>JARBWK010000004.1:101626712-101943201 GCA_030556195.1 Anolis apletophallus
TAATAGTAATCATTTAAAATTCTATAACTCTATGTTCTATTTTGTCTTGCCTTTACTTGCACCAGTAGTGCTCAAAAACAAGTGGCATTGGAAGGAAATAATGTAGATTGGAAAGGAAGAATGTGACAAGGACCATTTGGAAGGGGAATATTCAGTTTAACTCAGAAACCATTGAGCCAAATTGCAGAGATCTTCAATTAACTCCCACATCTGCCAGAAAAAAACAAACCCCACAACAATCAGTGATGGATAATGATGCCTACATAAAATTGATAGATGGCAAACAAAAATCAGTAAGAGTAGTGTAAAAACAATGGGGAGCCTTTAGTGTCCACTTAATCTCAGTGGTTAGTGCATAACAGAGGCAGAGTGGCTGCTGTGAAGAATATCTCTGGGAATCTCAAGATTTTTAATAAGAGCTGGATACACAAGTTAATGATATTGTGCAACTTTTTACTTATCTGAGATTTGTTATGAACCACAAGCATTATCTGTCTGCAATTCTAACTGTTACTTTAAAGAAGATCATCATTAAAAAATAATGATGTTTCATCCATATTAATGTTTCCAAAGAACATTCAGCTGTTCATTTAGGTTTTGTAGACAGAAATTTAAGATATCTGTTATGTTTTTAAACTGTCATCACAGAAGTCTGCTCTGTGGAGTGTTTAAAAACAATATTAAACTGATATCTCAAATTTCCATCCCCAAAACCTAAATGAACAACAGAATGCAATTTAAAATTGGGAATATAAGATGTCTTAGAGTGTGTTTGGCTTCATGGAAAGATAAACTGCCCCTACTCGGCCACCAAGCTCAAGTATAGTTGGAGAATGACTTTAGCAGTGGAGTCTACTTTCCACATGGAAAGAAAGTTGAACCCAAAAATATCCACCTGTTTTCCTTCTGTTACCCTAATTGTAAATACTAGGCTTGGTTTAGAATCCTAAAATCGCAATTCTAAAATCAAATGGGGGGGGGTTTATTAGTATATTAAAGACTTACAAATTTTTTTGCAAAAACTGCTAAAATGTAACTTAATTACTAACGAAATTCTAAAGTGGTTCTAAAGTAGGAAAAGCAGGGAAACAGTTAAAAATCAAGGGGGAACATTCCCTTCACCTCTGCAGTGCAATTAAGTGGAGCTGTACATGTATAACATAAATATAAGAGGTAGTAGCTACTAGCTCTCAGGACAATTGTGAAAGTGAAGTACGATTCTCCCCCTTATTATTTCCCCTTTCCTCCTTTCTTCCTTCTCTACCCTCTTCTTTCATTCCTTCCTTTGCTCTTTGGTTTCCCATCCCTTCTTTTCTCTTCTTCGCCCCTCTTTCCCCCACGCTGCCGGCGCCCTCGCTCACCCCGTCGCCTCTCTCTAGCCTCGATCCATGGATCGAGGCTAGAGAGAGAGAACATGAGGGCCCCTTTCCTGCTAAAATATAAGCCGACCCAGGCTTGGGCCGGCTTATATTTTAGTGGGAAAGGGCCTTGCCTCTCTGCCTCTCTCTAGCCTCGATCCATGGATCGAGGCTAGAGAGGCGATGGGGTGAGAAGAGGCCCTTTCCCGCTAAAATATAAGCCGACCCAAGCCTGGGTCGGCATATTTTTAGCTGGAAAGGGGCCCCTCTGCCTCTCTCTAGCCTCGATCCATGGATCGAGGCTGAGAGAGAGGCGAGGGTGAGGGGCCCCTTTCCCGCTAAAATATAAGCCGACCCAAGCCTGGGTCGGCTTATATTTTAGCTGAAAGGGCCCCGCGCCCTCTGCCTCTCTCTAGCCTCGATCCATGGATCGAGGCTAGAGAGAGGCGGGGTGAGAGGGGCCCCTTTCCGCTAAAATATAAGCCGACCCAAGCCTGGGCCGAGCATATTTTAGCTGGAAAAAGGCCCCGCGCCTCCCTCTGCCTCTCTCTGGCCTCGATCCATGGATCGAGGCTGAGAGAGGCAGGGGTGAGGGCCTTTCCGCTAAAATATAAGCCGGCCCAAGCCTGGGCCGGCTTTATATTTTAGCTGGAAAGGGCCCCGCACGCCTCTGCTCTCTCTCTAGCCTCGATCCATGGATCGAGGCTAGAGAGAGAGGCTAAAATAGGGGTCAGCGAGGGGCCTTTCCCTAAAATATAAGCCGACCCAGGCTTGGGTTGGCTTATATTTTAGCGGAAAGTGGCCCTCGCTCACCCCCCGCATCTGCCTCCCTGAACCCCTGCGAGTTCTCAATCGGAGTAAGTTCCTCCTGTTTCCCAGGCTGTCCCTCAGCAGCGGAGGGAGAGCCTGGAGAACAGGAAGAAATTCCTCCGATTGGGAACTCGCAGGGGTTAAGGGAGGCACCGATTGGGAACTCGCAGGGGTTAAGGGAGGCATCGATGCCTGGGTCGGCTTTATATTTTAGCTGGAAAGGGGCCCGCGCCCCTCTGCCTCTCTCTAGCCTCGATCCATGGATCGAGGCTGAGAGAAGAAGGGGGAGCCCCCCACTTCCCCTTAAAATATAAGCCGACCCAGGCTTGGGTCGGCTTATATTTTAGCGGGAAAGGGGCCCTCGCTCACCCCCCTCGCCTCTCTCTAGCCTACTTCCTGGTTCGCGACAGCGATACGTAAAACATCAAAAGTCCCATTACATACGAATCTCTAACGAATCCATTCAATTTCCGTTTCATTTTTCCCATGCCTAGTAAATACTAATAGTGAGATAACTGTAGAAGAACAGACCTGTGGGTTTAATCATGAAAGTTATAGGTTATATTCCTAATAGTCCAGTTATCAAACTGCTCTTGAAACAATGACAGCTAAATTAAGCTTTATTTATATCTCACCCCATCTCCCAAAAAGACTCAGAGCAGCTTACATCAAAACAATAGCATAAATAATAATAAAACACATAATAAGACAAACAATTTAAATCACCAGAAATAAAACTAGGCATAATAAATAAGAAGGAATATAACTAAAGAATGGTACAATCAATCTAAAACCATGTGAAAGTTTAGCCTATAAAACATAAAAAAACAAGAAAACAAGAAAACATCATGTGAATTTCATGAACTGCAACCAGATAAAAATGGGGGTTTGAACTTGCTGTTGTGCAAGCCGAGGCAGTGGCCATTCCAGACCCACTCCTCAGCTGAATTGGACAAGACACCTGGGTTCCTCACATAACTCATCCTGAGCCATAACTAGGGCAACTGCTTAGGGAAGCTACATAGAGTATTCAAAGGCCAAATGGAGAGACTTCAGGGATTAGAATTCCTCTGCAGCTCCAAGGACATTTCTGTTTGTCCCCACCTCTGTTGAGCAAAGTCACTGGTGGGGGTTCCCGTTCCTGGCCTTCACCAAATGGAGTGCCTTAGGTGTTCATCGAGATGTAAATTGTATCCCCATATTTCTCCACAGATTAGGGGCAAGTGTCTGCTTTGTCCCTATCCCCCACCAAGTCTGTTAAAACAGCTCTAATACCTTCTTGCAGATCATGAGTATTCATCCAATATTACCATAATTGCATATTGAGTCTATGAGTATTTTGAATTAAGCCTTGTTTGGTATTTATACAGGTCCACAGTTTTTGCGATAGCTGACTGGTAACCTTAACTTAAACTTAATTAGGGAGGACCTGTTTCATCAAATAAATCTTCACCGACTGCTAAGTGTGAACATTGTAATTGTTGTTGTATAATATTGGTGTAATAGAGCTGCCTTCCCATGGTATTCAATTGGTGAACTCTCTGCCAATGACTATATCCAACCCTGCTTGGCTTCCAAATTCAAATGTGAACTGCTGCCTTAAGGGCACCAGGACTTTGTCCTAATTATTCTTTTCCCTGTACTGTCTTTGACTGGGCAATTGTAATGAACTTTGTTGCTGTTACTAAGTATTATGGTCATCAACATCATGTTTGTTAATTAAACAGCAATAAGTATACTGTGGTGGTGGGGGGATAAATAATATATAGCATGTGCGGCTATGCCTCAAGCCATATGTCCAGTTGTCTTCATAATAGTCTGGACCACAAAATGGCCAATGCCCACTGTGGAAGCATTGTTCAAAAATGGCCACCACCATGCCCAAGCACATGGGCCATACTAAGATGGCAGGTAAAGACAGCAATAGCTCACCCTTCCAAAAGCATAAAGTGTGTGTGTATGTGGGGGTGGGGGGATTGGTGGCCTAAAAGGCACAATAATAAATAATAAATAAATGAAGATAGTCTACAACAGACCCATCTGGGAGGACTTCCCAGTTAAGTCCTTTATTTGCATTAAGGACTTCACTGAGAAAGATTTTTTTGCACTAAAATACAGTGTTCTCTTGGTTTTAGAGACAGAAAATGTGCATTTTGTGATATCCATGTAACAATGGATATTTGCAGAGAAGACACATGCAGGAAAACTACACATGGTGTTACTGTGCCAGAAACTGTACTTAAAAGTGGAATAACTTTAATATAAGTTGCTTAAAGTTTTCACAATTAACGTCACTAGGTCACCTGCACCACTGACTTGCGGGGTTCCTCAGGGGGCCATCCTCTCCCCTCTGTTATTTAACATCTACATGCAGCCGCTTGCACAGCTGGTGCGGAGTTATGGGCTGACCTGTCATCAATATGCCGATGACACTCAGCTCATTCTGAGGATGGGGGCAGGCCGGAGTCCGTCCCGATAATTTCCAGCACTGCCTTGAAGCCGTAACTGGATGGCTGCGAGCCAGTAGGTTGAGGGTGAATCCGCGAAGACGGAGATCTTGTGGCTGGGCCACCCGGGCGGGATGGGTGCCCGGCTTCCGACCCTGGACGGTGCGGCACTACAACCAGCGCCGTCAGTGAAAAGCCTTGGCGTCCACCTGGGCGCAGCTGACCATGGAGGCCCAGGTCTCCATGGCCAGCAAGGCTGCCTTCTTTCACCTCCGCCAGGCGAGGAGGTTGGCCCCCCTATCTCTCCCGGAATGACCTGGCCACGGTGATCCAAGCCACGGTCATCTCGAGACTGGACTACTGTAACGCGCTCTTTACGTTGGCCTGCCTATGTCGTCGATCCGAAGCTCAAGCTGGTGCAGAACACCGCCGCCCGGCTCCTGTCTGGGGCCCCAGCAGGTTGCCGAATAACTCCAATCTTGCGGGATCTGCACTGGCTGCCTATTGAGCACCGGGTCGCCTTCAAAGTGCTGGTTCTTACCTTTAAGGCCATTCACGGCCTGGGGCCAGCGTATCTGAGGGACCGTCTTGCCCTATATTGTCCACCGAGATCACTGCGGTCTGAAGAGACCAACCTGTTGGCAGTCCCATCTGCCAAAACAGCCCGTCTAACATCTACTCGCCGGAGGCGTTCTCAGTGATAGCTCCTACGCTTTGGAACGCCCTCCCGGCTGAGGCCAGAGCCCTGAGGGACCTGCTCCCCTTCAGACGGGCCTGCAAAACCCATCTGTTTAGGCAGGCCTTTGGGGAGTAGGCCCTACACCGCTGCTGTTTTAATCTGCCATTTTAATCTGTTTTAACTGTTTAATTGTATTGTTTGTTTTAAATTGTATTACTTGTACTTTGTTTTTTTATCTGTCCCCTGGCACGGAGCCAGTGGTTTGTGAGCCGCCGCGAGCCCCTGGGAGTCGGCGGCGTAGAAATCGCAATAAATAAATAATAATAATAAATAATAATACAGGTTTGCACATACAGTGCTGCACATTATAATACAGGACTGCACATAATAATACAGGGCTGCTAACACCGGGCTGCACATAATAATACAAGACTGCTAATTCAGGGCTGCACAATGCCCAAGCTGGTAGAAACCATTCAGAGTGGCAAACAAAGCTGCATCAGCTGGTGTACCACTTGCAGAGGCCCAGGCAGCCACCCTGTGGAGGAAATCAAGTGCCAGGCCTTCCAGGTCGAGCGGGAAGCCACGCTTGTGTCCAGAGACCATAGTTGTTTCATCTGGCCAGCTAAGCCCCATCCAACAGCCCATTGTGCTTGTCCAGTCACACCTGGAGGCCAGGCCTGGCTTGAGAAAGCCACCAGGTCCTACAGGCTGCTGCTTCTGCTGCTGTGCAATGCTGGGTGCCCGCCTGTATGCTCAGACACCACCTGGCCTGACAGCATGCCTCCCAACAGCAGAAGGGCAGCTCCCATGGTAACAAGGCCCTGTGCCTCCTGTTGCCAGAAGGGGGACATCCAAAGTAAATTGGAGGCCCCTAAGTCACAATGGGCCCGACCTACCAGATGCCCACAAGGCGCTTCTCGCTGCAGCCACCTCCTCCTGCACAACAAGCCCTCTACTTACAGTTATGTAAGGGTGAGTGCAAGGGAGATGGGTAGGTCATCGGTGGGCCAGGAACTTCTCCAACATTTACTGCTCCAATGCTAGGAACTGAGGGGGGCAGGCACCTATATGTTTTGTCCCACCCTTAGAACTTAGGCTCTATTCATAGGGGTGGGCAAATAGCTCTTCCCATCCAATAATGACTGGAAGGGGTTGGATGCTGACCATTGTTTATATCCACAGCTATTATATTTGTTTAATTAACATTCCCTTGGAAACTTTTTCTTCCTTTTTCCTTTGATGTCTAAAATATACTTCTAAATGCTCAATTTTAATGTAATGTTACAGTAATGCTACCATGAATTTGGGGGTTGAAGGAAAATCTCATTGAGGTAGGGATATTTGATTGGGGTAAATGTCCTCAATCCACGCTCATCCATATCTGCACCATACTCATATATTAAATTGGAAGAAGGTTAAGAACATAAGAACATAAGAACATAAGAAGAGCCATGCTGAATCGGGCCTCAGCCCATCTAGTCCAGCATTCTGTGTCACACAGTGGCCCACTAGTTGTACACAGGGATCTCTAGCAGAAAGGAGGGCAAAACCCTCACCTGCTCCCGACCCCCCACAACCAGTACCCGGGGAAATCCTGCCTGCCTCCATCAACACAGAGGTGGCACTTGGATGTCCATTTCAGTAACTACTAATTCCCTGGAGGTTATGTTATGGTTGGTTTAGGCATAGTAATGAAAAGGAATACTCAAAAACACTTTGGTCAATTGTCAAAAACATGTTTCTCCAGTATCAAAAAAACTTGATAAGAAGAATCCTAGACTGATAAAAATGGTTAAAATTGTTTCTTGCACACTAAAAAAAGTTTTTTTAAAATACCATCCATCACAGACCAGATTGAAGCAGTGGAAAAGTAGAAAGATGAAGTCAGAAATGTGCATTTCAATGTTGTGGCAAAATGGTCAATATAAATGGTCAACGTGGCTGTGACTTAGCCAAGCACTCAATGAAGTGAGCTTTCATAGAATTGTCAGAGACCACAAGGGCCAGCTAGTCCAACCTCCTGCCATTCAAGAACATACAATCAAAGCACTCCCAAGAGTTGGCCACCCAATCACTAAAAACCTTAAGAGGAGATTTTACGACACTCCAAGGCAGCATATTCTACTGTTGAACAGCTCTTACTGTCAATAAGTTAGTAGGGGAAATAGTACAAAAAAAGAATTTAGAAGGATCTTGGTGAACAGCTGCTATATGAAGCCTCTGAAGTCCTTCAGTTTAAATCATTTTCACCATTTTGGACAGAGCTCAGAAACATTACTATAGTGAGCCTACTCTAACATGACTAGTCTCAGATAGAGACCCACTGAATCAGTTGCTGACATAGATCCTATTAGTTCAATTGGTAGTTGGATTTAGGCTTTGCACTACAACTTCCAAAAGTTTTGAGAGTTGTAATCCAAAAATAGTGTTGCCAAGCTGCAAATATGCATGCACCATTTCAAAATTACAATGGGTCATATTTTAAGGGTGCCTTTCTTTCAGGGTGCGTTTCTACTTTGAGTGAATAAAATTATGCACTAGAAAATGCAGTTTGTTAACTTTTCAGGTGACAGAACAAGACATAGATTTCTTCCAAATTATTAACAAATACAGAGAGAAGCTTCTGACACTTGCTGATTCTTGCAAGGTTGGAAGCTGGATTTTCTCTCCTTCAAGTGATTAAAAAAATACTATACACAAAACCATACTTGACACATTTCTTAAAAGATAATGAGGACTTTCAGTCCACATGCATTTATAACTGTTTATTTTGATCTTATCACAGGAAGCCATAATTCTACAATTTGCTGACTAGGCATAGGCACCTGCAGAAAAATAGCAGCCTTTCAAAAGGAAGACAGGATTCTGAAGTCTATAGAGGAAATGTGGGTCAGATTGTATGTGCTGAACTTGATCTTCAAAAAGTAGTGATTGGCCAGGCTCTATTTCTGGTTGTGCTTTAAATCTCATCAATAGAAAAAATGAGGGAAATAGTTAAATGAGAATTGGCATGCAGGTGTCATGACCCCAGGGTCTGTGATCTGGAAATAATGTGAAGCAGCCTGATGAGAGGAAAAAATCAAGCAGGATGTTTCTCAGCATGAATCCCAGGAAGAACTGCATCCACCAGAAAAACTCCAATGATAGGTCATCCCTATGAGTCAACTCTGGCACATCCTCCTGAGAATAGTGATCTGTCCCAGATTCTGACAGCTCCATTTCGGAATTTGAGAAAATGAGACGAAAAAACAGCCTGGTGCAAGTAAAGCCAATTCTTGAAAAACTGAAAATGGAATGTATTAAATTAGAAGAGCTTTTCTCTGGTGTTGTGGGCATCAGGGGGTGAGTCATCAATTTTGTATATTTATATATTTTTGTCTCCTTTGCTCAGTCATACATATGGGCCTCCTGTCCCCATTAATATAATTCTTAAAAATCTTTTGAGTATATTTCCAGAAAATACTCTTTGGAAGGAATAGTGATCCAAGGTCACCAGTGGTTTCATGGTTCAGCAGGATTTGAACCACGATCTCCCAAATCCATCTACAACACCCTAACCTCTGCATTTCTTGTATGCTTTTCCAGAAGTATTTACTGTAATAGGAACTGGATATCATCTAAGGTCCTGTTCTGTTGCTCCTTTTAAAGAAAATAAGATATTCTATTTGTATACCAAGACATCCACAAATTATACCTGGTCCCTAACAAATGGCAAAAGAAAGTGAAAATCTAGTGAAAACGTAAAGATGAATAATAATGCTAGAACGCGGCCATACAGCCCAGAAACCACGTAACACCCAGTTTCAAATGAATCATTAGAACTAAGATGCATTGAACTTACAAGTCGGATTTGATCATAAATAAGAAAAATGGGAACTTTAGAAGATCAATGCACATCAAACGAAAAGGCCTATCTAATATAGATGCATTATTTGCAAAATGATTCTGATAGGAAGTCTGTAAGAGAAAGATGAAGGCAGCAGGACACCTGGCTAATGTTTCCTATCTCCTGATACTGAGAATCATGTTGCTTTAAATATTAGAATTATTTTCAAAGCCATTTCAATAATAAAAATAGATATTCTTAGCCTCCATAAATCAGTTTGACTCCCCAAAGCTAACTGAGTTATAGCTATTATTGTGTAAAAATATGAGAAAAGATTATAACATCTGAAGCTTCATAATCTTTCCCATATTTTAGTTTTAATTAAATGTCACAGATGAGTAGTGCTTTCCAAATGTTAGGATATACATTTTCAGGGACTATATGTTTCTGAAAACAGTATTCATAGGATTTCAAAATTGTGTACATATGTTTCCTGCATCTATTTATACCATGAGATCCCTGGGGAAATTTCATACAGGGAAGCACAGTTGGAATTTGCAGGCTTCAGACACAACTTTCAAACAACAATAGATTAGAGAAAATGATTTTATAGGAAACACACTGACTTATGTTTTTGCTCTACACAGCACTTTATTTGAAATCCCTAAGATTTCTCAGCATGAACCCCCATAAAGATCCCCATTCCTATGCACACTTAGCAAAAAGCGAGAATTAAACAAAGTGGAAACCCCCTGTGAGACATTCCTTCCCTAATCCAGCAAGAGATGTTCACAGGCAGTCTCTACTTTGAGCATTTGGGTTCATATTTTCATCTGCATCCCAAAGTGTATTCAATAGGAAATTAATAGATATGTCTTTTTAAAAGACAAGTATCATGAACTCTTGTGACCATCTGGATAACAAGATCAGGACCATTGTATTCCTTTTTTAAACTATTTTTATTACTCTCAAGTGCCTTTAATTGCAATGTGCTATGTGCAATTCTGGATTATGTGTGCCATTTCATAAACTTTTTCTTCTTTTACAATACATTTGAAAACTTGATTTTGATCTCTTTATAGTTTCAGTTTAGTTTTGATGTTCTTAAATAGACAAACAAACTGAGAACATAACTGGATGGAACACATCTAATTTCGAACACAAAAACTAACATGGAGTACAAATACATTGTTGTGTATATCTTTCCATCCCTCTCCCCAACCAATGAAATAATGAGGCCAGACCACAATATGGGAATAGCTATAGGCAACGTTATTAAATATTACATATTTAACTTTCTTCATGAACTACAATAATGTCAATGTGGAGTTTGAACTTGATGTGGGATAAGCTGTGGCAATAGGCTCTCCCCAACCTACTCCTCAGCTAACTTGGGGAAGACACCTGAGTTCCCTGAGCACATCTCTGCTTTACTTGAGCTGTTCTTGGGGCAACTCCCTACGAAAGCTGCCTTGAGTATTCTGACCCCAAACCATGAGGCTTCAATGGGATTAGAATTCACACGCAGCTCCAATGCCATTTCCATTCACTCACACCTTCGTTGCCCAAACACACAGGTGTGGGTTCCCATTCCTGGACTTCCTCAAATAGCCCTCCCCCTCCCAGACTTGCAGCAAGGGGAAACTTAATTAAGGCTGCATCTACACCAGCATTTGTCAAGTGTAAGAATCACATTAGCCTGGAGCATCCAAAGGACACACACAGACTAGTGAATTTAAACTGGGTAAGACTTTTAATTCAATTTGATTCTAGATTACAAAATCACCAGCAAAGTTGTAAACCTTCCAGGACGATTCACATCTTTCCTAGTCAGGGAGATGTGGGGGGTTTCAATTTCAGAACCCCTTGCAAAATCACATCCCCACAACCACTCTATACAGCCTGGGCTCAAGCAGCCTGAGGAGGTGGGATGGAAAAGCCAGTACTCACATTCCTCAAAAAACTACATAAAATCGACCATCCTAGTATGACCGCCTGACTACCCCTGGAGTGCGGGAGGCTAGACTGGCGGAAACTCGGCGGAGAGCCTTCTCCGTCGCGGCCCCTTCGACTTGGAACTCACTGCCGCCCACCCTCAGAGCCTCTCCGACTCTATCTGGATTCCGGCCAGCCTTGAAGACCTGGCTCTTCCGCCTAACTGGCTCGGTACCCTGGACTACCTGAGCCACCCCTCCTGTTCATATTCCATGTTTTTAAACTGTTGTACATTGTTCACCCTAGGGTTTTAACTGTTGTAAGTCGCCCGGAGCACCGCCGGTGGAGGGCGACTCACAAATATTAAAGTATTATTATTTCCTAGGGATTTACAAAGCTGTGTTCAGCCCATCAACCTCATACATCTCACTAAAATAGTAAGTAGTTATTTTATTAGTGGTATATAATTGCTTCTTAATTCTTGCACATATTCACATATTGTTACTCAAGGTAAAGTAAAGGTAAAGGTTTTCCCCTGACATTAAGTCCTAAAATGACAGAAATGTTGTTAGCTGCAAAGAAGTTCATGCTGTTCCATTGCTCTATGGGTTGATCATTTCATTAATCTCTCGGCATTACTTCGCGAACAAAGATTCAGGAAGGACTCATCCCACACTTTTTACAAGCACGTTGATGACTAAAATGGCCAATCTGAGATAGGCAAGTTCGGTTGCAGAAAGTACAGCAGAAAGTCTCCTTGGGTGATGTTGTTTCCAAGTTGCGGTTCTTTCTGCATTGTCGTTTCTCTTCGAGACCCATTCGGCATGTCTTCTCGAAAGAGGCCGCAGCATTGTGGATAGTGCATCTCCATGCCTCCCAATGTGAGGCCAGGGTGGACCATTGTTGGTGATCAATCTGGCCGAGCCTGAGATGTTGTTTCAGGGAGTCCTTATATTTCTTTTGGGGGCCACCTCTCTTGCGCTGAGCCGTGGCAAGTTCACCATACAGCAGTATCTTTGGGAGGCGGTGGTCCTCCATTCTAGAGACGTGCCCTGCCCAGCGCAGCTGTGTTCTCAATAGCATGGCCTCAATGCTGGTGATCCCTGCTTGCTCAAGGACAGCAACATTCGTCACATAGTCAGTCCAGTGTATATTTAGGATTGTGCGAAGACAGCGCTGATGAAAGCATTCGAGGAGTCGTAGGTGTTGGCAATAGGTGACCCATGTTTCAGATCCATAGAGGAGAATAGACAGTATGATAGCTTTGTACACACTGATTTTGGTGCTTTGCCTCAGGTGCTTGTTGCTCCAGACTCTTTTGTGAAGCCTTCCAAATGCACTATATGCCTTTGATAATCTGTGATCTATCTCTTTGTCAATCTTGGCGTCTGAAGAGATGATGCTTCCCAGGTAGGTGAACTGCTGAATGGACTTAAGCACAGATGTGCCTATGCTGACTTGAGGATGATGGTGTTCTTCCTGTGATGCGGGCTGGTAGAGGACTTCCATTTTCTTCAGGCTGACTTCCAGCCCAAACAGCTCTGCAGCTGTTGCAAAGCAGGATGTGAGGCGCTGCAGGGCTGCTTCTGAATGGGCGACAAGGGCAGCATCGTCAGCAAAAAGCAGCTCACGGACTAGATAGTTTAGAGTCTTAGTGCGAGCCCTCAGACGACTTAAGTTGAACAAGCTGCCATCAGTACGATAGCGTATATATATATATGCCGTCTTCTTCTTGTAGGTCTGCCGTAGCCCTTTGGAGCATCATGCTGAAGAAGATTGTAAATAGGGTTGGTGCAAGAACACAACCTTAGAAAAGGCTCCGAGAGAGCATCGCCATATCTGACTTGACCGTGCTGGCCCTCATGTAACAGGATAATCATTTTGAGGAATTTGGGGGGACATCCTAGACGTTCCAGGATCTGCCACAGACCTTTTCTGCTCAAAGTGTTGAAGGCTTTTGTGAGGTCGACAAATGTTACATACAATCCTTTGTTCTGCTCTCTACATTTCTCTTGCAGTTGTCTAAGGGCAAAAACCATATCAGTGGTGCTCCTGATAGCTCTGAACCCGCATTGGCTTTCAGGGAGAAGTTCTTCTGCAATGGCAGGAACTAATCTGTTCAGGAGTATCCTTGCAAGGATTTTTCCAGCAATGGAGAGCAGTGTTATACCTCGATAGTTTGAGCAATCGGATTTTGTTCCCTTTTTTCTTATACAGGGTGATGATAACTGCATCTCGGAGATCTGATGGCAGTTCACCTTTTTCCCAGCAACTCACAAGGAGTTCGTGGAATTTAGCATGCAGTACATGACCTCTCTGTTTCCAAGCTTCAGGTGGGATTCCATCGATCCCGGCTGATTTGCCATTTTTCATCTGCTGTATGGCCTCAATGGTCTCTTCCAGAGTGGGAGCTGTGTCCAGTTCATTTTTCATTGGTTGTTGTATCATGTGTTGGATCGCTGAACCTTTGACTACTCGGTTGGCATTGAAGAGACTCTGAAAATGTTCAGCCCATTGGTTCAGGATGGAGGCTTTATCAGTAATTAGTGTTTGACCATCTGTACTGTAGAAGGGGCTTTGGACCTGATAAGTAGGTTTAAACACTGCTTTGAGAGCTTCATAAAAACCTCGGTGATCACCGAGATCTGAAAAACGTTGTGTCTTTTCTGCTAAATCAATACACCACTTGTTCATGGGTTGATCATTTCATTAATAACCTTCTGCCAAATATTTGCCAGTTTTGATCTAGGAGCTTTAAACTAGTGAATGCCATGAAATAGACTTGTCATCTGCGATTGTGTGTGAGAGTACTTTTCTGTTTAGGTTTTTTCCCTATATTTGCTTCCATTGCTTTTTTTTCTTTTTTCCTTCCTGAAGAGAACATTTACTCATTCTAATAAATCAGAGTTCCTTTAAGCTGGCCTCATGCTCTCAAGTCTCTATGCCAAGCATGGCAAAGCCTGGTCCTCCAGATGATTTGGACTTCAACTCCCACAATTTCTCAGCACAGGTTATTCCATAATCACACTGAGTTCCCCTTCAAATATATTTTTTGTGATGCATTATTGTTTCCATTTCCATGAGGCAGTGGATCTCTTGAGGGTTTTTACTATAAACTTTAAAGAGCTATCCAAAGTAATGAGTCCTATCCTCCAAATAGATTCAGTAGTTAGACTAGCTCTTTTAAATTCATTCTAAAGTCTATGGTATTGACTGGTACATTAGCATGGGCATCACCAAGCAATTTTGCGTGTAATGAAAATGACGTGATGTCACAAAATGATGATACTGCAATTGAAAACATGCAGATTGGCAGAATCACTTCAATCACTTCAATATCTCTCAGGGAAAAATAGTACTGAAGTTAAACAACAAAATGTTTCAAGATAAACAAATCTTTCTTTCCTTTTACTTTTTGGTAAGGAATGCCAGAAGGGAAATCACATTTTGACCCCATACAATTTACGAAAATGGAAGGCCATATCAGATTCAGTCTTTCTCCTTATAATTATGTCTCCACAATACTGTACTGTTGTCTTTCTGTTGTTTCTCAGTATTCTCTCAGACTCTGACTCTCTGGAAATAGAGGCAGAGTTCATGGGGTTGATAGGGGACCACTCCAATCCCACGGTGAGATAGGAGCCAGAACTTTCATTCTGCGGGATTACTACATAGCACAAGAGGATGCTATGTGAAGACCTCCTCAGAGCAGCTGCCATTCAGTTGATGACCTAATGACAATATTTTCAAACATTTTTTCTTCTAAATATAATTTACATTCTCGTAGGCAGCCATATCCCTTTCTTAAAAGTTCCTGGGAAAATAAGAGGGGTGTAGGTTAATTATTCCTGGCATCGTGTACTCCTTTATTTTCCCCAAACATATAGAACTGATGGCTTTAGAGAATTTGGAAGATGGAGCATCACACAATACATACTGATTTTCCCTGCCAAGCCTGGACTGTGAGAATAGGAAGTTGTTATATACAATGGGTCATTATGTCAACTCCAATAGACTTCTTGATTTACTACCCTTGAATTTGCATGCTAAAAATAGTGATGAATGTATATAAAATTACTCTTCTCCCAGTACCCCTCCAACTTTTGTCTATATGTAATTATTAAGTGTAGTGGTTCTGACATTTTAGAACTCTTATTTCTCAAATGCATATGCTGTATAATGTTTTTCTCTCTTTCCTGCTTGGGTTTGAGGTTAGGGAGGTAATGCTACAGCTGTCTATCACACAGCTAGGATCTAAAACTAGGGTTTTATTTCTATCCTGGCCTCCATGATCACATATGAAAGTGGGCTATAAATTGAAGAATCATGGCAACAAAGCAAAGCAAACAAAGTGGAGAGAGTTCATCCTACCTCTGCAGCCTATATTCTAGTTGTATGCTTAAATGTTCACTGAATGCAGAAATGTAAAGCAAAGAGATGCTTTAATGTTGGCCTGCCTAATTGAATCCACCACTAGCATCTTTCTTGCACAAACATTACATTTTACTTCTCTCTCTCTCTCTCTCTCTCTCTCTCTCTCTCTCTCTCTATATATCTATGTAACGTTCATAATGAATTAACATTTAAAAAACCACTGATGAATTCAACATAATTTGGAACAAAACATCATGCCAACAAGTGACCATCACTCATAAAAACACTGAAAAACACAGTGGAGGGGACTTAAAAAGGCAAAAAATCAAAATGATGCTACAGTGCATGCACAAAAATGACTCCCTCACAAACAAAGCACAGAAAAAGCATATCCACACTCTTTTCTGGACAACATCTCCCTGTATCCCCTATACCAGGCCCTTTAGGAGAGGAGGATGATCCAAATGTGCTGCTTCCAAGCTACAAGCTTTTTTTTCTCTTTGGATTTATTTGAGAGCATCCCAGTCCCTACATATTTCCAATCTCCTATTCCTGGACTGCAAGTCCCAGCAATCCTCCAAAATAGATAGATTAGATAGAGATAGGTAGATAGATTGATCAGGAGGACTGCTGGGAGTTGCAGTCCAAGAATAGGTAAAGAAGGAAGAAGGGGGAGAAAATGGAAAGGAAAGAAAAGGTGGGAGGATGGAATGGAATAAGAAAAAGAGAAGGAAGGGAGGGGAGAAAGAAAGAAAAAAGGGAGGAAAGAAGGAGGGAGGGAAGGGGAGAAAGAAAAGAGAGAGGGAGAGAAGGTTGGCCACAGCAACGCGTAGCAGGTACAGCTAGTGTGTGTGTGTGTGTGTGTGTGTGTGTGTGTGTGTGTGTGTGTATTCTGTCTCCATAGCTTTTTAAATTGTGGGTCCCTGTAACTGAATTTGAGGATCCCAATAAATTTGTGTAGCTTGTCATCTCAAGGCTGTTTCAGACATTTACATGAATTTGTTGATAACAACATGCAACATATGCTTCAGATGTACTTTATAAAAATGAAAAATCAGCCTGCTTTTTTTAGCAAGCCTTGCAAATGCTGATTTTGCTTGATGGTTATCTTTTTAGTTTCAGAAATACTTCCCTTCAAATTTTGATTCCAAAAAACCTTAAATTGAATTCATGCACCATACTCAATTGAATTCAAAAATGTCCATCCTCTGCTATTAAATTTAATTTAAAAATTAAAATTCAAGAAAAACTCACCTGTGACTTGTGCAGGAAGCAAATGTTTAATACCAACTATTTTTCTTGGGGTGGAGGAAAGGGTATGGATTACATGCATGTATGTGAACAGAGCATAGTGATAACAAGGGGTTGGGTATGGCTTGATTTCAGGCACATGGAGCACTCTGCTACCTGGGACCTTTGAAATTGGAGAAATGCACCCCCAAAACACCAATTCTGGGCATAGCTAGCAAAGGGTATTCTGCCACTTCAGGCTGCAAACCAAGTGTGCCAACAAGGCATGAAAAATTCAGCCAAGGTCTAATTCCTTATGTAAAAATAAATAAGAACACTCATCTCATTAGAATGCAAATTTGCTTTCATCTTTATTAAATGATAAAATTAAATGTATACTAAAGAATTGTTTCTTTTAAAAAAATGATTTATTATCAGAAATGTTTAATTTCTATGCCTATTTATTATCTATACATCCGAGGTTGTGTAAATTTTTTTCTGGTAAAAAGGTATCACAAGTGGAAAATTTTTACAAAGTCCTGCTGTCCACTACCATCATTCCTCCAAGGGTTGAAGCTGCAGGAAGAATGTGATGGGTGCCACAAGGATTAGGAATAGCCTTGGCTGGCTACTTCCTCAGTAAAAATTGCATTACAACTTTACTCTGCTGTTTCACAATGGTTTGGGGACTATTTGGTTCTTTAATCAGGTGTGCCATAATAAGAGCAACTGTAGCCTAAGACTGAGTACAAGCTAACAACTGCATCCTTACCTAAACCTATTCAGCACCATATTTATTTGATGGTAAGATTTCCAGAGACTTGTAAGAATTACCGTGCAAACAAATAACCTCCCTCTGCTTATGAAACCAAAGAAATGACAAGGTCAGAAAGCACATTCAGGTTACATTAAACATATTTTTGTGTTTTGAAGAAGTAGAGGAAAGACTGCTCCATGACTCTCTTCTGTTTCAGGCCAGAAAGACATGAAGCACAGCATGGGAAGCTTTTAAAAATGCTGTTCTGACTCACGGCTGATTTGAAAATGTATAAAAAAAACAGGAGGAACAAAATCCATCCCAAAAGCAGGCACCATTCTGCTGTTACTTGTTATCTGTTACTTGTGCCATCAATCCGCTCCTGCCATCTGTCCACAACCAGGCAGAGAGCTTTCTCTGTGGTGGCTCCAGTGTTATGGAACTCTCTTCCTGATGACACCCGAGCGATTTCAGAGCTTGCCCCCTTTCGTAGGGCTTGCAAGACTGCCCTCTTCAGACTGGCTTTTAATTAGTCTGGCCTTCCGGCGTTCTCTGTGCCTGAGGTTTTAAGGAATTGTAACCCCTTTGAATGCTACTTCTGTAATCGTCTCGTGCTTTTATGTTTTTATTGTTTGCTGCAAGTTTTGTCGCACACAGCATGTTTTATTGTATGTTGTGATGCGCCCCGAGCCTGCAGGGAGGAGCGGAATATAAGACTGAATAAATAAATAAATAAAATAAAAATACAATAACAAAAAATACAGATGGAATAAATATGGAGCCAAACATGGAGGTGGGAAACAAAGACAGCTATATACGTAGACATAACTGATGCATTTATTCTTAGTTATAATTGTTATAATGGTTATACAATACTATACAGTGATTATTTACAATGGTTATAATACAAAAGAGTTTACTGTTTGCAGTTTATTGTTGTTTATTTCACTTCACCGCATTTCTTTTTCTTTTATACATCTTCTCAAATATGAACCTTTGTTTCCTGATCTAGATATTTTCTTCTATATGCTCACCTTTTCCATGTTTCCCTCATTTTCTGTCTTCATCAATACTCCACTTTTCACTTTCTCTAAGAGTCTTTCTCAAAAGGTTCTTTTAAAAAAGCCAGGATTCTCAAAGAACCTGATCACTCTGATGATTCATTCCCATCATTTTCAACATTTCCCACTTAAGTGCTTATTACAAACAGAATGTAACATCACATTACAGTGCTTGCTTGAACACCATACCTTGGATAGTGTATGTATAGAAAAACAGCCTGTTCATATTAACCAGACTAATATCAGAGGAAAGAGGGAGCAGTGGGTTGAATCTGTCTCCTCGCGTGTAGCTCCCTCTTGGAGCACTCTCGGAGAGACCCCATGCTGACTCTCTCCAGTTGGAGAAGGGGTTTCCATAGGAAGCTCCCTTACACCGTCCGACGGATTGTGAGCCCATCAGTCCTCCAGCTAGAGAGGAAGCTTCATATGATATTTCTCAGGGCTAATGTGATTAGATGAATAGATGGATGGATGATAGATAGATTAGAGATATACAAATGAACAGAAAGACAGCCATGATAGTGTTTATCAACTTCAAATGTATATCATCACATTTAGAGAAACAGGCGACTTTCCCTCCCTGACAAAGTGGGGAGGGAAAGCAATTTGCCTCTTCCCTTGTGAAAAAGGGGGAATGGTTCCATTGGAACCAGAAAGGGGCATGGCTAGCACGGCAGGCAAGCAGGCAGCCACTTCATTCCCAGTTTCAGACATCGACCTGCCACTCCTGCCCATTTACAGTATATCTTTGTGGTTGCCCACCAGGACCGGGTATTCTATATTCTAGAAAGGTTTTTTCACCTACCCTATACTGTTTAGAGCAGGGGTGCTCACACTTTTTCAGCATGTGAGCTACTCTTAAAGCAACCAAGTCCAAAAGATCTACCTGCCCCTGCCGCCGAGTACTCCTGCGCGCCCGCCACCGCACGCTCTTGCCACTGCGCGTGCTTCTGCTGCCGTTTTCCACCCGCGCAGCGCTTCTTCCGCCTGCGGGGCATTGCAGGAAGGAGAAAGCTTGAGGCAGGGCATCCAGAGGGAGCGCTCCGCCCTGCTTATCTCACTGGCAATGGAGGCTGCACAGCTGCTTCTGGTCGAGAGAGAGGCAGGGTGTTCCCTCCAGAGGCCCCGCGTCATGCTTCCTTCTTCCTGCAATGCCCCGCAGGCGAAAGAAGCACAGCGAGGGCAGAAGCCAGCAGCAGGAGCGTGCGTGCGCGGAGGGTGTGCGAGCGCATGGCAGGAGCGCCCCATCCGGCTGGTGAGGCCCGAAGATCACCTGGAAGAGGGCCGAAAATCTACTAGTAGCACCCGAGCTACCTAATGAGCACCCCTGGTTTAGAGACTAGCTGGGATGGTAGGTCTGGTTAAATAGGCCTAGCGTAAATAGCTAGGGAAACACAAAAGAGTTGGTGTACATCCAAGGCACCCCCTTTTGGGGAGTAGACCTTTATCCAATACATTCATCATGACGTCTAGTTAAGGGGTGAGGTGAAATTAAATGGCCCAGAAACGGGAAGAGCCTGGTCTCAACAACCTTGGGGGAGGCTTCTCCATACATTTCCCTTTGAAGTTGTCTGTGTTTAGGTCAGCAGGGGTCCCAGATGTTTCGCCCTTACAAGCCGAGGGGTAGGCCGGGCAGGGACACTACCTCAACTTTACCATCAAGTCCAACACAGTTATAGTTTAGTGTTAGGAAATGTTAAATAGGTAACAATTAATAAACGTTGCCCAAATTTAAATCCAATTTACATGTGTTTTGCCTCTTCATTTCAGGGGTGGATAGGCAAATTGTATGTCTGATCTGTTTCTGAAATATGTCAGTTTTGTTTTCTGTTCACAATCTTTTGAATTTTAGTAAATCTGATTTTTAGAAACTGAAAAAAGATATCCCTAGGACATGTTGCTAGTTGGTAAAAATCCAATCTAATAAACTGAAATGAATTTTTCTATAATCCTCATTCATGACATGTGGCAATGAGAGGCTGTGAGTAGAAATAGTGCTCACATGGATAACACCCTTTTTGGGACTCAGATTTCAATGTAGTAGGAAAAACATCAGTTATGGTTTTGCTGAGTATTCCAGCTGAATGTCCTTTAAATTTTCCATGGTACTGTCTCATAGAATTCTGAAAGTATTTAAGGATAGATAACTACCACTATCTGCATCAAATATAATTTCTGCAATTTGGAGGAGAAATTTTAGTTTCATATTAGCATCTAGATAGAGATCTATTCTGTGCCACATTTTATCAAAAATATCCTGATATAAGTCTGTTATTAGCCTTTTAAAATGATAGAGAATTTGTGACCCTCTAGACATTATTGGTGTATATTATTGCCTTAGTCCAGAAATCCAATGGCCAAGGAAGATGTGGTACATCTAGAGTGCCATGAATTCCCCTTTAATGTGCACTTACATTATAACCCTACTGTAAGTTACTCTCATAGACATCATTAAATGATGAGTTTTGGGGACTTAAACAAGTTCTTACATTTCCGCAGTTTCAATTCCTCTCTCTCTCTCTCTCTCTCTCTCTCTCTCTCTCTCTCTCAGCTCTCAGCAAACCTTCAAATAATGGAGCCTGCATCAAGTTCTGAGTCAGTCACATCTCCTATAAATGAATGACCCTCTTTTTCTGCAATCCATTTTTCCAATCTCTCCATTTAATCATCACATTAATAGCCACACTTTTGATGTGAGATGTGTGCGGATATCAAAGAAAACCTTTGTGTGTCATTCTCTTTTTAAGCACATTTTGAGGCTATTTTGGGGTTGTTTAAGATAAAGGCACTGCTCAAACATTACAGTAGTTTTTGGCTGTATTCCTTTCCCTCTATACATTATGCTGTCTTGAACCTATGCTTCATACATTTTAATCATCCACTTGATAGATCATGAATCCACTATAAGCTTTCCCTCTAGTCATTCTTAAATCCGACTGTTGAATTGAAGTGCTTAATCAATGTTCCATTTTTTTATTCCTAGCTGTGCAGAGGATTATCTTCCCTATGTAGTAGGATCTGTAAAGTTTAAGAGCAGATGTAAGAGCTGCACTACACAGACAAATTATGGACAGCACAACTGTGCATTCTTCCACATTTCACCTACATGGTTTCACATTATCATGACAATTCTACTGGCTTTCTTGTTTGGTTGTTTTCTCTTTTCTTTTCAATTTTTTCTTTTCAATTTCAATTTTTTATCTGTTAAAGAATAGTACCACATTCTTACTCTTTTTAAATTTTAACTAAATTTCCTACTTTTCTATAAAAGAAATGTTTCCCCTCTTTTTATTGTATTTTGAAAACTTTAATAATTTTTTTTTTAAAAAAAAGAAAAGAAAAGTACCACATTTGATTAGATGAAAACAAGCAGTGTGGTGCTGGAGGTCAAGTATTTCTTGCTCTAAATTACCAAGGAGACTTTTCCCTTTTTCTTTGGAGTATATTGCCTCAGACCACATAGTGTGAAGGAACTCTTCAAGTTAGCCAGCATCACTCACTTTAGCCTTAGGTATTTGGAGGAATATATTTTGCAGTACTTATGAAGTTAGGACTGGATTTAGGAGCTGGAAATGCCAATAACTACTCAGCCTTCATGTTTTGAAGGGTAGGTGCTTAGAAGACACTTGTCACAGATTGTCTGTTCAACTATCTAATCAACAGTTGTAGATGAATTTTATTCCAACTGTTGAGTGGATCACTGAACAGACAATCTATGACAAGAGGGGTTATATCTCATTCAGTATCATCCAAAGGACAAATTGCTCATAATAGAAAGTCCTCTAAACTCCTGTCTATTTTCTACATCCTCTTACTTGCCAAGTGGTAGATACGGTACATCATAGAATAGCTAACAGCAGACTCCTGAGTATTTCTTATAGCAATAAGTAAAACATCAAGGTGAGAGGAGCCACCCCACTACAATGAGTAGTCTCACTAATTCTTTCTTGGACAGTGATTCTCATCTATAAAAGGGGGGGGGGGGTATACGTTGCCTTTTAGTAGATATCACTCTGCTGTCCAGTTTATTTTTAAAAAAAGTAGAAACCCTTCTCTGTAATGTAGTAGTAACTCAGATGTATAGACTGGCATTAGGAAATCTCTCTTTTTATATTTACATAAAATCCTGGAAGACAGCTTTTAAAGTGTAATATAAGTCTTTTTGTTACTTTGGTATATAAGAAAATGTTACTTCTTGCTTTACTGGTTTGCTAGAATAACACATTTGGTGCTTCTCTCATTTTGGTTGCATTTAGATTTTCCTGTCATTGCACATGCTATCATGATTAGTTTCAATAAAGAGATCATTACCCCTGAACTGTGAAGCAAACAAATGTAGCTACCTAATGCTATCTGAACTCTTGGGATTCTCAAATCCTTGCCACCTGATGCTGGAACAGATGTCTTGAACTGATTTGCAGACATAATGTATTTGCCTCTCAAGTGTAATATTGTAAGATGAGATCTGTTTCAAGAGCAATTTATCTTTCAAACAAGATTTATTTTCCCACGAAGGTACTATTAATGTTGTAGGAATTCAGCCCATAAGATTCCTAAGTGTTCTTTTTCTATAGCACACAATGATGTTACATTTTAACAGTTATTTCAAGGGTGGCACTTACGGAGCTTTGGCTTTCTAAACAGGAGAAAAATACATTCCACTGCTGTTATTATTGTCTTCCAACCCCCTGAAATAACGAGACAGACACAAAATATATGGTTTCAAATTTTGGGCAACTTTTATTAAATAGTTACCTATTTAACTTGTAACTCAACTAACTTTTTGGTGCCAGTTCAACTTGGTGTGTGTAAGCTGAGGTAGTGTCTCCTAAAGTCTACCCCTCAGCTATTCAGGTGTACTACCTGGGTCCCCTGTAGATTTCAACCCGGGCAACCCATAAGGTTGCTTAAGATCATCCGGAGAGGCCCTGCTCTCGGTCCCAACTGCTTCGCAGGCGCAATTGGTGGGGACGAGAGACAGAGCCTTTTCAGTGGTGGCTCCTCAGCTTTGGAACGCCCTTCCAAATGACATCAGATTAGCCCCCTCCCTGACATTTCGGAGGAAGGTCAAGACCTGGCTATTTGACCGGGCATTTGCAAATGAAGTATGATTATCAAATAGAGACCTAAGGAACGACGACGATGCAACTGGAAATCGACTTAATAATGAGACGCTGATATTGTGTTTTTAACGTTAAATGTTAAATTGTATATGTTGAAATTGTATTGATAACTGTTGATTTGTTTGTCTTGAGCAGTTCCTGCTATTTGTACACTGCATCGAGTTGCCTTCGGCCTGAGAGACGCAGTCTAGAAGCAAAGTAAATAAATAAGGGAAACATCAGGAGAAATCTCTCTCAACTTTTGAGACTAGACTCTCCCCGCTCCTGGGACATTCACCATCACCTCACCCCTAAAATTAACCATCTAGGTGAGTGTTTGCATAATGTCCCACACCCTTAAGGGGTGCCTTAAGTGTATACAAACCTTTGAATAACTAAACTATTTACGCTTAGCTAGATTACTAGCCAACTATTCCATCTAAGCCCCTAATAGACAGTATAGGATAGGCAAAACCCTCGTGGGTGAATTCCTATCCGACCCTAAATGTCAAACCATTTAGCAATCATTATTATACTACCCATGGGCGGGAGTGGTGGGCGATGTCCTATTGCAGAATGAGGGAAAAGGGGCTGGCAGCACACTATGCCAGCCCCTCCTCCCAGTACATTCTGCGAAATTAACCAATCTCTTCTCCGAGGGGAGGAGACAAAATTGCTCCACCCCCCAACTTGTTGGAGGTTGAAGTGTATTTCAGGATTTTTTTCGCTTACTCAGTGATGACATTTTTCATACATAACAGTTGCATGACATGATGCATTATTATGATTAAGATATATTTTTACCCTTAAGATAGCATATAGGATTATCAGGTTTCATGATGATATTATAGAGGAAATTACAGGTTGGAGGAAAACAATTAAAGGGAGATATTGATAGATTATGACACATAACTGATATCCATCAAAGAACATTCAAAACATGAACTTGTGACTATCCTCCAGTGTGTACACTAACCAGATATTTTCATAATGAGTTAGTTGGTGGCATACCCTGTTACTTCAATGACACTAATATCAGTAGTTATATACCAATGATCCAAGCACTGCACATAGGCACTTGCCACATCTATCAATCAATCATTCACTTCTGTTTAAGAGGAAAGAACCCGCTGAACTGGGACCAATAAGAAGCAGCCCCATTCATAGGGGCACTGTGTATGCAAGTTCACATGTGAAGGCTTCATATGTTAGAACCACAAATTAATAATTAATATTCATTGAAAATGTCAATGCTCCAGAGTGACTCCAGCAACACATTGATATTTGTTTTGTGGACAGATTCAGAACTTTTTCAGTTATATTTTTTCTCCTGCAGAAAGAACAATGGGAGTGCATAGCAAAAATAGCAGAGGCTATAGATTTATATCCCTGTCTTTGTTTCAATGTGGTATTTTAACTTCCATGTTGCAAATCTATATGCCATAACAGGCAAAGTCAACGTACAAGTCCATGTTGTCCACTGTCTCTATATTTTAGATCTCCAGTATTCCCTGTAAGATATAATACTAGTTTGCGTCTGGCAGTGGGTTCTAAATAAAATTCATTTGTTGTTCTATGTATGCAAATCAATGAGGAGTAGTGTGTGAGAATGTCAAGGGCTCAGCAAAACGATGAATTTCCTTGTTCTATACTTTCCAGGAGCAATTTATACTAATGCCAAAACTGAGATTCATGACTAGGGGAATGTTTTTTTCAGAACAACAGCAGTGATAATAGCACAACCAATGATGAGCAAAATGCATTTAAATAAAACAACAACCCAAAACTGATAATATGTATTTAATCACAAAGTATGATTTCATCAATTGGTTAATGAATCCATGAGTGTGTGTATATCACACTCTTGGCATATGAAGAAGAGAAAGAAAGATCAACAGAATTGGGTTTGATAGATCTGTTCCACAATTGTAGAAATTTTACCATTCACAATGGGTTTTCACAGCTTTCTCCATCCTCTGACCATTTGCCTCCTACAGTCTCCTTCTGACTTTTGTGCTTCTTATGCCTATTCTCTTATTTTCTCTGATGTTGTAGAATGACGAGAAATTCTAGAACAACTCTGTTGGGAAGTAGAAGAGTTTGGAAGGTTAATTTTAAGAAGAATGAATATAATGTGCCAGAGCCTTTGTTAACTCAAAAATACTTGTACTACTTTCGGTATCATCCTACCACTGCTCAAACAGCCTTTATTTGTCATTATATTCAATCTTCTTAAAGCAATTTTCCAAGCTTTGCAGCACTCATAAAACTTAACAATTGGATTCCAAGAAAAATTCATTAAACAATGCTTTCTAATCAGACAGTACCTGAACAAAAGAAAAAGAAAAAAAGGAAAGCGGAATCATCGGATGACTGCTTGTTTTTTTTTTAAAGTTTGACTGAATGCTTTGGGAAACAGACAAATTACATTTGTTTCCTATCTAGGTAATTACACTTCATTTTGACTATGAACAAGTTCTAAAACATTTCTGGAGACTGCTTAAAATGTGTAATTTGGTAGTGAGATTTACAACCATTCAATTGTTCTGAAAGTCACCCAAATGATGTATGCTGTTAGTTTCCACTGAACATTTTCATTCACAGAGGACATGAGAAAAGATTTATTTTTAGAAGAAGGTGAAAGTTGTTAAAATAAATGCCTTAAATGCCTTTTAGCAAATGAAACAGTGGTATCTCACATTTGGCAGCTTAATATGTAATTCACTCTGACATCTGCTTTATATTAGGACAGAAGTCCTAACCATACATATTTAAATGTAAGCTCCACTGATACTAATTCCAAGTAAGATGTTTGAAAACACTATTACAAGAAAAACCTTTAAACAAACAAGAATACATGCATGGGAACAAATTTGCATGAACTGCTTGCACTTTCTACAGAGCAAAGAAATAAAAATGAAACAAAAACACTTGGGCCACAATTTCAATATCATTTCTTGGTCATCTCTTCATTAGAGAAGTAGCACAAACTATACCAGGAGTCCTCAAATTAATGCCCGAGGGCAGAATACAGCCCTCCAAAGTCATTTACCCAGCCCTCACTCAGGGTCAACCTAAGTCTGAAACAACTTGAAAGCACACAACAACAACAATGACAACGACAACAACAATCCTATATCATCAGCAAAAGCATGCCCACACTTCCCATTGAAATACTAATAAGTTTATATTTGTCAAAAATGTTCTTCATTTTAATTATTGTATTGTTCTTAAGTGTTTTTTGCACTACAAATAAGATATGTGCAGTGTACATAGGAATTCATTCATGCTTTTTTCATATTATAATCCGACCCTCCAACAGTTTGAGGAACTGTGACCTGGCCCTCTGTTTAAAAAGTTTGAGAAACTCTGAACTACACCATCTTCAGATTTCAGTTTCGTCCTTATGTGAGACATAGGACATCCTTTGAGCAAATGGAGCTGCATATATGTTGAATGATACCACTCATCAAAGCAATATGTGCCAATATCTCATTTGGCTGTAATCACTTTAGTAAGCTCTCTACCATTGTGGGTTTGACTTTTGCTGATTATATTATTCATGGATTTGATTAAAATATTTTATCTAGAATCTCTAGGTTCTCCAATGAAATTCTATGGCTAGTTGGCCATGGAGTCACGCTGATTCTATGGAAACTGAGTCATACTGGAAAACCTACAGATTTCTAGAGATGTGTTCCCTCAGGTTTAAAAAATAGCATTTTGTAGTTTTTCACTTTCACAGGGGCACTGTGTACCTAGCCCCAGTGAATGTATAACACTGTATGTCTTATACATTTTTAAGAATACATTTAAGGACTTGAGTCCTGGTGACTCATAGAACTATAAGGAATGCCCTCTCCATCCTATGAGTTTTTCTGTCTTGAGTGGATAGCACACGGGTTCTTTAGTTGAAGCATTAAAATGGCACATGCTATATGAGACCAAGCTCAAAAATACAAGAACTTTAGGCTGAAGAACTTTGGAATTAGTGCATGTACTTTAAAAATATACTTAAAATGCTATTTTTGTCATTTACTAAGATCAGCCCAAGAATAAACCCAGAACTTTCTGTAAATTTTGTAGATTTCATTGTTCATGGGCAAAACTATAAGAAACATATTACAACCTTTGCTCTGTAATCCACAATGAATAGTATTTTCACTTCCCAGACAGGTTCTAAACAATATCATTTTAAATTAAGAAGCCTAGGAAGAAATAAGTAGATTGCTTTCACCTCTCATGCTTTTTAAACATTTAGATAACCATGTTACATGATCATCCAAACCTGTATCATTTGTCATCAGTTCTATGTACAAAATAATCTCCATACCCTACTCCCGGAGGCTTTCTGAAATCTGCACCTGTGAATCTCAGTATCTCTTTTTACTGCATAAAGCCCCTTTAAAACCCTTAAAAATGCCAACAAAATCAAAACAAAAGCCTTCTTTCACTGATATCTTTTCATTTACTCTATACAATGATGGGGGGGAAACCATACACTTTTAAGTTCACAAGAACTGTATTCTGCATTTGTATTAATGTACAACATAACCCTGCCCCCATCTTTATCTAGGACTGATTCCTGCACCCCACTCTTTGATTTTAGAAATTTTAAAACTATTATTAGGATTCAAAGTAGGTAGAAATCTGCTTGTTAGTGAAAATCAAAGCTATAGCTGAAAGCAACAAATGAATTGCTAGGATTCTTCCAAAAAAGTTTGATTTCAGCTCTTGTCTGGTGTATTTGCAAACTATGAAACATGCTGTGAATTTTTGATATGCCAATGAAAGATTCCCTGCAGGTTTCCAAGAATATGCTGTGACAAATTTAGGGGAAGAGGAGATAAGCAGAAAAGAGTATTCCTGTCATCACTGACCCCAGCCTATATTTTCTATGATTTCACTGTAAGCAGCATTACAACAAGTTCCTTTAATTTTTGCTTCCTGTATAGGTGGGTGAACATCGTGTAACATTTCCAGACATGTTTTGCATAGCCAATTTGACATTTCTGAATGAAAAATTAAAAGTTTATCATTTTGGGACTGCTTCCTTTTAGATAGCACCTAATGTTACTAATATAAATGTATTGTGATGTTGTTCCATCTTGTCCCCCTGAGAGAACTTCTGAAAATATTAGAGTAATAATCAATGCACAATAATCAAATTCACTTCATATAGTTAACACAATACTATTTGTTCTTCCATCATGATCAGTTTATCAGCTTACAAATCAAATTAAAGATAATATCACTATGTTTAGAAGTAATCATATGTAGCAGATGTAAAACACTTACATTTTCACTTATATTATCCTTCACAAGTCCCTTGAAACTCAATTGAACCATTTGTCACCTACTCAAATGCATCATCAACAAGCTACAAGCGGTTCTTGAGCCCTCTCACAAGCTCGGGGTGGGTGGGTGGGTCGGCCTTTGTTGGTCTACAGCCAGCCTCCAAATCTTAAACAACTAATTGTTTATAAAAGGATGTGTAACATTGTTGATAATACAGGAAAATGATGCTCCGACAAACTGAAATGCTTGTTCTGTCCCTACATCTGTTCTGGGAAGAATATCACAGGGGCCAATATCCCCCATCCACAACATCATAGGGACAGCTACCTGCTCGTGAATTGTTTAATTTTGTATTGAACCTACAATATATTCCCTAGAAAATGGGCTCTTTGTGATTGAATAGTACAGTGATTCCAGCATTACTGCCAGTCTTTATAGCAGTGGATAAAGTACTCACTTGAGATGTTTTTCAACACCCTCATTGCAAATGTCTGGAAATTTTCTGCTGTCCCAAAATTATGTCCTTTGTGGTGGGTTTTCAGCTTGGGCAAAGAAATTGCACGGAGCCAAGTCAGGACTGTACAGTGGATGGGGAAGCTTTCAGAACAGACTTCACATGAGTCATGTGTTCTTAGTTCTTGAAGCTGAAGGAGGCTGCTCCAGACTCCTCTGCAATTTTGCCTGTGAGAAGATACAAAACCTACTACACAGTTTGCTAATTTACCAACTTTTACAAAGTTTCAGACTCAATTGAGGACAGTCAAGCTGTATGCTTGGGTTCTCCTAGCTGTTCTGCATGGCAAACACATACACAAACCACTCTTATTACTTTTGAGACAGACAATGTTCACCATCCCAAAACAGCAATGCCCCTCTGTACTCTACATAGGACAAAATGTAGATCCCTATGATGCTATGCTAGTCTTTTCCAGGTCAGTCTGCTCACATACAAAGAATCTGGCTGCGGTGATTCCAAGGAACATCAAAAGTTTCACAACCTGAAGTGTACAAACTAAAAACTGATGAAGGCTTAGCAATAAAGAAACCTTCCCAAATAAAGCGGTATCTATTCCTTTTAAAATTAAAAACATAAGGGAAGACAATTCAGATCAGAAAGGTTCAGCTACTTTGGGCTTCTGGGGGAAGAAAAAGGTGGATCCATTTGAAAGTTCACCCTGATTTCTTTCCTCAAATGAGTTGAGACTAAGTGGTTCCCTATGGTTCTCTCCTTCAGTCTTCTTTTTCCACTAGTAAGTGACAGTTGCTGGGCAATGAGAGAATACAGAATTATATGTCAGCAGCTGCTATACAAATGCATGGTCTTGGCTATGGCCAACCCTACTATTCATCAGATTGAGAAGCACAGTTCATGGAGAAGATGCTGAGTGGTAGAGATGTTTGTGTGGTGATAGTGAGGTTCTTAAGATAAAAGCAAATGGTGAGACCCGGCGGGCAAAGATGGTGGCAGGACGGACACTCTGAGGCTCCTCAGAGTGCCAACTGTCTCCTCGACCGGAGGGCGATTTGCGCCCCCTCCCAGAGACGAAGCCACGTCTAAAGGGACCGCGAAGCCGTAGGGAAGGTGCCGCTGACTCCAGGGATCGCCCTCTCCTCAAGAGGGGGAGATCGAGTGAGTCCGGCCTTCAGCCGAGGCGGCAAGCGGGTCGAGGGACGGGAAGCGAGGGACGACCCACAGTAACTGCCAGCCCAGCCCACCAAGATCGGGGCCAAAAGAGGAGGAGGAGACAGGCACGAACAAATGTGAGTGCTGGGGAAGTCAGCACACATATTAAGGGGGCGGTGGAGACCGCGCCAAAAGGAAGGCCTGTCCCTCCCATGATCACATGAACCCCGATATAAGAGAGACAGAGGGGTAGAGCGAGGACGAGCAGCAGGGACCCCAACAGCCCCACGGAAGCCCCCACACTCAGGGGATCGCCCCCCCCAAAAAAAGAGACACAAAGGACCAGCAAGCAGGCCACACAGAGGGGCAGTCAACCATCCCTGGCAAAGGCAGAGGGAACAGGAGGAAAAGAGCTAAAGGGAGCCAAAATGGCGGATGAGCTCTCACAGTCCTAGGAGCGGGGAAGAAGAAGAGCTTTTTGGATGGGGGCGCCATCTTGGGAGAGGGAAAAAGACATTTTTCCAATAGTAAAACAGGGAACCGCACAACTGACAATAGAATTATGTCGGCACTGCATGAACGGACCTCAAGAGCAAAAGAGTGGAGGATAATGCAAGAACAGGGGCCAGAGGAGGAAGGAATAACTTTGAGGGACATCCTTGCAGAACTGCGAAAAATAGGGGAAGCTCAAGACGGATACCTACGGAAGATGGATTCCATAATGTCTCAGCAAGAAAAGCAAATGGGAACGATCCGGGAGCACTCCCAACGTGCAAAAACAGAACCAACCGAAGAGGCGTTCCCCACAATGCCAGAGCTGCTGACCTTCTATGATGATGGAAAGGACGCACCCCAGGTCAAGGGGAAAATGCAACAATACATGAAGGTAGAGAGAAGAGAGGGAAGGAGAATACAAAACTGCAAGAAATATCAGAAGAAAGAGGACCTCACTCCAAAAATAGGGAGGAAGTTTCATGGAAGTTGCAAGAATGACTTCGAAGGGCCCTAAAACTTCTGCCCCCCAAATAAGAGAAGAGGGGAAAAACCAAGAGGCCGCTGCAACACCTAAAAGCCCCATCCTGGATACAGATAAGAACGAAAACAAAAAGACTGGGACGCAGCCCAATAGGAAGAGAAGCTGGACGAGAACAACCCAGCATGGAAGAAAGAAAAACCTAAAGAAAAATTGCCCCCCCCATGAAGCGAGTAGATTGAGACTGGTTATAGAAGGAATAATTAAAAAAGATGGGGTAGAATGGCTAAGAAATTACTCAGGAAAAGTGGAAGAAGAAATATGGAATATATTTTTTAAACAATTCACGAGGAAAGAAATTAGGGAAATTAGAAATCCAATGTTGAGTAATATATTAGAAGTATGGAATAAATACAGGAGAATGTTAATAACGGATGGATCAGTAATAACCCCAATTGTAATGGAAAAGAAATTTCCAAAGAATTTAAAACAAATAAGGGATAAAAAGTTAAGGGAAATTTTTTTAGATAAAATGGGGGATTGGATAAAAGTAGGAACGAAGAAGGAAATGATTATGGAAGAATTTAGAGAAATAAAATTGACATGGTTCCATTGTATACAATTAAAACAATGGTTTAAAAATTGGCTAAAAAATAATAAAAAAGGAGGTAAGGTCAACCAATTTGAACAAATAATACAAAATGGGAGGGATGTAGAAGAGCACGAAAACTTGAAAGGAATAACTAGTAAAATATATAAGATAATAATTGAAATAAAGGATGGAAAAACAAAAATAACACCCTTAAGGAGGTCTGGGAAGAAGACTTAGGGATAAAAATAAAGGAAACAGAGTGGCAACAATTGTGGAGACAAAGACATCTTAAAAATTATCAATAAGGATTAAAGAAAATTATTATAAATTAATATGGAAATGGTACCTTACGCCAGTAAAAATGGCAAATATAAATAAAAACTACTCGAAAAACTGTTGGAGAGGATGCCAAGAAACAGGAACATACATACATATGTGGTGGCAATGTAAATATGTAAGCAAATTTTGGGCGAAACGTTTTAAAGAAATAGAAGATATAATGAATATTAAAATAGATAGAAGTCCTATTATAGCTTTATTATCATTATATAATAGTATACAATTGGAAAAAAAGGATAAAGATGCGTAACAAACCTATTAACAATAGAAAGACTGCTTATAGCAAGGAATTGGAAAAAAGAAATAAATATACAAATAGAGGAATGGTACAAGGAAGTATGGAAACTGGCAATAAATGACAAGTTAACATGTATATTAAAAGTAAAAAGAGGTATATGGAAACAAAGTGATTTTTATGAGGTATGGAGAAAATTTATTGAAAAAGGATTAGAAAAGGAAGAAGGAAGGTTACCTCCACAAGAAGAAATGAAATTTTGGACAAATGATATGTAAAAGCAATGGCTTGGGGAGGGGGGAGGGGAGCACAGCGGTGAGGGATACAAAAATGTATAAGAAAAACATAATGGCAGATGCTAAAGATTGAAGTATTGTACCTAGAAATGAATAACATGAATCTGTTGTAAATAGACATTGTATAATATTGTGTTGATAATGATAAAACAATAAAAATATTTTTTTTAAAAAGAAAGAAAGAAAAATTGCCCCTACTCTCTAGAGGCGTATTTTAGGCCTACAAGATGTGGCATCCTGGGGATGGATATAAAAGGCCTCGAATCTCCTAAAGAGAATGGTTAGAAAGGAAGCCAAGGAAAACGAAAAGGTACAGATCCAGCTACACTAAAAGATAAGGAACGGACAATGGACACCAAATACTGGAAAGATTTTGAAGGCTAAGGGAAAAGAGTTTTTTTTTTAAAAAAAGGACAAAAACTAAAAACAACAGATTGCTTTTATACCAAGAGGGTTATGAAGACCCGCCTCTGGAAAAAGAAGGAAAAAGAGCCTAAAAAGATGACTTGTAAAAAAGAAATGTCCAGCTTAACAAGGAGAGAGACTGTACGAGAAAAACAAGAAGCACCCATGAACAAGGAACTTAGAAGAAAACAAGTTACCCCTATCCCTATCTTTTCTCATCACCCTTACCCATTACTATCCTTCCCAGATCCCGGACCAAACAACCTCCCTCACCGCCCCTAACCCTTACCCCTTCCTACCCCCCATCCCTCCCTATACCCTCAATCCGCCCTACCCCAAAACCATCCCCCCGCCTTTTTCATCTGTATGTATTCAAAACTTTCAATAAAAATTTAATTTAAAAAGATAAAAGCAAATGGTAATTACTATGCATGTGGTAGACATGTATGGGATAGGGATCTCATATACATGTATTTATAAAGATGTATATGGTCTGAGACCCCTAAGCTAGCCTGCTGATTTAAAAATCATCGGAAGATTCCCTTCCATTTTTAATATATATGTGTTATTGTTATAATTTTATGCTTATGTTGTTTTGTTAATTTTATGTTATGTTGTATGTTTTGGTGATGTTACTTGGAAACCGCCCTGAGTCCCACTCAGGGAGATAGAGTGGTATATAAATAAAGTTTTATTATTATTTTATTATCTCAACTATTGAATTCATTTGCTAGTCCAATTGGTATCTTCCCATGGGAGATTGTGAGGCATAATTTTGTCCCTTCCTTTAAATGGCAAAATATATTTGGTTAGCCCTGGTGAAGAGAGATGTAACTATGAAGTCTGGTTCTTTTTCCATGATAGACATTATAGCAGGGAATCATTCTACCATCCAGATGTTTCTGGACTATAAATCCCAGTAGTTGCAGCCACTGTCACCAGTAAAAATGAATGTTGGGGACTGAATGTGAGCAAAAACTTTTTCATACTGAATTTCTTCATGGTATGATTTTCTGGTTTGTAACTTGGATCTCTTTCCTTTAAAAATGCTGCAGAAGAGGTTTGTAGTGTTTGCCACTAAAATCAAATGGTTTTCTATATTAAGATTTTTAAAGTAGTTTTATGATTAGAAACACTCCTTTATTATAACCTAAGGGAAATGTGAAATTGATATTATGTGAAGACCTCTTTTGTAGTAAACATCCTTTGAAAAGAAAATTAATTTCTCCCAGGCTTTCAAATCCAAATTAACTGCATCTTGCTTATTTCTTTCTTTGATAGCACATACAAAACCTAAGGGCTCTGGGGAAAATGGCTCTTTATTGTTGTTAGTGTTGTTGTTGTGTACCTTCTAGTCACTTTCACTTATGGCAACCCTAAAGTAAAACTACCCTGGGCCTGTATTGGTGAAGGCTTTCATGACTGGAATCACTGGGTTGTTATAGGTTTTTAGATCTATATGGCCGTGTTCTAGAAGCATTCTCTCCTGATGTTTCACCTGCATCTATGGCAAGCATCCTCAGAGGTTGTAGAGTCCTTGGGCTTTCTTGGCAATATTAGTTCGGTTTTATTTTTGTCTTTCTCTGACAGAGTGTGACTTGCCAAGGTCACAAAGTGGATTTCCATAGTTAAGTAGTGATTCAAACCTTTGTCCCAGGAGTCATCATCCAACATTCAGTTCATTACAGATACTTTTTTAAAAATAGTGTGCAGTACAAGTACAGTTTTTTCTAGTTCTTATTGAACCAGCATCTTACAGCCATCTTACATTAACCAATTGCATCTTTTCAAAGTGCTCGTCTTGACTTTCAAGGCCTTGTGTGGTCTGGGGCCAGTGTACCTGAGGGAGCGCCTTATCCCATATTGTCCCACGAGATCACTGCGATCTCAAGAGCAGAACCTCCTGGTCGTGCCTAGTGTGAAATCGTACCATCTGACCGCAACTCAGAGAAGGGCGTTCTCCATTATTGCTCCAGGTATTTAGAATGCATTACCCCCTGAGACTCGAGCTTTACGAAATTTGCTAGCTTTTCGTAAAGCCTGTAAGACCGCTCTGTTCAAGCAGGCTTTCGAGTCCTAATACACAGGTTAAATTGTATTTTATTGTAACTGTTTTTATCGCTTTTATTGTATTGCTTTGTTCTGAGTGTAAACCACCCCGAGTCAATTGGGATGGTGGTTGATAAATCTAAATAATAATAATAATAATAATAATAAATTACTTGAATACAAACCAAATCAAAGAAGACACATTGAAATAAGCAGATATGTATTGTTCATGATTACTAATGTAAATTTTCTTTGAATTTTGTTCACTTAAATATTTATATCTAATCTTACATCCAAGGATTTTGGAATGGCATGCAATAAAAGCAAGTCCTATTGTTTCAGTGGGAATATTTTTAGTATAACAAATTCTGCTAGCAATCTATTATATAAAATTCTATTCTGTTATATAAAAAGCTATGGTGGTGAATGCTCATGGGAATTCCTAAGCTCACTTCTGCCCTAAATTTCTCACCTGTTACTTGCACTATATAAAGCTTCTCCTTCTCAAAGATCCTAAATAGTCCCACCTGAAATGTTTTTATGTCTATTTTCATTAATTTCATCTTAGTTTTTCATGCCCTCAACTGTGATGAATACAACCATAGACATGAGAAGAATCGTCTTGATCATTAGGTGCTGTTCAGTCTGTGTAACCTGAAGATGTAGAGAGAATTCCTGAAGAAGTGAGGTCTATCACATTGATAGCTGATTTTTCTCTTTATGGGCTTTTTCATCTCTCAAGATTGGATGCCTTCAATGAATAAGTGGAGTTATCCAGGCCCTCTTGAAGAAGGGTATTATACTATTTTCTCCAAGAGCTATACTTCTAGACTGCTCTTTGAAGAACAATTCACCACACTCAACAATACAATACAATGCAACAACAATGATTCAGTTGTAAAAACTGTCAGTTATTATCATATTCTCCGCTGACAGATTGTGAGCTTCCATATTGTGGGAGTATCTAGTTTGGACAATGTAGATCTACCCTTAAATAGTTCCCAGAAAACATAAATTAGTCAATTAGTCAAATAGTGTTATGCCCAGATTTCTAACCTAAGCTCATAACACTTAACATCTTACTTCAATATTCTTCCAATCATATGGGCTACCAATCTGTTTCTGGTTCAGATTCAAATTGTTGAGGCCAACATGTAAGCCACACTCCATATCCATCTGCCATATTCCTCCAAACTTTACATTTGTGATATGTTACAATAGGAGTGGGACATTATCCCATGCACAACCACCTCACTCAATTGCTGATATTTTTTAAGTATACAATGAAAAGCTGACTATTCAGGAGAGCCTTTGAGAAATATCAATTTAAGGTATCAACAGACTGTTGATAATTTTTTTTGGAACAGGATGATCAGATATTTTTGTTTTCTTATTTATGTTGTCCTATTTTTAAAAACAAAATTGAGTGTGTGAAATATTAAGCCAAGTAAGTGAGCAGACAAGCCAGTACATAAACAAGATAAATTTAAGTTAAGCAGATGAAATAAAGCACAAGGAACAGAGGATGTGAAATCAATTTATTCAGAAATACATATGGGAAATGCAGGTAGATATACAAAACTGTTAGCAATGTGTCCTTGTTTTTGTCTTTGAAATGTTGAAATTTTCAGAAACATTGCATCTCATAACATAAAGTCAACTAATCATCAGTACAAAACCTCACCATTAAGTGATGTATGATGCAGACCACCTCAAGGAAAAATTGACTTCAAATAACCTTAATAAGGATCACAATGAGCTGCAAGTGATTCTTTTTCTAAAGCCATTGTTGCAGACTAGTTGCATCAGTTAAAAAATGGCCTGTCATATTTTGAGCTTTATAATACTTTTTATAGATATTTGCTTTTGTCCCCACAAGCCTTTTCCAAAGAAAGGGATTTTTTTTAAAAAAAGAATGACAGAAAACAGAAAGACTAGGTTGTTGGGGCAAGAGGAGAACATGCTCCCTTGGCAAATGATTTTTGTACAGCCTTTCCTTGTTATGTACTAGATGTTCTCTGCTCTAAGTATTTCTCCATGGTTAACTCATGTTCCCCTCTGGCTATACAGCAAAATTGTGAGAACTATGTATTTTTTTTTAAATAAAACTATAACATGAAGTAAACTATTATCCTGTACTGATGAATTTTCCTTCAGCAAGAAACAAATGTAATGTCACTGAAAATATATTTTGTACTCTATCAGTAAAGATGGTATGCTCTTACACCCTTATAGATTTGGGGTAAAAAAACATTTGGTACAGTTCTCTTGAGATTACAGAACTTCAGAATCCAGATGTAAAATTATACATTTTTTGCTTTACTTGTGAGTATAAGTGTTTGGCTTTTTCTCAATTACTAAAGATAACAAGTTATAGGATAAACCTATCTTTGTGACCACACCTCTTTCTCCAAACCGGTGTGGGTGCTGAGATCAACAGGGAGGCCTTTCTCTTGGACCCACCACTGTCTAAAGCAGAGTTGGTAGAGATGAGAGAAAGGACCTTCTCTGTGGTGGCCCCAGCTCTAGAATACCCTCCCAAAGGAGATTATATTAGTCCCCACCCTTCAATCCTTTTTTTTCAATCTGGAAACATGGATGTTTAGACAGGCCTTTGACCTTGAGTAGGCTGAATGGACCCATATGAAGCTGATACTTGGCACCTAGTGAATTTGATGGCAGTTAGTTTTATCTACTGTTGTTTTAAAATTGTATTATTTTGCTTTTAAGCTACATGTGTTGATGAGGATTGTTGTTATAATTTAAGTGACTTGTTTTATACTTTTGTATCATTTTACCTGTTGCATGTTATATGTGCACCCTGGAGTGTCTTGTAAGCCACCTCGGGTCCCTTCAGGGAGATGGTGGTGGGATATAAATAAAATAATGATTATTATTAAAATTGATGCAATACAACATTAAACATTAATCCAAGATGATTTAACTCTGTATCTGTGCCTTAATGTATAATTAAAATTACAACTTCCAACTTAAAACTTCAAAAATATACTTTCAACAAGAAAAAGGAAGCAAGAACAAGAGCATAAAGCAAAAAAAATGACCTAAAGGAAAAGGAAGACACAACTAATTAAAAACTGCAAAGTATTATTTCAACACCCCCTGGTAGGTTTCCTACATTAAAGAATTTATTGGCCAAAAAACCACATCAAATTCATAATAGTTTGAGTGTCAGAATTTTGGGAAAGCAATCTAAGTTATAAGTTGAAATACTGACATGTATGATGTCAAAAGACAATTTTGAGATTCACAGGCCCCTTCCAGTCCGACATGGCTAAATTTTAGGGCTGAATTTCAGTTTATTCCTCATTACAAACACTTCTTCCAGGTAAAAAAAATTCCACTGAATTGGAAAATGTGGCACTATTACCTCCTTACACCCAAATGGAATAAAACCAAAATCATAGAGGCATGGGGATATAGTCCTCCAAGGTCACACACCGGGGTGGGGGGGAATTTTCCCCAATTAATGGCCATTTCTCATTCTTGCTGTATATTAAATCAAGGATTGGTCAAAACCCTAATGTCCTGGTTAGGAAATATAATAGCAACTAAAAGGTTTTTATTCTAAAATTGTGGACATTTCTATTTCAAGAACTTACTTGAAACAGTTTTAGAAAATGGAGCCCCCGGTGGCGCAGTGGGTTAATCCCCTCTGCTGGCAGAACTGAAGACCGGCAAGTTACAGGTTTGAATCCTGGGAGAGCGCAGATGAGCTCCATCTATCAGCTCTAGCTTCTCATTGTGGGGACATGAGAGAAGCCTCCCACAAGGATGGTAAAACATAAAAATACCTGGGGATCCCCTGGGCAATGTTCTTGCAGATGGCCAATTATCTCACACCAGAAGTGACTTGCAGATTCTCAAGTCGCTCCTGACACAACAACAAAAAAGTTTTAGAAACTCTTGTTACTGTTCTCTATTTCTAACGACCTCATCAGATTGTTGGCCAGAATCACCACACACCATGGTGAATCCGGTGGTGCCCATCGAGAGATGTGTGGAACCCATCACCCATGCCCCACATTGCCTGACTCACCCATTCTAAGGGGGGAGTTGGTCACCTGGATTCCCCCATTGATCTTAATTGAACATGGAAAACCTCAGTTCACCTTCCATTTTTAACATGGCACCCTGCTGGAAGCAGCTGTGCATTATGGAATAGGAGCTGATGGGCTCCATGGCAAAAGGAAAGGCAAACCAGCACATGCAACTGAATTTACCCTCATCTGATGAAGTTGTAAGAGATGTAACATTCTCTGTTCTGTATAGTTCTTTGGAAGACTATATCAGATGCTCTTCCAGCTCTGGACATCTGACCTGGGATTATAAAAATAACTTCATTAATGACACAGTTATGCACATATATTAAATGCACCAAATTCCAAATATTTAGAAAATATTTATTTGGGGTCTAAATAAAGGAGTTGGTATTCACTGACATTACTTAAACAATGTAAAGGTGCAGAATTATTTCAGATCCTGCATAACCCAGAATTATTTCAGAAGGCTTATTCCTATATTACATGTTAAATGTTAAACTCCAAACATGCCAAGGAAAGATCAAATTTAAAATCTTGGAAATAATATTTTTTTAAAATAGTAGGCCAAGATTGTACATGACAGAACTATGATGACAGAGCTCTGGCAATTTAGGCACATCTGAAAATGCCAAGCCATGCCTCTTCTGCCTGGGGATACCACAACCAACAGGTTTCTAAGGCACTGCTGTTTAGAAAATTGGAAAATGGCACATGCAGAATTCTTTCCATCATGTGGCCGGGGGGGAGGGGGGTACTGAGAAAAGGAAACTGCGGATACCCTTCCAGGTCCTGCTTCTACTGTTTGACTCAATGTACCCCATAATGTTACCCATCATTTCAGACATCATTTCCCAGCGCCTTGATCCACAACAAGTCAGAATCCCTTCAGTTGGCTTGTGCTACAGAAGTGTTTTTGCGGGACCATGTTACAAGATTGAAAATCTACCTTTCAATCTTGTACCAATTGAACAGAATGCCAGTCATAATTTCAGGGGAAGTTTATATTCTGTTTCATGTTCCTGGAACTAATCACTAGCATTCTGTGGATTTTTGAGATGAGTATTCATTTTGGTAGGTTTTTAAAAAAAAACAATCCAAAATGTATGTAAATAATGGTCCCAGTATTTTTCTTATATGCATTTACTAGAGGTCACTTGAGGTTTTTCTGTCTTTAGGCACAAAGGAAGAAATCAAATGTTTTAATGATGAAGTACTACTGAAGAAAAAGCCTATTTTCCCCTCTAGAACTGAAGTCAATTTACTACAGCTGAACAGAGACATGGGTCTCATCTGCATTGCTATATAATGCAGTATAGACTTGGATAATGCAGTTCAATGACCATATAGTGCTGTTTCAGACTGCATTATATGACAGTGTAAATGGGGCCATGGATAACCTAAAGCACTATAGAAACCCAAAGGATCTATTTTTGTGATTTAATGCAACTGCAGTTAGTTTTTATCTTTGGTACCTTGAGCAATTTGAGAATTGCTCATAATTTGTTTGCCTTAAATAGAACAAACTATTACAGTTTCTCCTCCCAGGGATCATATTCCATAAATGAAATAGGAACATGTCATTTGCATTGCTTCATTCTGCACAAGGGAATGGTATAGTTATACCGAAGATTATTTTTAGTCCAAAACAGGTAATGCTTTATCTTCATCAACTGAAGAAATTATAGTGGCAATAACACAGCACAGCAATTTCCCAAATTATAGATGGAAGATACTAGATTTGAATACTGTGTGGCTTTGGTGTTACATCACATCATTGCAAGGCCTCAGCCGTGTACTTTGTACATTACTTTCAGAGCACCAATGAACTCAAGTTTATTTTCAAGACCAGACCCACTATTAAGCATGACAAGGTTGATCTCATCTCTTGAATTATTTATTTTGTTATTGTATTTCTGTTTCCATAAAGATATTGAAGTGTATGTGAGATTCTTTGCAAAGGAATATGTTACTATCAGATATAAAGTTGCAAAGATTTTTCCCATATTGGTGCACAACCTACATCCACCACATTACTCTGGTGTTTTGAATTCTACATTTTTCAAATCAAGACTTATGGAGGTATGAACAAAAATCCATGCTTGTTTTAAAAAGAATATTGGTATTTTTCTTGATATGCTGAACCCATTAAATATTGGAGCCCATACTTGCCTTTAAAACTGATGGGATGTAAAGGTGTCAATTTCTTCCTAGGTTGTTCCTGATATATGGGAGAAGTACCATTATTAAGTCAAGAAGACTTCATTTTAAAGCTTGCAGGAACTGATTCACACTTGAAAAGTCATCACTCTTGAAAAAGCATCAGGTAAGAAGTACTGGAATCAGGTCCAGTAGCAGTGACAATACACGTTTCAGTCTGTAAGTTAAAGAAAATATCCAAGATACTGACCATATTATGGGGGGATTGGGAGAAACAAATTGAGATGTTTTTATCTAAAACAGGGATTCTTAAACAGGGGCCCATGAACTCCTTGGGGGACCATGGACAGTTTGAATTAAAGAAAATCAACTCTATAAAAACAATCAAACTGTTGAGGATGCCTGCCATAGATGCAGGCAAAACATCAGGAGAGAATGCTACTGGAACATGACCATGCAGACCGAAAACTCACAGTAACCCAGTGATTCCAGCCATGAAAGAGTTTGACTACAAATGAACTCATTATCTTGATTTTCTTTGACCTCTAACTGAAATCTAGCATTTCCTTCACTTATGTATGTATGTAATAAATTACAATAGTGTCCATTTTGCAATACATTGTAGTTGTTGTATATCTCGAAAAATCACTAATACTAATCCATACATTACGGTAGTTGTTAGACCTAACACTAGATCACACAGGACTTCAGTCCTGCTGTGTACAAACTAAAATTTAATTTATCGACCTGCCAGTGCTGAGAGTCATAGAACTATCTGCCATTGCATTCTGAGAAGGGGTTCATGGCTTTCACCCAACTGTCAAAGGGGCCCATGGTATAAAAAAAAGTTAAGAACCCTGTTTGAAAACCTAAAGTAGAATAATTCACTATCCAAATGATGTCAGAAACAGTGACCACCACCAATAAACAGATTTTACAAGCTCAGATATTTTCTTTGATCTTGTGTACCTCTACTTAACTTTCTTTCCAGATTCAGGCTGACCTAAATGTCTTCCTTACAGGACAAATTAACTTGAATGTAGTGTTAATATAATTTTGGCTTCAGAGGAGAGCACTGAGAAACCAAAAGCCATCAAACTATGGAGCCGCCCTTCCAGAACTACGAAATAAGTTCCATGGTTTTGATCCCACGTCTTGACTCAAAGTAGTTTGCTGCCGGCTTCTCCCCCTCCTCAATCTAGTTCCATGTACATAATTTTGAACATTAACCTTATCGGAATGCTAGTGATACCTTTAAGGCCCTCCATGGCGCCGGCCCAGCTTATTTAAAAGACCGCTTGTCCGAACCAGCTCATTTAAGGTCGCCGCGTTCAGGAAACAGGGACCTTCTCCACATCCCAGGTGTGAGTGAGGCCCGCCTCGACACCACGAGACGGAGAGCCTTTTCCATCGCGGCCCCTGTTCTTTGGAACTTGATGCCGGCGGATCAGAGAGCCATCCGGGACATGCCCCAGTTCCTGACCGCACTGAAGACCTGGCTCTTCCGAAAGGCTTACGGCTAAGGACACCCTCCAGACTTAGCCTGAGCTACTGGAACTATTTTAATTAATTTTCCTATTCTTTTAGCTTTTAACTATTGAACTCTTTTATGTGTTTTATGTGTAAGTCGCCCGGAGCACTGACGTGGAGGGCGACTCATAAATAATAAAATCAATCAATCAATCAATCAATCAATCAATAGAAATCCCTTTTTGTAGTAACCATGTGTGGCAGATCAAGCCAATACGAAGAATTCATGAAGATGATCCTACCCTCATCTTCTTCCAGTTGCCTCAATTTGTTTAACGATGAACCTGTCTTTATGTTGCCTCCTGAAGTAACAGAAGTAATGGCATGAAGAACATATCTGCACTATTCCAGTGCCAAATGATCTATTGGGCAAAAAAGAATGAGTAAAAATGCTATGATCCAGTTTTACAAAACTAATAGAAGCTTACTCAAGAATACTGTAATTGGTGTCAGATACAAGAGCAAGACACAACTATATGTATGGGACCAATTGAATGAATTCATCTCATTTAATTGGCTCCTGATTGGAAAAAAAAGTAGTACGTGAAGAGTCAAATTATTGCAAAGGTGAAAGTTGTGCAGAAGACAATAATAGTTTTCTTCTGTGTTTTTCAACCCATGACATAATGAGTCAATGTTCACATTGTAATTATTTCCCATAGACCACCTCCTTAACAAACACAAGCCTTTTCTCTCTTTAATTATCTTGTTAGTGACTTAAACTTTCTTTTTAGCAATTGTTATCTGGCTGCAATTAGCAGGCTGAACAAAGACCTTCATAAATGTAAGTCAGATGTAAACCATAGATGTAAGATAGCTCCAAAAGCACTTTGGATATTAAAAAATACTACATAATTTATTTTACAAATAAAAGAACAATATACAATGCTGTAATCTAAAATACTTTTTAAAAAGTCGTTAGGCAAAGCTGTGATTATAATTTCTGTTAAGTTTTTATACTTTGAGAGGTAAACAACAACAAAAAAACCCTTGTGCTCAAATTTTTTAGGCACAAGTTAAAGAAAGGTGACAGGAACTATGCAGTCACATGAAAACATATGTCCAGAAGACACAAATTAATTGAACTGATTCCTTAAGGAGAAAAACCATTGTATAACCCCCAAGGAGTGGGGTTTTTTTAGTTTCCCGAAGGATGGGGAATTTTTTAAATCTGAAAACTCCCCCTTCTCCCACCCCTTGTACTTGCTCTGATGTCCTTTAGTCTTTTCACAAGGTAGAAAGAAAAAAATTAAGCCTTTTTTGTGAAGCCAGTCAGGTAAGGACTATGTTTTTCTGCTGAAGGCTATGTTTTTCAAGAAGAAGGAGGCATCATTATTACTAAATGACACTCCATTGAAACATGCACTGAATTTTCTTTCTTAACCCAGAATTTCAAAATGTTAGTAATAATATTATGTAAGGCAAATCCAGCATTTCATCTATTAGGTAATAAATTCCTAAGAATAATGAGGAAAAGCATTGTTTAGACCAGCTTGTTTGCAGTTAAGCCATTTTACATCATTTTCCAGTTTCAGAGCTAGGAAATGATATAAACCTATATATAGATATACCATCAAACATTTTGGTGTTCCTGAAATATTTGTGCAATGCTGTTCTACATGTGTTCTACATTACAGATGTATATCTTTCTTTTTTGTCTTGTCATCTTTTATTGAGTGAGTATGGGGAAGTGGTTTGAATGTTGGATTGAGAGCACTTCCACACAGCCCTTTATTCCAGGAGCACCTATGTTTAAAAAACATAGATTTTCCTGGGCCCCTATGCACACACACCCCAGAAAGCACATGCTTTCTGCGGTGGGTGCCAAGATATTCTTCCTGAACTTACCAGGAGAACTCCTGGACACTGTAACCCCCTGTCCAAAAGCCCCCAAAACTAGTATATGAAAAAGAACTTACCCAGGCTACAATAGAGGGCTGTCGGAGCAGTCCTGGCACATACAAATGATGCACCAGGAGAAGGGGGGGGGGGCAAACGATGATAGTTTTTCATTATTTTTCCTGTCTCCACTGCTTTTGGAAGGTTTTTACTTGCTCATTTATTAATTCATTTTACTTTTACTATAAAGGCTATTACTTACAATTACAAGCTTTGTCTCAGTGGGTGGAGAGGGGCACATATCAATCTAAATAAGTTATATCTGCCTAAGCGTACTCTGGGTGAAAGCTGTTGCTTAGGGTCTTTATACAGCAGTTGCCACAAGTGGGCTTCATTGGTTGAAGAATACAAAATACTTGCCTGCTAAAAAACACTTACTGTACATAATATCCATGGATAATGCTTATTTGGCATCAGTGTTATTTGGTAGTCCCAATGTGGTGTACCAGACTGAGCACTGAACAAAGAAGACTAGGATTCAAATTCCTACTCAGCCATGAAAACCCACTGGGGACATTGAACAAGTCATACTTTCTTAGTCATACACATCTTTTCACCTCGTAGAACTTCAATTTGTCTTAATGAGTTGGAGGAATAAATTGCAGGAACTGTTGGGGCAAAAGACAATCCCGAGATCAAGATACATCTACTCAAAAGGCTTGAAGGAAAAGAAGAATAGTGATGGAACCCTGAAGGGGTGGAGGGGTGTGAATGCTTGGTGGAAGGGCATTTTCATCACTTGTTGTTAATGGATGTTGTTTCTTTTTCTGTATGTCAAAAAACCAATAAAAATTATATATATATAAAAAAACACATCTTTTCAAGAATTTTCTTGGATGGGTTCATCTTAAGGTTGCCATAAGTCAGAAATGACATGAAAGCACAAAAGAACAATGGCAATTTTTGCCTCCTCCCCCAAGGAGGAGAAAAAAACAAAGTAGTTCTGGCTGGAACTACTTTGTGGGCAGAGCTGGGAGGCGACTGGCCAGCCCCTTCCAGCTAAGTCATCATCTGAACATCGACCCACCATGCCCCCCCATTAACAATATAATGAATTGGTTGCTTTCTGGGGCCGAGTAGGATTTTTTTTACCCCTCCTATGTACTAGGATGGTTGTTTGCCTATCCTATACTGTTTCACGAGGGCAAATTGGGTTGCAGATTGGAATCCAGGGAGTGGCATGAGCTCCCACTGTTAGCCCCAGCTTCTGCCAATTTAGCAGTTCAAAAACATGCAAATGTGAGGAGATCAATAGGTACTGCTCCGATGGGAAGGTAATGGTACGCCACGCAGTCATGCTGGCCACATGACCTTGGAGGCATCTATGGACAATGCTGGCTCTTCAGCTTAGAAATGGAGATGAGCACCACCCCCCAGAGTCGGACACAACTAGACTTAATGTCAGGGGAAAACCTTTACCTTTACTTATGAAAGAAAGGTGGGGATAAACAAAGTATAAACAAAGTATAAACAAAGTGCTGCTCTAATAGAAAAAAATGACACAACAGGTTTGTAACTCAAGAATAATTATGGCCCCTTTATTATGTGTTGACTTCCATATTTCAGTTAATAGAAACAGAGTTAATCTTCACCTATCCATTTTCACAGAAAGATTTTAGATAGATATCTTATCCTGAAGACTAGAAAAACAAGTAACTGTGCCTTTATTTATAACCTGCCCCTCTCCCAAGACTGTATCTGGGGAATTCTGGTGCTATATTGTTTTGTATCCCATCTGTAAACAATGGCCCAAGACATCTGGAAGGTCACAGATCCCATCTGTAATCTATTCAATACAACCGTACTCATTTCCATAATTTCTTCTGAAATAATGAAAGGAAATCATAACTACTATTTCCTTCCTTTATTCTCCATGATTCTAGCTAGGGCTGCATCTTCCCATGGTCCTATATTTTATGTTGCATTTTATTAAAATATAAGGGACCCATTTTTAATAGGAATGTAAAGTTCTTTGTTCACAGATCTGAGAATGAGAAGATTTTGAAAAGTCTTAACAAAAGTTTTATAAGTATTTATAAAAGGTCCTTTTTGTAATGTATAGAGGAAGGCAGCAATAAAGTATCCACAGAGAACATCTGTAAGAGAAAGATGCATTTTAAATGCTTTTGTGAATATATGCCCTGCGGTCTAACAGAACTGCTGGATTCTCTTCTGAAAGAAACCTGCAGTGACAGCTGAAGAAGCAAACTAATTTAATAACAGTTGATGAATTAAGAAACTGTATTACTTTTTAAAATCACTTAGGAAGTCTCCTCTCAATCCCCTTGTTTCCCTGCTTGATTCTTCCAGACAGCATGTCAAAAAGATTTTGAGGCACACAGCCTATGCAAACCACTGTGTCTGGTTAAGCTTCTTTTCCCACTTTTTAATGTGAGTTACATCAAAGCTTTACAATTTTGTTCAGATTCATGCTGTCTATACAAGATAAAATCCCTTGTAGGGGAAAATGCTGTAAACGTCAGCTGACTCTGCAAAATGCCTGATTTCAGCTGCATCCCTAGTCTGAACTGTTAACTTTGAATCTAGTGTCATTTTATTCATCTATCCTCTCTCTCTCTCTCTCTCTCTCTCTCTCTCTCTCTCTCTCTCTCTCTCTCTCTCTATCATCATCATCATCATCATCATCTATTGCGTTATCTATCTAGCATACATATATCTATTATCTATCAATATAACACTATATATTTTGATATAAAATCAATCCACTACCCACTGCTGTTCTCTCCTATTTTTCCATAATTGCTTTCACACTTTGTAACTATAACCAGGAAGCAAAATGGGACTCATAGGCAGGGACAATCATTGTTTTCAATTACTTGGGTTAATGGCAAAACCCAAGACTGAGAACACTCTGTTTTTCACTGTTTGCCATATAGCTGAGTGGATGCCACCCCAGCCTGTAGAGCAAAGTAGGAGGCTGGATTGAATTATTGTGAATGGTTACTGTAACATCAGAGAACCTTTTCTGGCTTAGCTTCAGCTGTTTCACCTGGCAATGGCAACACTAGCAGGGCTGGTTAAAGGTAAACTGAAATCAGCCACCTAGAAACAGTAATGGTTGGGTAGAAAGTGCAGGATCTAACCACTGGAAGGAGTGGAGGACTATAGGAAAGAAAAAAGAGACAGAACTGATAATGAGGCACTTTGAAAAGACTAGATCTTAAAGCCAGCCCAACAAATCCAGCAGTTTTGTATAGAGTAATCATATGAAGAAGCAATTAGAGGGTCAATTTTACACACATTGAACATTCACTCCATGTCCAGTAATATTCTACAGTTATAACCTAAAGTGGCTGCTGAAATGTTCTTTCTTTATTAGCTCTTTCATCTAGGTGATTGTGTATTCCTGCTTGGCAAGGGGTTGGACCGGATGTCCTTTTTGATCTCTTCCAAGTATGTGATATTAGTAACCACAAAAGCTGGAGGAAGGAACATGAAACACAGTAAAAGTTTCCCTTTAATTGAGAAGTATAAGGAACAATGGAAGTTCTTTACCCCTCTATTCATAAGACCTAGAGGAAGATTTTTGCTAAGAGTTAAAGCTCCCATGCATTAAACAAGGTTTCAAAAATAGGTTTCTTAAAATGGAAAAGATTGGATGACCTAGTGGTTTTGATTAGCTAAATTATACAGCCTGAAGACAAGGACATCTGCTTGAGCTGATGTTATTCTATTAGCAACTTAAGAGAGGGAAATGGTTATGGGTTATAGTCAACTCCTGAAAAGAGATGAATTGGAATAAAGAGTAAGCAATGTAATCCTCCACCAATTTCCTAATAATACAGCCAGTTAGAAAAACATGAACATCATTGTGAAACAATTCTAATTGAGAACATAATCAAAATAAGAACAACTTGACAGGGTAGATACAAGCCATAATGCCACGTAGAACATTTTTAAAACTTGTTGAAAAACTTGGATCAAAAAATTGAATACACACACACACACACACACAATTAAAAATATTTCAAATGTAGTCATCCAATCAAATTAAGTACAAATAATAAGCTGGTCAATGTTCTCTACTCAGTTCTTTGAAGTGGGTGCCAACTTGCTACCAGAGCAAGCAGATGAATAAACTGGAGCAATTCCATCCCCTTATTTTTTCCATTTTCTAGTAAAATGCTCTGCAGGAGAAAAAAAAGTCAATGAGTTTATTGTTGTTAATTGCAATCAAGATAAATTCAACTTATGATAATCTTATGAATGAGTGACCTCCAGGTACCCCTGTCAGACTCGTGACCATGGCTTTCTTGACTGGGTCCATTCTATCTTATTTCTTTGCAAAAAAAATTTCACATATATTTTTTGTGCATAATATGTTCTGAATCAAAACAAGATTTTCATTGGTCCAAGATTTTTCTTGTCAGGGCTTCCAAACAATTGTAAAACACATTTTGACACATTATTGACCATTTTGAACATATTTTGGAATTTTTCCCCATTTCTATATAGCTTATCAGCATAAGTGTACTGAGATAGGTGATGGCAGGATGGAAAAGCATGCTACAAGTGCTGTTCCTGTGTAGGAGCTAAAGCACTGAAATAAGGCAGGCTGCTTTGTCTGATTTTTTTTAACTTTTACTATATGAACCTTTAAAAATGCAGTCACTAACACAGAGCACTAACATGATTTTAGCTTTAGTAATGCTTAAGGATTTCCATTAGTCACATAGAAGTGGCTTAAACAAAGCTCTACACACATGCTCAGCATTTCCACAAAAAGGAATACAATTTATCATTAGCTGAATAGTTTGATTACTGTCCCACATCCAAAGTTACAAATCACCAGCTTCTTCTCCCAATAGTGGTTCTATGTCATAGATTCTATGAATGTAGGTTCAAAAATGTTTGTAACATATGTGTCATCTCTATGTAGATGACATGCAACTCTACTACTCTTTTCTACCTCAATCCAAGAAAGCTTCCTGGATCTTGGATCAGTATTTGGCAGCTGTGATAGACTGGACGAGGGCCAAGAAACTGAGACTTAATCCAGACAAGACAGAGGCCCTCCTGATCACTTGCAAGGCCAGTTGGGGCATAGGGTGGCAACCTGTGCTCAACAGGGTTACACTTCCCTTCAAGACACAGGTCTGCAGTCTGTGCGTTCTTCTGGATTTATCATTGATGCTTAAAGCTCAGGTGTTCACAGTGGCCTGGAGGGCCTTCACACAGTTAAAACTGCCAGCTGTGACCATACCTTAAAAACCCTGACTTGGCCACAGTATCTTAGTTACATCCAGAATGGACTACAGTAATGCAATCTACATGGGACTGCCTTTGAAGATGAGTCAGAAACTGTAGTTAGTGCAAAGGTCGTCTGCTGGATTACTAACTGAGGCTACCTATAGGGAACATACTAAGCAGAGGCTCCACTGACTTTCAACAACTTTCTGGGCTCAATTCAAGGTGCAGGTTATTATCTACAAAGCCCAATATGCTTTGGGTCCAATGTATATTTGAGACTACATCTCTTTCTATTAACGGTCATAGGCTTTGAGATCAGCAGAGGAGGCCCTTCTCTCAGTTCCATCATAGTCTTAAGCATGGTTGGTGGGCATGAGAGAGAGGGCCTTCTCTATAGCAGCTCCTGGCTCTGGAATACCCTTTGAAAAGATTAGCCCCCATCCTTGAATCTTTCTGATCTAGCCTAAAAACACAGATAGCTTTTCACCTCGAGGAGGCTGAAATGGACCCATGCTTGACACTCTGGCATTTTCGTTTGTGAATTGATGGCAACTAGTTTTAACTACATATGGTTCTGCATTTTAAATTGTGTTATTTTATCTTATTTTATGTATTGCTAGTAATTGTTTTATAAATTTTATGTGACATTGTTTTATACTCATGTATCATTTATGTTATGTGCTACACTGCAGTCCCTTTTGGGAGATGGTGGCAGGATATAAATGAAGACTGTTGTTGTTGTTGTTGAAGGGTTTGCCCTATATATTTGCAATATTGCAATCTGGAGAGCACATTGGAATGCATGCACTCATCAAGGGAGGCAGAGTATAAAAGAGGTTATGGCAGCACAGTAGAGAAAATGATTAAGAAAAGATTTGGTGATCTAGCCAAAGAGTTTTGGTAGACTGCCTGCTGATATATAAGACCATGTGACGAGCAGAACATATGCCATCTTGCAAGTCTCATTTATGCATCTAATGCCTATTAGATTGATTTCCAGTAACCATATCTTGAAAGAAATGACTACAGAATGAAGGATTTCTCTTTTCTTGTATTCAGCCATTCCTCTACATCAATTAAGCTGTCTTGTCCTGAATCAGACTCTTCATCCATCTAACTCAGAACATTCTTTATGAAGGACAGTAAACTTACTGGCCTGCCACTTGAGATTTCTTAATCACGTGAGGAATTTTATGTATTACAATTCCCTGTCATAATGGTTGAGTGAATCTGAAATTGTATAATTGTAAATCAAATGGTTTGGGTAGAATACACCCACTGAAATGAATTAGGTTTGTTGAATCCCTATGTAGGTCTGGCTGGCTTCAGTGGATCTACTACCTTAGTTTTGGTTTATTATGGAATTTAGTGCACACAATATTACTTCATTAATTTTGTGTGTCAGAGATTGAACTTGACAGTTGTACCTACAACTCACGTCTGTCCATGCATGCTGGGTCTCGTGGAAGCTAGAGTCTATGGAAGGGATCTGTGGTGAAGGGGTGCCAGAATTTTTTTTAAATGTATGCTCTTTTGGCTTGTGAGTCTTTAACTACTTAACACAGAGGCCAGAAACCCATTTCCTGTTGAGTCTTAAACACTGGCATACCAGCTGGCTTGCACACCCCAACAGACTTTGTCCTCATATGATTGATGAACATTCCGGCAAAGGCTGCTGGGGTATAATAGTTTGCTGGCCAGCATACCATGCACATCAGCAAGATTAATGCTTGAATAAATACACAGACACATAAAGATATGCATCAGGAAGCCATTCTTGCCTCAACCCCTCCTTTCCAGCTGTGCTGTATGTGTGCATGGTCTGTTGTTCAATTGCAGTAAATATGCCGCAGAATTAAGGCCTGGCACATTGCAAGAGACTAATAGGGAGGATAGAAAATGATATTAGGATATCTTTATGTGAAGGATAAAAAAGATGAAGAGAAAGGGAATGTGGTAGCATCCTTGAAACTAACTGGTTTAAATTTTAGCATGAGCTTCCATGGATATAACCCCAATTCTTCCGATATAATGAGGTTATAATGAGGTTCTTCAGGTTATAAAGCATATTTACATGGTTGTGGGAGTGGGACAGAATGCAATAGAATTCATTAAGTTTGTCATTGGTAATAGGATCCAAATTATGTGAATAAAATTGTGGTGTATGATTGTAAAGCATTATGACTTTCTCAAGATATATGTGTATGTTGGCTTTCCCTGTCTATGGCTTGGGTTTTAAGTTAATTGTGAAAATGGTCTCAACTTCAAAATGAACCATAGCTCTCATCCATTCTTGCTGGATGGTTTATGAATATTTAAGTTCAACAATACTATATGCAGGTAACTGAAGCATGAAGGTCTCACGCAAAATGTTATCTGCACATGTTAGGTTAATCTGGGGATAAATCTTAAATGTGTGGGGTGGGGGAGACATGCCATTCTAAAGTGTGTGTTTTCCCTTCAGACATATAGCTTTGCATTATCTCAAAGTAACAGTGTCTGTATCTATTTCTAAATACTACTAATACTATGTTATGACAGTGTGTCATTCTCAAAAGTTTATGGAGTGGGGGAGAAAGGCTGTGACTGCACTGGCCAGTCCACAAGCCCAGAACCCTAGGTCATTTTATAATAATATGAGTAACTGAGCCAAGATACACTATGGGGGGAAAGTCATGTTAACCTAGCTCAAATTGAACAGACTTTAAACACAAGCCTGATGCAACAAAGGCATTTGAAATGCCAAATGGGGAGGGGGAGGAAGGTATTTCAAATAGGTTTTACAGTTATGGTTGTTTACATGATAAATAATGGGACCTCCATGATTTTTTTTTAAAAAGTATTCTGCTTCTTAAATGATAGCATAAGCATAAGTCTATTTTCCTTCTTGAAATAAAGTTGCTAATTCTTTACTTATGTCTGTATTTAACCCTGTGGAACAGATGTTTCATTAACTTTTTATGAGTTGAGTCTCAGTGTTTACTTTAACTATTTGTATGCTGGCTTTTTTCATTCAGCCAATAGCTTCCCTGCTTGCTGACTGAAAAATAACCCATTCAAAAAACCACTGACCTTTCCATATGTAAGCTAAGCTTGGCCTCCCAACATAAGCAAAAAGGATGTTTCCTGGAAGGAATGGGAATAATCCTTTTCATGAACTCATAATGGAGTTGAGCCCTTTCTGGAACAAAAGGCAAAGTGCTGGTGTCGATGTTCACAATCAGTGTACTGAAATAGAGGTGAAACATAAAACTATATTCTCCCCATATCCACGTCCCTCCCAAATAGAAGATTGTGTGCAATGGCAATGGCACAATCATCCATTTGGGAGGGATGTGGATATGCTTACTTAAAGTGTTTGAGTTCCCTATCACACACTGAAGAGAGAAAAAAATGAAAAGATTATTCATTAATTTTAACAGAAAACTGTAATTTAAAATCAAGAATTTAAATAGACTATTGGAGCAGGGAAGTAGGAGAGTTTCAATTATTACTTGTCAACATGCATGGTAATGCTAATATTTCCTTCCACAATGCATTTTATGTGTTTGTGGTGTAGACAAAGAATGAAAAAGTGGTGAGGAAACAAAGAAGGTTTACAAATAGAAATCCTTCCTGTCTGGATATGTTGAAGAATTCTATCGGCCAAATCTAATTCTCAGTCAAAGACACAATAGATCCAAGGACAGGTTAAGCCAACACTTACAGAATTTTTATTTAGTTTGTTATCAAATAGAGGACACCAAATAGGGTCCAGCAACATTGCCTCATGAGGTCCCCTTCTACCACCTTTTTCAAATTGGATGCTTATGAGCATGCTGTCAAGGAGGCGAAAAAAGTTTATTATGCCTCCTTGATAGCGTCTGCGGATTCACGCCCAGCTCAATTGTTCAGGATAATTCGGCAGCTGACGATGGTCCCTACCATCCCAAACAATGACAATTCGGCCCTTTCTGCTGAGGTTTTTCAGAATCACTTCGCAGACAAGATTGCGTTGTTCGCCGGGACCTTCCTTCCACACTTGATACAGTCCAGGAGCTGGAGACTCCGTGGCCCTCCGCCGGGTCCACCTTCGACCGGTTTCGACCACTGGACGCAGAGGATGTTGACAAGATTGTCGCAGCCCTTAAGTCGACCACCTGCTCCCTCGACCCCCCCCTCCACGCTGATTCGAGCTTGCGTGGAGGGGCTACGAGGCCCTCTGTTGAGGATAGTCAACTGCTCCCTTGAGCAAGGGGCTTTTCCAGAGGAGCTAAAAGAGGCGGTCAGTCCATTGCTGAAGAAGCCCGGATTAGACCCCGCGGCTCCCTCCAATTACCGCCCAGTGTCGAACCTTCCGTACCTGGGCAAGGTGATTGAGAGGGCAGCAATGGACCAGCTGCAGACCTTCTTGGATGACGCAACCTGGCTAGACCCCTTCCAGTCCGGCTTCCGTTCAGGCCATGGGACGGAGACTGTCCTGGTCTCCATCACAGACCTACTCCGCTGCCACTTGGACCGAGGTGGATCGGCGCTGCTCGTGTTATTGGACCTCACGGCAGCGTTTGATACCGTCGATTACCAACTTTTGATACACCGCCTGGCGGTGGCGGGTGAACTCAACTGGCTGTCCTCCTTCCTCCAACGCCGCCAGCAGCGAGTGAAGTGGGGAGGGGCGGTCTCCGGAGGCTCCCCGCTGAGTTGCGGGGTGCCTCAGGGGGCTATCCTCTCCCGCTGTTATTTAACATCTATATGCGACCACTCGCCCAACTGGTACGGAGTTTTGGGCTGGAGTGTCATCAGTACGCTGATGATACCCAGCTCATTCTGAGGTTGGACCCCGGGGCAGTCTCTGTACCCGATAATTTCCATCTTTGCCTTGAAGCCGTTACTGGATGGCTGCGAGCCAGTAAGTTGAAGGTGAACCCGCGAAGACGGAGATCTTGTGGCTGGGCCGCCCGGGGGTAGTGACCCAGTTGCCAACTTTCGATGGTGTGGCCCTCTGCCCTCAGCCATCGGTAAAAAGTCTGGGGTCCGGCTGGGCGCCCACCTGTCCATGGAGGAGCAGATTGGCTGCACCTGCAGGACAGCATTCTACCACCTACGGTTGGCTAAGCGCCTGGCTCCCTACCTCTCCCAACGCGACCTTGCTACGGTGATCCAAGCCACGGTCATCTCGAGGCTCGATTACTGTAATGCGCCTACATTGGCCTTACCTTGTCGATGATCCGGAAGCTTAAGCTAGTGCAGCACGCCGCAGCCCGCCTCCTCCTGGGTGCTGCAAGATCTGACCGCGCGACCCCACTCCTGCGCGAGCTGCACTGGCTTCCGATTGAATTCTGGGTCCTCTTCAAGGTGTTAGTTCTCACCTTTAAGGCCATCTATGGTTTGGGGCCAGTGTACCTGAGGGAGCGACTTACCCCTTATGTGCCCGCGAGATCACTGCGCTCTGAGGAGCTTAACCTCCTTGAGGTGCCTTCCCTTGGAACCTGCAGACTGGCCACTACACGGCGGAGGGCATTCTCTGTAGCTGCCCCAAGTCTCTGGAACGGCCTCCCGGAGGAGATCCGCGCCATCCGCGCTCTTCTGCCCTTCCGCAAGGCCTTGAAGACTTGGCTCTTTAGGAAGGCGTTTGGCCCTTAACTCAACCACACTGTGTGCCATGCCGCCTATTCCCCCAGATTCTTATCTCGTCCCCCAGCCTTCGCTGAGGGCTAGTGTTTTTAATATGTTTTAACTGCTTTGATGTTTAATGTGTTTTAACTGTTTAATCTGTTTTATTACTCACGGTGTTTATGCTTCTTCTGTAAACCGCTCTGAGCTCCGGAGTGAGCGGTATACTAAATCGAAGTTAATAAATAAATAAATAATAAATAAATTCAAAAAACAGGTAAAGCCTCCTATCTGGCACCAAGTTGCACAAGCAACACATTTCATCTTACTTACAACATCACTATTTTATATTATAACTGAATCTTCAATTTTCTCCACAATATGCAGGGATTGACCCTCACTGGTTTGCCCTGCCTCACAGAAGACATCAACTAAGCAGAAACCAAAACCCTATCAACCCATCCTTTTCATCTGTTGTCACCTCCGCAAAACCCAGTAGAACACACAATCACTCATTGTCACTGGACAAGGAATCTGGAAATCCAATAATCCCAAAGTGGGACCTGTGTTTCCAGGGATAATCCTGTCAAACACCCATTATCTCACAATCTTGCCCTCATTCCATTCCCAGACCCTCCCAAAAAGGCTGACACCAGACTCAATGGCCAGGGATAGACAAGCCTCCTTGTCCAGTGAAGCTGTGGATCCTGAAACTGTACTAATCTGCATTTTTCATGTTAACAAATGTATAGATTCTCTTTAAAATACCTGTGCTTGTATTGGAAAATACACTGGATTTTAAAATGCTACTCCCCATTGTCCCTCTTGGCCATTGCTGAATAAATTGATTTGACACCTCTTTCACTGCCATAACTCAATATTGTGAGACCATGGGAATTCTACTTTTACAAAGTCTTTAGACTTCTCTGCCAAAGAGAAGGCTCAGCAAACTACAAATACCATGATTCTGTAGCATAAACCATGAGAGTTATAATGACATCTCTCTGCACTAATTCGATAGTGTAGGTGCAACCCTTGTTGCCTGGGCTCCTAATTCATGGTCACTGGTCAAAACAGGCAGATTTAGCATCAACATTCCTGTTAAGCACTCTTAACCCTTAGGATTTCAGCATTTTAATATTGAAGAATGAGCAGGCATTTAATAATCCTTTAGTGGTTTTATTAAAATAGACAATAATAGTAAATATATGCATATTCACACTCTCATGAGGGAAGACTATAGACTTTGCAGTTTTTAGACACATAGCTTAATGTTGTTATTACATGTAAAACAGCATAGCATATGAGCATCATCATCCAATTCTATCCTATTCATCCTAGCAAACATTACTAAAAGGCGTTACTTGTTTGTAGGGAATTGAGACTTTAAATCATCTGCTTTCTTTCTAGCAGGCATCCCTATACATAATTCATAGAAGAATTTACATTTCTGTGGATAAAACATGCAGACATTGCTATAGTTAGCAACATCTGTTTTATATTTCAGGTTTTTATGCACTCAGATAAAGAACATGGATCCGTATTCTGCATCAGCTACTTAGTTAACTATACTTGTATTTAGTTAAGATTATGAATGAGTAAATCCAGTTAATTGTTCTACATTCACAAACACTAATTAGCCATGATTGTAATTCCCTCTATTCTACTTTTCTGGACACCATATGCATGGGGAGAAATTTGGAGTATGGGTGAATGATATTTCCATCAGGTTTGGGCAGGATATGACCAAAAGAGGCTACTTAGTCAAAACTGGTAGGGGCTACTTAGTCAAGTACACTGGTATAGAACAGGGCTACTGAGTTTGGCTGAGTTTGGTTCTGTTAAGAGGGTTTACCCTAGCAAACCTTTTGTATTGTTATCCCAAACCCCATGAAGGTGGGATATAATGAGCATAGTGATCAGATCATGATATGAATAAACATGGTTTAAATAATAAGGCCTGTATCCTGGTATATACATGCCTGGTAGGTATATAAAATAGATATAAAAATCAAACATTTACTGAAAATAAATCTATATTTCCAAAGCTTGCTAAGCAGACTGATTTTTTTTGTTGTGGAGTACAGTTGATTCGTTTATTGCAGAATCCAACGTTAATACAGTACGTCCTTGCTAACATATTCATATCAATGTCTAAGCAGTGTTCAGAATCCTTTTACTATTGCCATATTTTAACAACCCCAGCACTGAGCTAAGGAGACTCCCTCCGGAAGCAGTGGTGTAGAATACTAGTCATACTGGTCATATGAGAGATGAGGTTCTCCTGCCCTACTCAACAGCACCATTTGGCTATTTTCTAGCCAGAAAAAATACAGGACCTGCTAGAGACATAAAGAACTTTCTTTCTTTGAGATGGATTTTTGTCAGCTTGTCTCTCATCTCTCAGACTCTAACTATTATGTGATTTTCAGTCTCTATCTGCCAAATCAGAGAAAATTTTTCACTATTTGTAGATAAAGATTTGATTCTGCTGTTGCAGCTTTTCCACAAGAGACCTTTTCACCCAGGTTTGCTGTTTTCTGAACTACTTGTGAGTAGACTGAAGCCCCAGGCCCATTCCAGCTGGGTGTGACTCAGCAACCTCCAAAGAGGGAGTGACTGTAGAGCTGGGTTCACAAAGAGTTAGAGTACTTATTCTGTTTTAATGTATTACTAGCTGTACCCGGCACGCGTTGCTGTGCCCTATTTAGGAGATGCGAGATGTAAGGGTTGGAAATGATGTTACTTACGGTCTTGGTGGGGTCATGTAGGCATGAATTGCGCACTTTCTATGTGTGCTCCAAATGATGTCATCTGGAAGCATGAGTTGTATTGTCTTATATAGCGGAGGAAGTGTTTTGATTCTGGAGTGTGTCCACTCAGCAAAGTCTGTAGTGGTTGTGGAGGAGTGGCAAGTGGTGGTAGAGAGACTTTACTGGCTAGGCAGCACTTTCCTGTTGTTTCTGCTGGGTATTTCAGGGCTTTGCAGTGTGTGCAGATGTGCGTTCGGGTGCCAATGTCGGCCTCTGGCAGCATGCTGTAGTTTTCTGCAGCGTTGTATCTGAAGGCTAGGCGGTGGAATTGGTTGTGGTGTTTTTGAAGTTTGTTTTCTGTGTTGCGAAGTCGTGTTTCTGCGCTCCTTGCGCGCTGCTGTTGTGTTGCGGGAAAGTTTCTTTGCTACAAACGTACCTTGCTTGAGGCCTATTTCTGTTGGCAAGTATTGTTTTTCTGTGTTGTATGGTTTCTTTGTTTGAGGTATACATCACATGATGTGAACCCATTTATATAATAGATTGAGCTGATTTATAGGAAATCAGCTCATTGGATGGAAAAATAGTCACTCTAGAACTATTACACCAGCTGGTGGTGAAAGAGCTAGCTGAAATACTGCATAGCAGTGAGAGGGCTACCCAGAACCATCTAGTTGGCTACAAGTTATCCCCCTGGTGGGAGTTGAATGCTGCTAGACTAGCCAGCTAATCAGTCTGATTGACTAGGAATATACCCATTGAGTGTGTTAAGCGTTGTTGTGTCAATGTCTTATAATTTGTCATTTGTTGTTTCATTTTTTTTGCTTTTGGATGTTTGTTTGTATTGTTGCTTTTATTTCAATGTATACAGAAACTGCTCTGCACAATACAAGTTGTGCAGGGCATAGGGAGATATGACGATGACATATCCCCATAGAGAAAGGAGAGAAAGGTTTTTTTATGCCTATCCCACCTTCCAGTCACCCTGCCAGCCAGGCAACCCACCCAACCCCACCTTGCTCTGTCAAGAATAAGACCCATATCATCTATGACCTCCTCAACGATGAAGGGGCTGACCTGGCATCCTTCACTGAGCTTTATCTGGGAGGTAATAGTGCTGCATCCTGGGTTCAGGTCTTCTTAGCTTGATAATGCATCTGTGAGCAGTTGAGAGAAAGTTGGCAGAGCGGCGGGGGGGGATAGTTGAGGTCTATAAAGATCATCCTAACCAGATCAGACTACCTACTAGGAAACTGAATCATATTGAGTGTGTACCTTTCTCCGAAAACAGGGATGCAGTGTTATTGAAGTTACCCAGACTTTTGCTTCTGGGTGACTTCAACTGGAGGCCAGTTTGTTACGTGCAGATTGGGAGTTCATGGTATCCATGACAAACATGGGCCTATCCCAATTGGTTTCTGGACCAATAAATTCAGCAGGTCATACTCTTTATGTGATTTTCAGCCCAGAACATAAGGATCTGTGGGCAGAGGAGATCTATACTTCTGCATTGTCATTGATATATCATTTCCTGGTGAGGGCTAGTATTATAGCTACAAACTACCCTTGCAGGGGTGGAGTACCTATTAAATGGTCCACCCTTGGAGGCTAATGGATCCTTTGAGGTTCCAGGAGGGTTCTATGGCTGGTTCTATGGCTGGCACCACCAATGATCCTGCTGAATCTCTGATCAATAACTGGAATCAAAATCTAGCCAGGGCTATTAACACGATTGCTCCCAACATCCTCTCTGACTTGTTGCAAATCAGGCTTCCTTGTGTAGAGACATTCAAGGAAATGAAATGGAAAGTACAATGACTAGATCACAGATAACAAGAAACCCAACTTTTATGTGAAAAGATATGGTATAGAGCGCACCTTTGCTCCTATAAGATGGTAATACATACAGCAAAGAAAATCTTCTCTGCATTGAGTATTTTTGCAGATTCACATCCAGCTGAGCTGTTCAAAGTGGTGAGAGGTTTAAAGTAGTACCCTCCCCTCCGAACCAATTGCTAGAACCTTCCTTAGCTCACTGTGATGTGTTTAACAACAATTTTGCAGATAAAATCTCTCACATAGTTAAACCACTGCTGAAAAAGCCCTCCCTGGATCCTCTGGACCTTAATAATTAAAGGCGAGTGTCTAACCTTCCTTTTTTGGGCAAGGTGATTGAGAAGGCAATTGTCCTCCAACTCCCAACAGTTTTGAATCACACACCTTGGCCTATTTCAAACTGGCTTCAGAGCAGGATACAGAGTTGAGACTTTAGTGGACGATCACTGTCTTAACACTGACAAAGGGTGTGTTTCCCTGTTGCTGTTTCTAGATTTCTCAACCATGCTATCCTTCTGGAATGCCTGGAGTGGCTGGGAATCAGAGGCATTGTATTGCAGTTGTTATGGTCATACCTCTCAAGAAGGTTCCAGAGGGACATGCATGGGGATTGCTGCTCTTCAAATATGAACTGTTATATGGCATCCCACAAAATGCCATTCTAGCCCCAATGTTTTTAAATATTTGCACAAAAACACTTGGAGTGATCATCTGGAGGCATGGGGAGGGGTGTTATCAGTATGCTGATGACACCCAAATATGCCTTCAAAAACAGGTTCAGCTAAGGATAGTATGTCTCCTCAGAATGAATGCCTGTAGAAGGTAATGGACTGGATGAGGAAAAAAATTGAGACTGAATCCAGACAAAACAAAGGTGCTTTCTATCAAAAATCCTAATCTGGGGATGGAGGTGTGTTCACAGCTTGGGAGTACTCCTGGATCCATCTCTCCAAATATTATACAAGGTAGATGTGACGGACAGGGGTGCTTACTAGGGGTGGTTGATCCATGAAAAATTTGATTCAAAACTCATGGGGGGGGGGAGATTTCTGTTGCTGGTTCGTTATAAAATTAATCAGAATTTTTTAAAATAAATTTTGTAATTGAAATGTAATTAATAACGAATTTCATTATTATTACGTTATTTGTTCCATGCATGCGCAACAGGAGGGTGGAAGGTGCTGCCTGCACTCCACTCTGGCCAGCTGACACCCAAACGGGGGTTAAAGATAACCCCCGTTTGGGTCTCAGTTGGCGAGAGGAGGGTACCAGGCTGCACCTTCCCCCCTCCTCTCACCATCTGACACCCAAACGGGGAATAATAACCCTCGTTTGGGTCTCGGTTGGCGATAGGAGGGTGCCAGGCTGCACCTTCCCCCCTCCTCTCGCCCCTCCTCTCACCATCTGACACCCAAACAGAGGTTAAAGAAAACCCGCTGCAAAATGAGTCTAAACACTCCCTTGGCAGCGCATTGGCTTCCCCTGCGTTGGATCCATCACAGGGGAAGAAAACCCGCTGCAAAATGAGTCTAAACACATTGGCTTCCCCTGCGTTGGACCTAAGGCACCCTTCAGACACCCAAACAGCGGTTATCATAATTTTTTTCATAACTCAAATTATATTCAACTTTTTACAACAACCTGATTTAAATTTGGTTCATCTGTCAGCTGCCAGACATTTGATCTATATTCTGTGGTCTGCAAACTGTTGGGATTGCCTTACAAAATTTAATCTTCTTACCTACTCTTCTCTCGATTAATACAAGTTTGCTTGCATTAAACATGCAGAAATCTATTATTGTTTTGTAAAGTATCACTGGGTGGCATTTGAAAGTTGCTTTCTTTATCTAGAGATGAAAAAGAGGTGAGATTTGAGAAGTTCATGTCCAATTGTTGCATGTTCCCTACTGTAATAATCATTCAGCATGATTTGCCAGGATGTAACTCATTCCCTGAAAGCATAAATACATTTTGTCTGTCATATCATATATATACACAAATACATAATTTATATATAAAAACAACAAACAGTGTATGTGATTGGATATATTCAACTTCTCTTTTGACAGAACTGGGAAGACTTTGATATAATGTGATTAGACCCAGACATTACAAACTTTTTTCCTGTTTACAAATGTCTAACACAATATTCTTCCGTTTCTACATTATCACCAACATGTAATCCCGATATTTTTTCTTCTCCTGCCTTAACCCTGTCAAACACATCTTGTCTTGAAAAGTAATCCTTTTTATTTTAAAGAAATAACACTGAATTCAAGATTCACTGGCTAAGAATTCATAGTATAATCTCATTATGCTGACAGAACATAAGAGATGTTCCTAGCATAGCAAATACACTAGCAAAACCTCCATTTGCTACAACTGATCTGCTGGTGGAACAGTTATGTGGGGCTATTGTGAGTTTGACATCTTTGATTTCCTTCAGTTTTCGCCAGAGGTGGAAATGTTGGAGTGAGACATTTTCCCCAATTCCCCTATAGGACACAAATACTTTGTGCTTTGACATAAGTAGTAAGGCCATGGAAGATTTATCTTGTTGCTTTCCTCTTGGCAGGCAATCTTTATTCTAGTGAGTTGTATGGATGTGGTATTGTATGTGCTCCATTTTTTCATTATTTATTTATTTATTTATTTATGCCGCCACTTAGCTCACAAAGCTGAACAGGAACAGCATAAAAAACAGTAACACAAGTTAAAAAGCATTAAAAACAACATTAAAACATCACAGTGTGCAAACTGCAGTAGAAGCGACCTGGAGCGAAACAGTATTCCAACAGGGGGGTGCAAGCCAATGGGACCTACTCGTGGAAGGCCAGCTGGAAAAGAAAGGTCTTGCACGCCCACCTGAAGGGGAGCAGATGATGGCACAGGAAGGGCAGCCAGAGTGTCGGTGCAAAGAACAGGCTGCTTTTGCGGACACAAAGATTAAAAGCTCATGGGGCAATATGGGAAGAGACGGTCCCTCAGGTACACTGGCCCCAGGCTGTGCAAGGCCATAAAAGTAAGCACCAGCACTTTGAAGGTGATCCGGTGCTCAATAGGCAGCCAGTGCAGATCCTGCAACGTAGGTGTTATGTGGCAGCCTGCTGGGGTGCCAGACAGGAGCCGGGCAGCAGTGTTCTGCACTAGCCTGAGCTTCCGGGTCACCGACAGAGGAAGGCCAACGTAGAGCACATTACAGTAATCTAGCCTCGAGATGACCGTGGCTTGGATCACCGTGGCCAGGTAGTTCTGGGATAGATAGGGGGCCAGCCGCCTTGCCTGTCTGAGATGGAAGAAAGCAGACTTGCTGACCGCAGAGACCCGAGTCTCCATGGTCAGCTGGGAGTCCAAGTGGACCCCCAGGCTCTTTACAGAAGGCGATGGGCATAACGCCACACCGTCCAGGGTCAGAAGCTGGACATCCCCACCACCCGGGCGGCCTAGCCACAAGATCTCCATCTTCGCCGGATTCACCCTCAACCTACTGGCTCGCAGCCATCCAGTAACAGCCTCGAGGCAGCGTTGGAAATTATCGGGGACGGATTGAGGCCTGCCCTCCATTCTCAGAATGAGCTGAGTGTCGTCAGCGTACTGGTGGCACTCAAGCCCATATCTCCGCACCAGCTGTGCAAGCGGCTGCATGTAGATGTTAAATAACAGAGGGGAAAGGATGACCCCCTCCGGAACTCCACAAACTAACGGGGAGCCCTCAGAGACCACCCCACCCCTCCTCACACGCTGAGACTGGTGGTGGAGGAAGGAGGTCAGCCATTTCAGGGCTGTCCCCCTCACTCCAGCCATGGCCAGGTGGTGGATCAAAAGATTGTGGTTGACCGTGTCAAACGCTGCCATTAGGTCCAATAACACGAGCAGCGCAGACCCGCCTTGGTCGAGCTGGCAGCGGGGTTGGTTTGTGATGGAGACCAGGACCATCTCCGTCCCATGCCCCGAACAGAAGCCGTACTGGAAGGGGTCAAGCCATGTTGCATCATCTAAGAAGGACTGCAATTGCTCCATTGCTGCCCTCTCAACTACCTTCCCCAGGTACGAAAGATTTGACACTGGTCGGTAGTTAGAGGAAACCGCCGGGTCTAATGACAGTTTTTTCAGCAATGGAGCCACCACCGCCTCTTTTAAACATTCTGGAAAGACTCCTTGCTCAAGGGAGCTGTTTACAATATTCAACAGAGGCCCACATAGCCCCTCCAGGCAAGATCTAACAAGCCAGGAGGGACACGGGTCGAGGGAGCAGGTGGTAGGCCTAGTTGCAGCCACAATCTTATCAACAGCATCTGCATCCAGTGGCCGAAACCGGTCAAGGGTGGGCCCGTCAGAGGGCCACGGGGTCTCAAGCTCCCTTACTGTCTCAATCGTGGCAGGAAGGTCCCGGCGGAGGCTCAGTATCTTGTCTGCGGAAAAACTCTGAAAAGCGCCGGCAGTAAGGGCCTGATCACTGTTCTTTTGGACGGTAGGGACCGTCGTCAAGGACCGAATTACTTTGAACAATTGGGCTGGGCGTGAGTTGGCAGACGCTATCAAGGTGGAGAAGTACACATTTTTGGCCGCCTTGACAGCACGCTCATAAGCTTTTTTAAATAGCTTATCAGCTGATAGTGAGGCTCCGTCACAGAATTTCCTCCACACGCACTCTAGCCGTCTCCGTTCCCACTTCATCGACCTAAGATCTTCCGTGTACCAGGGGGATCGATGTTTGCGGGGTCAGAGAGGGCGCCTAGGGGCAATCTCGTCAAGAGCTCTAGCTAGTGAGGTGTTCCAGGACTGAACCTGCTCATCGACTGAGACGCTGATAGACTCCAGATCCCTCAGAGCATTCAGGAAACTTTCGGGTTCTATAAGTCTCTTCGGGCGAACCAAAATCCGTTTGGCGCCCTTGCATGGGGGAGGTGGTTGCGCAACCCAGATCCTTAGAGCACAGTGGTCCGACCATGGAACCTCTTTTACAGAGGCTAGGTCCACTTGAACCCCCACACTGAAAACCAGGTCGAGGGTGTGACCGGCCGAGTGTGTGGGTCCCGAGCTACAGAGGGAGAGGCCTAATGTCGCCATGGTTGAAATTTGGTCCGCGGCTGCAGATGGAACGGAGGCTGTGTCGGCGTGGACATTGAAGTCCCCCAGAACAATAAGCCTGGGGAACCTCAATGCCCACTCCGACACAGTCTCCAGCAGCCGTGCGAGGCTTTCTGCCGGTGCGCTAGGCGCACGGTACACCAGCAGAACGGCCAGGCTCTCCTGGGAGTCCCACACCAGACCGACACTTTCAAGCCCCGAGGTGGTCAGTGCGGAGATCGCTCTAAGGTGTAATCCATCACGGGAGAGTATTGCCACCCCCCCGTCCCCCGTTTCTATTCTGGTGCGTGGCAACGTAGTCAGGGGAAACCATTTCCTGGAGGCAGATGTCATCGCTGTCCTGGAGCCATGTCTCAGTTACGCAGAAAAGGTCCGCTTTGGCGTCCTCGCAGAACTCCCTGATGGTAGCGGTCTTATTCCAGATGGATCGGGCGTTAACCAGCACCAGAGTAGAAGTGGGGATAGCTGGAGGTCTATCAACAGCGTGCCTGGGGATAGGACGCAGGTCAGAGCCAGGCCGGGTTGTACAGTGACTCAGCCTGGTTCTCGCAGTTGGTCTCGCATTCGGCCTGCGCCTACCGTACTCTCCCCGCCCCAAGATCACTGGGATACCTAGGAAGCTTACAGAGAAGGGGTCGGCAGGGGGCTTAATTTCCGACACACCCCATGAAAAGGGGAAGTCGGCGGGAGACCCTGCCCACCATCTGCCAAATTTACGGCTATCCCATCGGCCCTTGTCATCCCAGGGGCCTGGGCGGCCCGAGTGGGGGACGGGGGGCCCTGTTCGTCCGGCAGCCTATTCAATGAACCCCTCCCCCCAATATGGGAGCTCTTAGAATCCTTAGAGTCCTTTCGGCCAAAGCCTGCCCCCCAGAAAGTCCGTGAGCTGAAGCGCTTTCCCCGCTGCTTGCTGCTCTTCCCTCTGCCTCATAGGCTGTGCCTAGGGGCAGCTAGAGATGGACCACGAGCATTTGGCATACCATTGTCCAAAGCAGTAGATGTTAGCAGGGAAGGATCAGGGCGCTGGAGAACAGAGCTGGTCTCAGGTTTTCCGGAGTTGGCAATAACCCCTGGCCCTGAGCTGCTGGTGTTAACAAGCGCACTGAACTGGGCAGTTTTTGGAGAGGGCGGCCGATGGAGAAACTGGCTGTCTGTCGCATGGTTCCTCCTTTTCCGCCTGCGTTTGGACTAGCCAGGCCTATTCTTCTTCTTTTGGCCATTGTCAGGGGGCATAGGGCATTGGGAATTAGTCATTGATAGAGGGTTAGCTGGTAATCGGCAGGCCCGGCGCCTGGGCCGCTCCCCGGGGGCCTTTGCCAGCACCTGAGAGACGTTGAGCGCCTCCAGTGGAGAGTTTGACAACGGCGGGTGCACCAGCATGTAGTTGGTAGAGGGCGTGGCCAGGGTCCTTGGAGTGAACGGGGAGGGAGGGGTTAAGGACGCCGAGGAGCTCGAACTCGGCGCCATGTTGGCACCAACAGCCGACGCCCTCTCCATCTGGGCCGGGGAACCCCGGCTCCCCAAAGCCTCCCATGGACTCCACCAAGGTAACGTTGCCACTCCAAGCAGGGCCTCGCAGGGAGGCCACCCCCAGCAGGCAGGCAGCCGTTCTCCAAGAGCGACGCATCTCGCGGGACGCTCCCCAGGGCCTCTGTGTGCCACTCCTCCATTTGCTCTCCCAAATCCGGGGAGCTCGGCGGGTGCAGATACGGCCCACCCAGGAGGCTAGCGGCACTCACCCCATTCGCCTCTCTCTCCTCTGGGGCCAGGCGCAGCAGATCCGGGCCTGGAGGGTCTGATGCTCCTTCAGCCATTGCCCCTCCAGTCCCGGGGCGGGGGCCCAGGTGGCGCAGGGCATCCTCTCGGCAGAGGGATGCCAGCGTCAGCCCCAACTCGCCCACCTCTCCCAGCCAGGCGGCCAGCTGCTCGGTCAGTTGACTAAAGCCGAGGAGATGGGTGAGTCCCGGCGGCGCGTCCTGGGAGTCCTGGGCGTCCTGGGCGATGTCGGGGGGGTGTCCGCTTGCCTCCCTCTGGCTGATATTGGGAGGGGTAGGTGTCCCGGCCTCCTCCAGGTCTGGCCAAGGGATTGGGGACCATGGCAGTTGATACCAAGGAGTCGCCGCGAGCCCAACGATCCTCCTGAAGGCCGCAGCGCCCACTGTGCTCGCGCGGATTCTGGGCGCTGAGGCCGGTTCGCGAGCAACCTCAAGGGCAGCCTCGGCTTCAGTTAGAGCCTCAAGGAGGGGCGAGAGACTCACCGGCACTTCTAGTGGCAACCAGGGGCTGAGTATTTAACAGCTTATTTACTGACATGCATAGTAGTTCTCTTAAATCACAGATGCAGGGATAATGTAAAAATGACTTTTTATCCATACAAAACATAGGACACCATCACACGAGGGATGGAGGGAAGTGGGAGGTAGTGTCCCCTCTCCATGACATTCAATGGTTTTCAGTCTTCAAAGAAGAAGTAGAATTTACTCATCCCATCACACAGGATGTGCCTCTGCCCATTTCTATTAAACCATGTGCTTCATTCCTCATCACGCAGACAGCTGTTTTCTTCTCCATATTGTGTCCATATCAATGAGGGTATTTTAAAAGATTTCTTTTACAGTGTAATTGTAGAATTTCAAAGGTTCATAACTGCACAGGTACAGCAACATTTTTAAAGGAGGCTAGTAAGAACTGAATATTGAGGACAGAAAAGAACAAAAGTGACAAAATGATAGAAGGAAGCAGGAGCAAGAACGTCATGGCACCCTACAATTTAGAATAGGAATAGAAATAGAATGCCGAGTGTGTGTTAAAGAGACAGGAAAGAAAGAAAGGGCAGAATTAAAATAAGAATAATGAATAGTTGCATTGAAAGAAAAGGACACAATGAAGGAGACGAGGAGACATTCCGAGTGAGAAATGGGCAGAAAGAATGGAAGAGAGACTGAACAATATGTGGAGTAAATGTTGTCATGATACACTGTTAGCTAGTTTGGTGTTGGAAAAGAGGACGGGGAAGTGGAGAGGAAGAATAGATGTATGGAACAAGTAGGATACAACAAGTAGGTATTGTCAGTGCCCAAAAGAGGTAAGCATGAAAACTAAAAGGAAAAGAAGTGAGGCTCAGAAGAGAGCAGCTGGAAATTCAGGATCCTGGAAAGAAATTGAGCAAAAAGGAGTATCTTTTTGTGGGTAGAATTACAGAGTGCTTGGTTTTATTCAATCAACAGCCGAGCTTCAAAACAGCATCTCTGTGTGGTATGCAAATTTGTAGTGGCAGGGTTATGCTACTGGTTCTGTAACTGGGGCTAATAACTGCTATATCCTCTTGCATTTGATGGATGTTGTGATACAGGTCTCCTGGAGACAAACTCAACTGTATGAATGCACTCTTTCCATTTGTGGCAAGCATATGAAGATTGCACTACCACAATTTCTAATCGGTAGGGGTGTGCACATTCTCATTTTGGTGTATGGGATTCAGGGGATTTAGCTGCTGAGTCCCCAGAAACAAGCCTGGTGGTGGACAGCCAAAGTCTTAGCCAATACGGATCACAGCAGCCAGATCTTCTCAGCTAATGGGGACTAATGGGGCTGAGTAGCACTCTGCCTGAGGTGGAAGTGGTGTGTGGGCATCTTTGCAAATCAGGCAAGCTGTGTCTCCTCCTCTTCTTTCCTCCCTGGCGACCTCCTCCATCCCTTCCCAAAGCTCCCTTCAACAGTGCTTGCTTGAGGCAAATGGGAACTCACTTTCCCAGCAGCACTTTGTGTGGTACGAGCATTGAAGGAGCCTTGTGCTCCCTCCAGCTGCATAATGGGTGTTGAGGTTTTTCTCTGTGTGTGTTTCTCACTTTCTTTCTTAGCCAATCAGAGACCTGGTTGACTGGGTCTATTCACCTTGCCTCTTGTGGTGTGAGCTTGGGACTTCAATTCCCAGAAGCCGCTGTTGTGATTTTTAAAAACTGTTATGATAAAACGTTTAAAAAGTTCCCAAAAATCAGTGGATTGGTGAAGCATTCAGAAACTTGGTAGACTTTCAGTCATAATCATAGCCTACAAGTGAGGAGAGTTTCATGCTGATATGCCTAAAAATGACAGAGAAATGGGCCACTAACATTTCCCCATTGGCACCAATGAACCAAATCTTAGTGGAACAAAAGCAGAACCCCCCTCCCAATTTTGGGAACTTCCCAGTAAACAGAATTGAGGGGGGGAGAGAGAGAGAGAGAGGGAGATGGAGAGAGGGAGCTGAAATCTGGACCAAAAATGGCATGGGATTTTGCCTAATTGCATACCCTTACTAATGGATATACTATACAGAGTGACTTTTAGAAATTGGTCCTCCCATACCTTTTCTCTCTCTTCAAATGTATGTTTTGTTCCATAATTATTAATATTTTTTATTTTTATCATGTGATTGTTTTATCACCTCTCAGGGCAGTCAAATATAGTCGACTTTCATCCACAGATTTTGCATCCATAAACTCCACTATACAGGGCTTGATTTAAAAATAATAATAACAACAAAACACCCAAACATCAAATCTTGATTTTGCCATTTTATATAAGGGACACCATTTTGCTATGCCATTGTATCTAATGGAACATGAGCATCTATGTATTTTGATATTCATGAAGTTGGGTGGGGGAATCCTGGAATCAAATGCCAACAAACTCACTGTGCAAATAATTTTGGGGGTAAAATACATGATAAATACTTTTTAAAATTAGATCTAAAATTAATTTTGAAAATCAAAGAGTGTATAAAACAACATAACTTAGGCTGCATGTGTTGTCTTGTCAAGAAAATCAAAGTCAAAACCGCAAGGGTTATAAATGAGCAATATCAAATATATGTGGTATCAAAATAGTCTTATTGGCGGACAGTAGTAATACAATACAATAAGTTCAACACAATAGTCATTCTTAAAGAGATAGATACCTGATTATTTGTTTAGACGCGGCTCCGCATATATACCTGTGATTATTATCATCTAATGGACCAGCGCCCTTGGATACCTACCTTCTTACAACCTTGTTTTCTACAGGATTTTTTCCTCTCCACTCCATCTGCTCCGCTTGGTTGCACACTGTGCTTTGCACTCCCAAGGTATTGTACACACCTATTGGGACTCAGTACATTTAATACAGTCCCCAGAGCTAGGGAATTTTCCCCATAACACAATGAACATTATTTTCTAATGTGTAGACCTGATGTGTTTAACAATGAACTGTGATTTTTGATCTGATGTGTTGAACTGATTTGTTGTACTCCTTGTCTGAACTTACCATATGTTGAGCGATGCTATTGTGTTGAACTTATTGTATTGTATTACTGCTGTCCGCCAGTAAGACTATTTTGATACCAGATATATTTGATATTGTTCATTTATAACCCTCGCGATTTTGACTTTGTATACTACGGTGTTGCCCCCTGTTTTTGTAGTATTGTCAAGAAATTCCCCAATATAAGTTCAAGAATCATAGAATCATAGAGTTGGAAGAGACCTCATGGGACATCCAGTCCAACCCCCTGCCAAGAAGCAAGAAAATTGCATTCAAAGTGCACACACCCACGACAGATGGCCATCCAGCCTCTATTTAAAAGCCTGCAAAGAACTAGCCTCCACCAAAGAAGGAACCTTCACCACTCTTTCTGGTAAACTGAGCAAACTAATCTTTCACTGTGATATATCTCAGTGCTACACAAAGTAATGGTCTATACTGCATAGCTTTATAAGGAATTTTGATCCTCTCTGCTAAAGTATGCTGGTGCCTCAGCAAACTACAAATCCCATGATCCCATAGCATTGAGCAGTGGAAGTTAAAGTCAAACTGCATTAATTCTACAGTGCAGATGCAATCGAGGTTCTCTTAAGACCTCATCACATGGGGATCCTTGATGCAGGCTGAGTAAATAAATAAATAAATGTGTTTCATATCTTGGCATGGAATTTGTAATATTAGGAATTGAGAGAAATATTTCTTAATGATTAGCCATGGATAACATCATTCTAAATGTGTCCTACAGTACAATGAATTCTTGGCATTTTTCATCTTTCTGGCAGCCCATTTTATACAGTAAGAAAAAAAATATGAAGGTTAAATACCATCAAAGCACTCCTAATCTGTCTGGAGTGCTTTGTGTTTTCCTGAGTGGCAGGGGGTTGGACTTAATAGCCCTTGTGGTTTTGTCCAGCTCTATGATTCTAAAAGTAAACTTATATAACCTTATTGAATGAAATGCAATTTATTGATTGACTGGTGAGATGGTTTATCTTGAGTGGAACTTTTGGGTTTAAAAGAAATATAAAGAATAACCTGTGGATATCATACTTCAGAAAATCATTGTAATTTTGGGGACTACAGCAGCCATGATCTCCTAGATTACATCTTGGAATTATAATGGAAAAGGATATGAATATGTATGACATGCCTTTCAGTGTTCTCATGCTATCTCATCACCCTTAGATAGTTTTGTGTTGGCACTGTTGGCTGAGGATACTAACGGTGGTGTGCTAATGCATTAGATCACTGCAGTATGCAAGACTGGTGTAAGGTGATCAATACAAATCCTTTACTTGTCACCTGTTTTCTTCATTCTTGTTCCTGCTAAATGGATGTTCCCTGCCTTAATTTTGCAGCAGCATTCATTTTGTGTGTGCCAGTACAAACTGGTAACACAGCTTTCATCTCCTCTCTCACCCCTCACCCCCCCACTAAATAATAATAAGAAAGCCCTCAAGTGGCTTGCAGATTTGGAATAATTACTGCTGTCTGTGAATTTATTTAAGATTTCTTTAAATCTAATACCTTGTGCTACACTAGTTTACATTAGTTACATTTTTGTATTCAGCTTCCACCAGATGTGGCAATATGGCATGTATGTCCATTATTCATGACAAGTACAAAAAAGAGGGGGTAGAGGCAACAGAGGGCTTCTGATCCTTCAGAACCTACATAGTTTCAAGTGTGATGTGATTAGTATTGACTGAGAAACTGGTTTGGAAGTGGCCAACAGGCAACAGAAAAAGAACCAAGAATGAGAAAAAAATGGCCAAAGAAATGAAAATATACTGCCAATGCAAGCTTTTTGGGGAATAAAAAGTGTTCAGAACATGATGCAGTCCTAAACATTTTGTAAAATTATACACACACACTGCTCACCCCTCTCAGCCTGGCAAATTGTTTTGGCTTCTTGGAGAATATTTTAGCTGTTCTAACAGTGCGGTGGTGGCATATTTCTCCTTACATTCCACTACTGTGCTTAAAGTGGGAAGGATTCTCAGCCCATATCCGAACATTGTGTTGGGAATTTGACTACAGATCCACAAATGAAGTTGCAATAAAATGGGGAAAAACTGGGTGCATGTGCTTGAGGGACCATCTACTCCCATATGTTCCCCAGAGATCTCTTCGATCTGAGGACCACAACCTTTTACAGATCACTTCTTTACAGACCATCAATTTGTCCCCAACTAGGCAGAGGGCTTTCTCTGTTGTTGCTCCAAGCCTATGGAACACCTTGCCACCTGAAGTCAGGGAAATCACTGAACTGCTGGCATTTTGGAAAGCCTGTAAAACAGTTATTTTCCATCAGGCATTTAATGTCTAGTCATTCCTGGTTATGGGATAACTTTGTAACTTTGTTTTAATTGTTAACATTGTTTTATGTTTATGGTTAATGTTTGGTCGATGTACTGTAAACCGTCCTGAACCATACTGGAAGGACAGTATACAAATTGAAACAATAAATAAATAAATATGCACATGGGTCCAATAAAAATATATATCTGTAGTACAATATTATCCTATATACTTTCATTCAGCATAAAGTTTTGCTACCATATGTTACTATAGATGTGATTCACCCTGAATTGCATAGTTATACAGACAGTTGGGCCAGTGACACAAAACCCTAGTGAAAGTGAAAAAGGCATGCATTTTTAAAAAATGTATTTTTTAACACTTCTCTGGAAATCCATAGGTCTTCCAGCGTGATTCTATGACCAACATCCTTCAGAAATTCATTACAGTGTCACATAGAGGACTTAAAGACTCAGAGAGAATGTATTAATCAAATCCATGAATAATAAAGAGCATTACAGTAGTCAAGTCTTGAGATGACTGTGGCTTGGATTACCATGGCTAGGTCGTTCCGTGAGAGATAGGGAGCCAGACGCTTTGCCTGTCACAGGTGAAAGAATGCGATTCTGCTAACACTGGAGATTTGAGTCTCTATTGATAGCAGAGGCTCTAAATGGACACCCAGGCTTTTTACTGATGATGACGGGCATAGTGCCTCGCCATCTAGGGTTGGCAGTTGGATTTCCCTATCGCCCGGACGGCCCAGCCAAAGGATCTCAGTCTTTACCGGATTCACCTTCAACCTACTGGCTCGCAGCCATCCAGTAACGGCTTCAAGGCAAAGATGGAAATTATCGGGTACAGAGTCCGGTCAGCCCTCCATCCTCAGAATGAGCTGAGGTAGTGAGTTCCCACTATTAGCCCCAGCTTCTGTCAACCTAGCAGTTTGAAAACATGCCAATGTGAGTAGATGAATAGGAACCACTCCAGCAGAAAGGTAATGCCATCCCATGTAGTCAAGCCGGCCACATGACCTTGGAGGCATCTATAGACAATACCAACTCTTTGGTTTAGAAATGGAGATGAGCAACAAGCCCCAGATTTGGACATGACTAGACTTAATGTCAGGGGAAACCTTTACCTTTACTTATTTTACTAAATATTAATCTGCTATAAAGAATCTCAAATGATCTCTCTATAGAAAGTTTTGCAATTACCTGCTAATACATATAAAATTAGGTATCACACTCCATGGACTGGCTTTTATGATCCTTGTAGTTCCAATCAGTTCTGATAACAATGTTCCATGGCCTGAGATGTATAGAAAAGCCAATGTATCTCAGTTTCATAATTATGGTACATGTAGTATGTGTTTTAAACTGTAACATATATATTGATTAATCATGAATGTGATTAGAATTTTAAACTGTTCTCATGTCATCTTGTTCCCTTTTGGAAGCCTGTGTCTTTGACTTTCGTAATGACTAAAAAAATTGTTCAGATAGCTTAGCTATAAGGACAGAGTCCTGGGTTTGTGGGCAGCATGGTAGTATTGTCCCAGTTGACATGTATAGAGTATCTGATGTAAATATTTCCTCTTCTTGGCTCTTAAACAGGCTCTTCCGAAAATCTAAGCCAGTTGCTGTGTAGAGTTTACATTCAGAGCAAACCTGTAGAAGTTTCATTAAAATGTTTTATGACTTGATAATGAAAGAATTGGGTCAGTATTTTGTAGGTTTAATGCTTATATCTCACATGAATTGTTAAATCAGTTGAGCCTTAAATAGCTGCAGCCATTTAAGCACAGAAGTACATCTATCATGTCGTGCCTTTTAACAAAAGGTTGGCTCAAATAGGAGGGGAAATGCAGGTCAAAGCAACAATTTAGCACTGTGTAAGTCATGCATGGGCATTAAACTGCCTACTTGCACCCAGAACAAGATGCTTCTGTATGCATGACACTTGACAAAAGCCTCCCATTTGATTCCTGAACAGATCTGAACTTGTGTGTTCAGGTCTTGCCAGCGGCTTTTTAAATTTAAAATGGGCACTTTTCAGAAAGCAAGCCATTAAAACAAAACAAACCTTTATTGTCATTTTTTAATTTATAGTGAGAATTTCTTTGATTGGTTTAAAAAGGCACCCAAGAATAATAACAGGAATTGTGAATTAGAAAAGATGCAGACTGTGCATAAATAATTGAGATTAACTTACAGTAACTAGCATTTGTAGGAAAATTAAGTTCCCCAGCTTTGTATCACAGTGTTCCTCAATATTTTCCTTAGCAGAATTTCTTGTTGATTTTTACAGAACATTTATTGAGCTGTGTTTTTTAATTTTGTTTTTCTTTTGCATTTTTAAAGTGAACACTTTTGCCGTTGTTTTTAATTAGGGTGCTGCAATGTAAATTTTAGATGGAATAAATGTGTGTCTGAAATAATAATGGATGAAGCTCTCAGTTTTGCCTTATCCACATTCCTTTTTAAATAAAAAGATCTCGTTATTATTTCTAACTAGTTAATGTAGAAATCTATGTTTGGTTAACAATTAAAAGAAACCAAATGAAATTCTTAACTCTTTATTTTGGGCAAATTCAGTGGATACTGATATTGCCGATATAGAAAAAGTATGTAGTACCTGCCTATTCTGTATTAAAGGTCACAAAGCCTATCAGAAAAAGAAGTTCACAACCAAGTTCATCACCAGATACCTGAATACATAGGTGTGCAAAGCCAAACTTTCAAGAACTGAACAACCAAAGTCCTCTGGTTGGTTGAATCAATCCTAGTTTCGCTTTCTGCCATATTTGGTTTAAAAACCATTTAATTTATGAAAAATGATTGGAGCTTTGAAAAATTCTCAGAAAAATAAACCAATGTAATTGTCATTAAATGCTCAAAACACACGTGTATTCAACAAAAATCAAGAATGTATGGGCTATTAAACTGTAAAACTGGGTCTGATATAATCCATTGTTTATAACAATTCCATGGAAATCATACTAAATATTTTGGACAGGATAATCTCTACAACCCAGTTTAAAGGTGGCGTTGTACAGGAAGAAAACAAGGACAATCTATGTCTACAGTGACACCCAAACTGCAAGAGCAACCTGTCTGTTGGTGGAAATGCCCATCTAAAGCAGTGGTTCTTAACCTGTGGGTCCCCAAGTGTTTTGGCTTACAACTCCCAGAAATCCCAGCCAGTTTACCAGCTATTAGGATTTCTGGGAGTTGAAAGCCAAAACAACTAGGGACCCACAGGTTGAGAACTACTATACCAGAGGATCATAAAGAATGACTGACAGAAAATCTACCAGCAAATATTGGCTAAAATCTGCTTCCAGAAGAGTCAGAAGGGTTAGAGGAGAGATGCTCCAAAGAACAGACAATTTTCACCAGGTCCAAATTTCTTTCAGTCCAAGGACAAGGCTCCAAATGCTATTGGAGCCTTGTCCTTGTTAGGGCTACTCTCAACCTGGCCAGCACAACTTTTGGCCAGGGTGAGAGTAGCCCTAACAAGAATAATGTATTATCCTAAATAATTTCTAATGAGAGGGCACTAGTAAGATCTATGTTCTTTGGTCAAGAGGAAACATTCAAAATTGTCCAATTATTCCCTAAGAGTTACAAGCATAGCCTTAGAATGTTAACCTTGATTTCAGGATGCATGCATAGATTTCAACAATTCAATTTATGCCAAGATACTAGCTGCAAACTCCTCATTCGTATTTTTTTAATCCTGTGGATCACTTTAGCCCGAAAAATGTTCTTTTGATGTATAAATGTGGTAATGATCGAATATTCAAACAGCTGTACAAATCAGGTTTTGCTGCCTAGTCATTTTCCAGTATGCAAGTCAAATTTACTTGCCATAGGGAACAAATTCCTTATCTGTTTTTACACACAATAATTGAAAAAAGCCAATCATATAAATATTTTTTAAAAATAAATCCAGCTTGTTGATTTACAAGTATAGTTACAATAAACTATCAGTAGCGTTCCCAGGTATAAATGTTTTAAACCAATGATGCACAGGAGTCTATAGCAGCACTATACTGAAGGTTGTCCAAAATGTGATTCAAATCACAAGACAGAAAAGGTAACGAAAAAGGTTTGTTTTTATGCCTTTTAAATTCCTCAATAAAACAAGTATATAGTTTTCTCCCACCATCCACATATTCTAACAGACTTTCTGATAAATAGCATTTCAAATACAAGGTACTTAAATACTGGCAGACCTTGGGTGCATACAGTTAAATATCTGCTTTAAAAATCATTTAATTTTTCTCGTATTTATTACATGGCAATATCATGTGCAATTGGTAGATAGTGTTCATTGATGTGGACTAATCCCTAACCAATATACACTAGTCATTTCGTAGCTAGGTATATAGGTGCTTTAAAAAAATATATAGTGTAAATGATGCAGATAAAATAAAGGCATTGAAATAACAAATGCTTTAACCTTGCTTTTAGGAAACAGATGAGGGATTGCCATGCAAGTCTAAGGGATGATGATAAAGCAAACTAATTTTCCTCCCAAAATCCAATCACACAAAGTTCACATTTAATGTGGCGGAAGGGGTGGGGGTAGTGAGACAAATGGCCTGCAAACTTTCCCATGGCTTCACACAGTTATCCCTGAGAGTTTCTTTTCACTCGGATTACTGCTGTGCTTAAAAGTTCTAATTGATGACATATTATTATAAGGCACTTTTATTTACAAAGTTCCAGGTTGAGATAGAGTTGTTCTGATTTAATCCCTCCAAATTGTTTTCTTTTCTTTTACGTTTGCTGTTCTAAGACTTCCAAGTAATCAGGTTCAGCATGCAAGTTGGCCTTGAGTTCAAAATATTCATTTTTAGTCTGTTCTAGTAAAACTTTTCTCGGCCTGGAATACATGAGTGTCTCCATCAGTTTGAGCTCTTCGTGAGCCCCTGGATAATGGGCTTCCATATCAGGATGCAGCTGGGCAATGTTTTTCCGTAAATACTCGGTTATGCCCAATTGCTGGAGCTCTCTTTCTTTCTCAAGAATGTTCCTGTACAAGGAGCTTGCATCCTGGAAAGACAGGAATTCAGCTGATTGGTCCATAGTTTTATATTTGACATTTGACCCAGTCAGAGGTGATGAGTGCTCCCTTTCTAAGAGACTTCTGCGAAGGTGTTTGGAATCATTCGCTTCCTTGTTATTCCTATCTTCACGATGATCTGCAAATTTTGGACTGAAAGAGGGACTTCGGTAAACTTGAACCATGGGACTGATCATCCGCTGTTCATATAAGCTTGTAGCTGGGTGCTCAGTTGTGTGGTGTGTTGTTTTGTGACCATACATGCTGTACTGAAGCTGAACTGGGCTGGTTTCTCTCAGCTGTTCATCTGCCTGCTTCTTTTTGTATCTTCTGCGCCGGTGTAGAACAAGAACGACAATACCAGCTGCACAAAAAATGATGGTGATAAATACAATCAAAAGCCCCAGTATTAGAACAGAAAGAGGAATGACATCAGTGAGTGATCGCAGGAGAGTGTCTGCTGTATTGGTGGTGGTTGGTGATGTTGTGATAATTATGAAGCTAGCTTGAGTTGGGAGCGCTGGACTGTTCATTAAGCCAGGACAGAGCATGTCACTATTCAGAGATTTCAATTCCTTCTTAGCTAAATGCCTTGGAGAGGTGCAGAAAATTTCACCCATCATTGTATTTCTATTTAGCTTTTGTATCCACTGCTGCAGCCCAACTGAGTCACAAGTACAATCCCAAGGGTTGTCTTCTAGCTCAATTTGTACAAGTAGATCCAGATCATCCAAGACATTCCCTACGGGCAAATGTGCAAACTGGTTCGTTTTTAGATTTAGCCTGGCTAGAGGAACTCCAGCAAAAATATGAGGTGGCAAATTCTGAAGAAGGTTATTATTTAAATAGAGGACCTTAAGTTTAGGCATTGGATTAAATGTTCCAGGTAAAACTTCCTTGATTGCATTATATTCAAGATACAAATATTCAAGACGCTGCAAGCCTAAAAACAAATTGCGATTTAGATGGGTGAGATGGTTTCCATTGAGATATAATTTCTGCAGTCTGGTGAGATTGATAAAGGACCCTTCTTCTAGGATTTCAATACGATTGTTTCCCAAGTGAAGCATTTCTAGATTTCCATAATCTACAAGGTCTGATTTCACTAATGTCTGGATTATGTTTCCAGCTAGAATGAGCTTTTTAGGATTTGGGGGAGGAGGCCCTATATCTGAGAGGCTTTCAATGTTTCGTTCCTGGCATTGCATTAAAATCCCTGAAAGGATATGGCTTGTGCACTGGCATGGAATAGGACAATATATTCCTGGAAGCAGGGTTGCTGGCCTTGATACATGAAGTGTTAAACTAGATTCCCTGGTAGGAGCTTTTAAAATAGGTATCACTTTTGTTGCATACTGACTATCACTGATGGATGTGGTGACCACCAGGGGCAATGATCCTGATGGAGAGTCCAGGTCATTTGTAGGGTGAGTGGGACAGAGTGACTCTTTTTTTAACCTGCTCAAAATGAAATCTTTCAAAATGGGAGGGCTGTGGCATACAATATCTCCTATTATGGACTGAGGAGGCATGTTCTCTAACCAGCTTTTCAATTCCAACAGATCACAGTTGCAGACCCATTTATTATCTTCCAACTGGAGGTCTAAAATTCTACCGATATGTTCTAAAAAGCCAACATAAGGAAGAGTTTGTAGCTGGTTCCCACGAAGATCCAGGTGAGTTAATGGCACAAAGCGAAATATATTGGGAGGAAGAAACTCAATGGCATTATCATTTAAAATGAGCACCTTAAGCCTGTTGAGCTTGCTGAAGGCACTTGGTTCAATTATTGTGATAAAATTATTGTCCGCTTGAAGGAATTCTAGGTTTTCCAGCCCATGAAAGGTGTCTTCTTTAAGTATTTCTAAAGAATTGTGATTGATATGAAGTTGCTTAAGGTGACTTAGCCCATTAAATGCACCTGGCTCAATGTCTATGATATAGTTAAATCCAAGGTGAAGAGTGAGCGCATTGATAAAGTTAGAGAAATCATTCACATGTAACATTGTCAAACTGTTGTTTAGAAGACTAATGTGGAAAGGCTGGGATGGTGGAACATGCACTTGAGATAACTCCTGGATGCCTCTGTCTTCACAGTTTATAATGAAGATGCCATCCTTTTCTTCACAAGAACACAACATCTCACAAGAGCCAATGGATGAAGGGAACACTGGTTCATATTGAAGTAGATCACAAGCAACTCCCATCAAACTTAATGTAATAATCCAGAGCTTCATGGTCATCCAACAGCTTCTGCAAAATACAATGAAGAGAGGGAGACTTTAATATTACCACATTAGTTGTGGGCAGTAAGGAGAGATAAATGAACAGGTTGAGGGAACAAGTGTTAACTACTGAAAACGTTTAATAATTCTCAAATGTAAAAATTGACCAGCTTTTGAGCCACAGAGGATTCCAAGTCCCTAAAATAATTTGCTCAATATTTTTTATCTCCTTTAAATGTACCCCTCAAAAACTCCTAATAAAAATTATTCAAAAAATATATTTGACATAGGAACATTTTGGGGCATTACTTGCTTAGCTCCAATATGTGGAAGTATGTTTAAGAACTATTTATTTATCCGAAGCAGAAAATTGTCTTTGAAAACCATACGTAAAGCAACTTTTCTCTAGTCTTCTCTAGGAAATACAGAATTTCTTTTTGACACATAAAATTTAAAAAAATTCTAAAAACACAGACTGCAGTTTAAATACAATACATCCATAATCACTATGTTCTTTATTTATCCAGTGACCAAAACTTTGGAATAAGCATGAGAGGGTAAGGAGAGAATGCTCTCCCAAGCACTATAAGACTTACCTCATGCTTTTCAAAATAAATAATATAACTTTTAAGAAAGTAGCAGTGGAATAACAAGATGTGTTGGAGGAAATTAAGGCATAAAAAGAAGCTTTAGATAAGCAGCTTGACTGGGCATAGATTCATAAAATGTCTTTGTCCACATGGCATTTCTTGCTGTCTCAGTGGAGATTTGTAATTATTTACAATAATGATACAAGTTCTATAAATGTATTTATGTAATTACTGCTCCACTGTGGGGTTGGCAAGGCAGGATTTGTTCTTGGGGCATTAACTTTGCAGCACAGGGACTATCTTAGCATCTCCTACTAAAGTCAGGGAACGTCACATGGAGAGAAAAGCATAACTTGGTTCTTTGCCCTATTATGTAGTGCTCCAGCTCCTAGGAGTGACAGTACTGGTGTGACAGGAAGGTGCATCATTAGCTCCTCCCATGTGATCCCAAGCTTCTGACATTTCTGGAGCAGCACAAGCACAGTGCACACCACAATAGCTTTCATGCTGAGAATCATGCTCTCCACCATGTGATCTACAGGAATCCAGGTTTCCCAGCAATCCCCTTAATACAAGCTGACAGTAAAAAAACTGATTTTTTAATTCAAAAAATGGGTCTGTGTATTGATTTTAAATGTGTTTGCCATTATATGGCAAAAGAGGCTTTTATGTTATGATGACTTGTTCAGTTTGGAGCTGTTTCTTGCAATATCCGAATTCTGTGCACACATATACATTACTTAAAAGACAAAAAGATAAAAAAGTATTTTCAGACCTAAGGCAATCAAAATGCATTTTATCCATATGCTTTCTGGATTTGTAGCCAATTCATTCAAGCTCAGCTAAATTCAGTGGAAGTTATCATGAGGTCAATGTATATAACAGCGTTTTTCAACCTTTTTTGAGCCGCGGCACATTTTTTACATTTACAAAATCCTGAGACACACCACCAACCAAAACGACACAAAATGACATGCTAACACAGTAATTCATATAGTTAATATGTTTTTAAATGTATTTATACACTCAGTGTGAAACCTGGGCCTGTTTCGATGAACACAACATAAATATCCTGGCAGGAATGGCAGAAAGACACACACGAAGGTCTTGCTCAATTTATAGTTAACACACAATCAAAGAGCATCGTGAACTCTTGCAACAATGGAATTGAACCAAACTTGGCATATTGAACTCTCATTACCAACAGAAAGTACTGAAAGGGTTTGCTTGGAAATTGACCTTCAGTTTGGAAGTTGTAGTTCACCTACACCCAGGGAGCACTGTGGACTCAAACAATGTTATGTTATGTTGTTGTTTGTTTTCTATCCAGAATCACAATGTTAGAAGGAGGCTCACCACTTTAAGGTCCCTAAAACAGGCATGGGAAAACTTCGGCCCTCTGGGTGCTTTGGACTTCCAACTCCCACCATTCCTAACAGCCTGAGGCCCTTTCCTGCTTAAGTGGCTGAAGGGGGGGGGGGAGGAAAAGGGCCTGAGGCTGCTAGGAATGGTGGAAGTTGGGGTCCAAAACACCTGGAAGGGCCAAGTTTGCCCATGCCAGCTTTCGACAGAGACCTCTTCCTCCCCCTTCCCCTTTGCGCCCTTTCTTCCCCCTCCTGCCGAACACTTGCTTTTTCTTCTCCACTCGGGCTCCCTTCGTCCCAGCCTCGCTCTGCTCGATCCGAGGGGGCAGCGTGAGCATGCTCAGGAGGGGAGGGGAGGGAGGAAGACATGACCCATGCAGGCACTACTGCACAGACTCGCCCCAAATCTTCCTCTCTCCCCCCCCCTCCTGAACATGCTCACGGCAGCGTGAGCAAAGCAAGGCAAAGCGAGCAGAGTGAGGTTGGGAAGAAAGGAGCCCGAGTGGAGAAAAAAAGTGTTTGGCAGGAGGGGGAGGGATATTGGAAGTTCCAATTTCCCATGGCACACCTGATGATCGCTCAGGGCACACTAGTGTGCCGCGGCACACTGGTTGGGAAACACTGGTATATAAGATTGTCACTCATCTCATCACACTAGCAAAAACTCCACTTAAAATCCAGTTTCTGCTTTCTGCAGAATTCTGGGGTTTGTAGTTTAGTGAGGCTGTTAAAGGATCCTTCCTAAACTACAAACCCCAGTATTCTGCAAGAGGCAGAAACCGGATTTTAAGTGGATTTTCTCTCAAGTATGATGAATTGGGTAACATTCATTCCCTCTACATGCACAGTTTGGGATAAAATTATGAATCTTTACCATTAGGAGAATCCCATGCAAAACTTAAGATCGATTTGCAGAAGACATGTTCAGGGTTTTAGAACTAAGAAGAGAACAGACAACCACATTCTATTCATCCAGAAAATTCTAATGCTGTTGAGAAAGAATATTAGGGGGGAGGGGGCTATGGAATCAGCTAGCTGACTTATTGAAAAATAAAGCAGACCATTAGGGTTCATGACACACTCAATCAACTGGCACAAATGCTATCTGGGGGAAAAACTTAAGTGAAAGAGGGAAGAGTACGGAGAAGATTAGAAAGATTGACAGTTCCTCTACTTTTTCATCTGTCATACTTTTGAGCTCCCATGAGAGAAGAAACCAAAAAGGACTGGGGGAAAGCCCAATAAATTGTGTGGTAAGGGGGTATGAGAAGCATCCAGAAGTGGATCCAAAAATGTAGTAGCTAGCAGCAACTTATGAATTCTATGGTCCTTTCTACACTGACTCAAGGCTGGGTTGGTCAGAAAATACATACCTGCATCAAAAAGCTCCAAGAAAGTCCAAGGTCAATAAAAATGCTGCAGCTGATCCTTGTGTAGACCAAATGTAGGGACTAATCAGCTTTGTGAAATGTGGAGCCCATTTTACACACCTGCCCCTGTTGAAATGCAGTAAAAGATCCCAAAGGACTGCCAAAAATACTCCAAGAGCTTTACTGGGCATTAAGGGCTAATTGGCCCCACAATTGAGGGGATTGATCACCTTTCCTTCTATCTATCACTTTCCCTTTTTCTTTTAGCCTAGTGCCTCTGGTGCTCTGATGTCAATTTCTTCAAGAAATGGGGGAAGAAACCCTGCAAAACAGTTTGAGGACAGGTTCCATGTTCAAAGTAATCACTTTCCTGTCCTCAAACTGGTTCTGTCAATCTAATGATCCTACAGTGTAACCAGTTCCTTTTAAACCGATTCCAAGATAGGTTATATTTACACTGGTATCTTAATATCAGTACAGAAACACCATATACATGCGGAGCAGTAAATTCATTCCAGGTTTTAATGTAAACAAGTCAAAAGGGAAATGGAAGCTGGCTTGGTCAGTGGAAGCTGGTGATGTCTATGGCATTGAAGTGATTAATCCATTATGAATTTTAATCTGAATTTTAAATGAGCCATCCAAAATGCCAATTATTTTTATAGATACCTCTCATCTTGATTACTCTGACACACTGGATCTGACTTTGGAGAGCGTTCAGAAATGTCAGGTGGTCAGGCTGTAGTAGCAAGAGTACCACTGCTAGTTCATTTGTTTCTGGGGACAATTCAAAGTGCTGGCTGTGGCCAACAAAGGCCTATGCAGCTCAGGTCTAGGTTATCTGAAGGATCACATCTTCCCTATATGAGCCTGCCTTTTTTTTGGGATCTTCTGGGAAGTCCCTTCTCAATGTTCCACCACCTTCTCAGATACATCTGTTGTAAACACAGGAGAGGGACTTCTCAGTAGCTGCTTGCAGGCTCTAGAACTTCCTAGAGAGATTAGCCTTGTGGCAGTCTTGTTTCTCTTTTCATGGCCAGGTGAAAACCATTTTTTCCCTAACTATTCTTGAAGATTGACTGCTTCTGGTTAAATGGGCTGTTCATATACGTTGTTGTATATATTTGTTGTTTTTAATTAGCTATTATTATCCACAAACTATTTTAAATAATAGTTTAATTGTATTGCTACTTTTGTATGATGCAACATTTTGATAGATGTAGAAACTTTGTAAGCTATGTTGGGAAAATGGTGGAGTTATTGTGAGAAGGGAGATTTTGCACCTAGGCCTAAAGGCTCTGAAGGCTCCAAATCCCATTTGATCCCAGATGCTAAGAAGTCAACCCTGCATAGTAAATAGACAAGAGACCACCAAGACAACTAGGTGCTCTGGGCTATATTGCAGGGGAAGGCAATAGCAAAATTACCACCCTTTAAGGAAGAACAGCCTACAAAAACCAGGAGGTTTGACATAAGATGACAGGTGACTTGAAGGCACTCACTCCTTGTAGTTTTTTTTACAAATTCAAAATTCTGAGCATATCACAAATTCTACAAAGATCTCAAATACAACACATGCTGTATTAAAGATCCATCTACTTCCATTTCCCCCTCAAATCTTTTCATGGGTCAAATTCCACATTTAGTTGTAAGGAGACACATGCTTACACATGACACATGACAAAGTAAAACACATACATCAAAATGATGTTCCATCTACTCGCTTACAGACTGGTTACTGTACACATTCACATTTTGAAAAACATACAGCTATATCTCTCTATAGAAAGAGATTTGGATATTTAATAAATACCGCAGGGGTGGTGTGATTTTCCCCAGCTCTCCCCTCCACTAGCATAATAGTGAAGTAATAGCTATGCACCAAAAGTGAGCTCCAACATTTTGCTACAGGACCTCACTTTTTCGTATTTTATTCTGATGTCCTTTGCTCCATATTTGCCCTTCCTATATGGCTTGGGTCCAGCCATAATCTCCCAATCTAAACTAGTCTGAGGGTGCATCTCCACTGGAAAATTAATGCAGTTTAATAATAATAATAATAATTATACCCTGCCCCCTCTCCATAAGGACTTAGGGCGGCTCACAACATAATCAAATCACAATACCTATATTGTGGTTTGACACCATTTTAACTGTCATGCCTCAATGCAATGGAATCATGGGAGTTATAGTTTGTTGAAACACTAGGTCTATTTGGCAGAGAAGGCTCAAGAGCTATACAATTACAATTTGCATGATTCCATTGCATTGAGCCATAGAAATTAAAGTGGAGTCAAACTGCATTAATTCTACAGTTTAGTTGCACCATGAGTTTTGAGATTTTCAGTGGAAAGCCATTTTTTGGGTCCCACTACTGAGAAGATTATCAAAGGGTGTAACCCATGGTAGGTTTATTTAGTAAGGACTACAAGGACTACAAGAGAAAAACCCTCTCTCAGGCCCCTTTTACACTGCCACATAATCCAGATAATCAAATCAGATAAACTGCTTTGAACTGGATTATGAGTCTACACTGCTATATAATCCAGTTCAATGCAGATAATTTGGATTTTATATAGACAATGTAGAAGGAGCCTCAGTGGCTGCTCCAAACTACAGAATACTCTTCTACAGTAGTTCTAGTAAGCCCCTTCCTTACTCTTTTGCCACTGGAAGTTGAGATTTTTTTATTTAAGCAGGCCTTTTATTATATTAATTCATATGGTAGAGTAGTGTTGATGCTAAGTATGCTAAGCTTTTTCCTGTATATATATAAATATGTTTTAATGCATCTGAAAGTAGTGTTGTTTAATTGGTTTCCCAACAATGTTGTAATGTTTTATTGTAAATTATTGTGAGTTTATTTATTTATTTACTTACTTTATTTATATTCCGCTCTTCTCACCCCGAAGGGGACTCAGAGTGGATTACAGGTACACATATACACATATAGACGAACATATAGATGAACAGAGGCAAGCTCTGGCCATCAGGGGGAGCTGACACACTCCTCATCTCTCAATGTTCCAGCATCCCTGGTTGTTCCTTCCGCATTCCTGGAGTTATTTTAATGGCCTCATAATTCAGTCAAAATTTGCCTCTCCACTTAATGTGGTACCTTTATCTCCTACTTGACAGATGCAACTGCCTTTCGGGCTGCAAAGGTCGACAGCAGGCTACACTTAAAGGTCGAGCACCCACCTCGACCAGGGCAGGCCTCGAACTCAAGACCTACTGGTCAGAGAGATCTTTGCAGCTGACATTTAGCCAGCTGCGCCACATTCCCAGTTTTCTTTGTTTCCTTGGTGGAGGAAAGGAAGGATATACATTGAAGAAATAAATGAAGAAATTGCTACAGAAATCAAATGAATATGCTTTTGAACAGGTATTTTCCATGCAAAAAAAATCTTGATTTAGATCTGTAGATATGCAAATGTAATGTTTTGTTAGATTAACATGTTTAAAAGCAGTTGGTTTACTGCTGTATTAGTTTAGTTCTTTAACAAACATAACTGTGTGTTTATCTCTGCCTCAACAGCAAATGCAGTACTTATTCGTATGTGTTTACTATGTATGCTTGAATTAATTTTTCTGTTCTAAAAGCAGATTTAGAAAGGAAATGGTTATGTATTTTTAAAGTTAATATTCCTCCCTTTTATTAAAAAAGAATGATCAGAAATGCATATTTCTAAAAATGCTTGGGGAGGGGGGTGCCTAGTCTATTTCTTATAATATGGGCTCCACCAGTCAACAGTAGTGTCATCTGGTACCACCCTGAGTTTAGTAGGTCTTATTACAAGGTATATGTGTGTGAGGAGAAAGCCCTTGTCATTGAAAATATGCTCCTGAATTCAATAAAACCAATTCATTGTAAGGGACAACATGTTTATAGTTTTCACTAAATGCATCCATCTTTTTCTTTTCTTTTTTGGAATAGTGTAATATGTAACCAGCTGGAAAGGCGCGTTGAGTGGAAGTTTCCCTGTTCTCCATATATTCATTTGTATGAAGGATGTACACTTATCATGGGTTTATATGCCACACATGTGTTAGAATTCTGTATTTAACTTGTAAACTATGAGAGATTCAGACTGAAATCCCCACTGAACCACAGAACTCAATGAGTGACCTTGGATCAGTCTCTCTCTATGTGTGTGTTTCTCCCTTACATACTTTCTGCCTGATCTACTACACAGGACTATTGTGAGGATGAGTGTTGTAGGTGCAAGAGCTGAGTATGCCCCCTACAGTATATTAAAAGTAAGACAGGGTATGATAGTAATTATTAATTTATTACTTACTCCTACCCAGGTTCTGATCCCATGTCCAAATGGCCTCATGCCATTGGTTACTTTTGTTGTGCACCTTCAAGTTGATTCCGACATCAGGAAAACCTGATTTTCTTGTCACAATTTGTTCAGCATTTAAAGGAATGGGTGGGATGCTGCAGAACGATTTGCTCCAGAAACATACAATACTACACCAGGATGATCCTCAGGCAACAAAAATTGCACAAGGTGACAGTTCCCAAGCCTTGCCTTGTGGTCTTCTCAGATGCATATGGGAACCAGGATGCTAAATGAGACAAATCTTTTGGGCCTACAGAACTTTTCATGTATTTCACTGCAATCCTTACACATGTATGAAGAAGCTCTGTTGCATTCACCTGGGCTTACTATTGAGCAAACATGCACAGGATCAGACTGTTAACATGCTAATAATGATGATGGTGATAATAATAATAAAGTTCTAGACACTTTGGAAGTGTCCAATGTGTGATCAGATATAAAAGACAGCATATTGATCTTGTTTGCTGTGTCCTGATCTTGTTATGTATCTAATAACAATCATAATAATAAAACTTAATTTATATTCCACCCTATCTCTCTAAAGGGACTCAGAGTGGATTCCAACATACAAAAGGGCAAACATTCAATGCCACAATAAAACAAAATCCAAAATAACCTGACAAAGTAATACCGAATCACCCCACATATGAAAACAACACTAAAACCTAACAGCAATAAATTAAACAAAATGTATACAAAATTATATCGTGACATAAAACCTAAATAAAACATCTACATTGATTTACAGAAGCCAAGCAAAGTTCACAAAGTCAGATGGGTTTAATATGTAGCCAGCGATGACAACTGGGCCAACATGGATAAACAGAGCCCAAGTACAATAAGTTGAAGATGAGATGATGGCACATAGCAACAGCTAACCTGATAGCTCATATCAATAGCAAGAAACCAGATTCTTATCCCTCATGCATGGCAGCTCCATGTGAAAGTGAGAGAGGGGCAGATTTATTCCATACAGTCAGTAACACTCATACTGCAATACTTTACATCTGTACTCACTCATGCTGAATCGATACTGCCATATAAATGCAGTTTCAGAATGCAGTTTAACAACATTGAACCAAATTATATGAGTCTACACTGCCATATACTGTAGTTCAATGCAGTTACTCTGCATTCTGAAACCCCATTGTATGGCTCTTCCAGCTTCAGAAGTTAATCTGGCAGAATTCAGTTGGGTTTAGTCCCAGGTAAGTGTATTCAGTGTTGTCGCGTCAGTTAACTTTGAATATAGATTTCATGTCTTGCCAATCTTTTAAAATAGGCCAAGGTTGGCCTTAAAAGCTCTAGTGGAATAAACTGTCTGTCTTGGTGTGAAATCTGAAATGGATTGCAATCATATACATAATTAGTTTTTAAAAAAACAACCTTCCCTTGCAGACTGATAGGCAAAGACACAGCATGAAAAACACCTAGGTCTCAAAGAACTTCCCTCAATGCCAGCCATTAAAGTATGTAGCATGAACCTTTAATACCCAAGACTTTGTTTTTGATTATCTAATTTCACCAGGAAAGCTTCTTGTACACAATTGTCTTTGGTAAAGGCATTAATCCAACTTATATTTTCCTTCAGCTGCATCTCTGTTAAACAAAGAGAGCAATCCAAGTGTACTTGCTACAATGTCCTTGGGCAAAAGGAAAATATCTAAATTAACTTGCCTTAATTTAAACTGCATGTTTTGCGGCAAGACACTTGGCATGTATACATTCTCAACATGAAAGCCTTCTTGTATGAAAACAGTCAAGTTTTAAAGAATGTGCAACCAGCTGGAAAGCATTCTTGTTTTAATGATTGTCATTCTCATGTAAAGCACACAGGAAACAACCAGATGTCCCTGAACCCACATTAAGCCCCCTTCTGCAGAAAAGATGCTTGGATTTGTCTAAGACCACCATGCATTGTCATTTAGACTTGGCGTTTCTGCTTCTTCACGCCATGCCCAGGCTTCTTGAAACATTAATACCACAAATCCTTCTGCAAGGAAGCCTATCTGCGAAGTAAAAGCCAGTTAATGGTGTATTACAAACATCTATCATACATGACTCTACAACCCCTTCCTATAAAGGCTAACCTGGCCTTATTATAATATAATGAAAACCTCCCAAGCAACATTTTTGAAATTATAATGTACTTGACATTAACAGTTGTCCACACAAAATGATCAAGGGTACAGAGAACAAGCCCTATGAGGAATGGCTCAAAGAGCTGGGCATGTTTAGCCTGCTGAAGAGAAGGCTGAGAGGAGACATGATGAGGGTCATATATTTTTTTTTTTTTTTAAAAAAATAGTTTTTATTGAATTTTAACACACATAAAAACAGAGACATAATACATTTTAAAAAAACAATAGAAAAAGATAGAAGAATACAAGGGTCACATATGAATATGTGAGGGGAAGTCATAGGGAGGAGGGAGGGAGCTTTTTTTCTGCTGCCCTGGAGATTAGGATGCAGGACAATGGCGTCAAACTGCAAAAAAGGAGATTCCACCTGAACATGAGGAAGAACTTCCTGACCGTGAAAGCTGTTCAGCTATGGAACTCTCTGCCCCAGAGTGTGGTGGAGGCTCTTCTGGAGGCTTTTAAACAGAGACTTTGAATGCAATTTTCCTGCTTCTTGGCAGGGAGTTGGACTAGATGGCCCACGAGGTCTATTACAACTTAATGAGTCTATGAGTCTATGATTCTATATCTGTGTAAAGTACACAGGAAACAACCAGATGCCCCTGAACCCACATGAAGCCCCCTTCTCCTTTCTGCAGAAAAGGTGCTTGGATTTGTCTAGGACCACAATTCATAGACTTGGTGTTTCTGCTTCTTCATGCGAAGCCCAGGCTTCTTGAACCATTAAGACCACCAGTCCTTTTGCAAGGAAGCCTATCTGAGGAGCAAAAGCCGGTTATTGATATATTACAAACTTCTCTCATCATAACTGGCTCTACAACTCCTTCCTCTGAAATGGCATTTTGGAAATGATAATGTACTTGACATTAACTGTTGTCCACATAACCATCCTTTCACATCCTTAGCTGAAACACTGCGTGCATGAGCTTGCATTCCCATAAAAACATTTCCCCAAACACTCAATGCTAATCCAGGTGGCCAACTGCAACACTCACCCCTGCCTCAAGCAGACAAGAGTTCTTTCTCCAACCTTGGACATTATTCCACAGACATATGTACAGTCCCCTTGCCTAGTTTCCAACAGACCTCACAACCACTGAGGATGCCTGCCATAGATGTGGGCGAAACATCAGGAGAGAATGCTTCTGGAACGTGGCCAGACAGCCCAGAAAACTCACAACAACCCAGTGTATATTATTATTATTATTATTATATTATTAAAACTCACAGCAACCCAAAGTGTATCATTATTATATTATTATTAAAACTCACAGCAACAGAAAGTATATTATTATTATTATTATTATTAAAATTCACAGCAACCCATTTCCCCAAACTAGTACTACCTTCAGATGTGAGTAGGGGAGGAAGAATGGGATGATGCAGACACCAAGAGTTTGCAGTTTGCCTCCATGTTGCACTTTTAGGGGAGCTGTCTGGCGGTCCCTAAGGCGAAGTTTGCATGCAAAAGAAAGCCATCAGTCCTTTCTTGTAAGCACAATAATAATAATAATCAAATACCTTTCTGGTTTCCCTGAGCCTTCTAGAGACAGGATACTGGCGAAGTCCAGAGCCTCAGGTTAAGAGAGGATCGCCTGCATAACACCTAAGAGGAGCTCCTCTCACTTGTCAGTAGGTCGCAGGCGATCAATTAATTGGCGTTGAGGAAAAATATAGAGAGATACTTTCCAAAAAAGGATCCCCTTTCCACGCGTCTCTTTGCCAAAGCCTTCCAAAACCTATGCCCAAAACCTGCCAGGTGAAGTCTTCGCAAAGGCTCCAGTGCCAAAGACACCTCCAGGCGAGACAGGCAAGATGGGAGGAGGAGGAGGAGGAGGTGTCATTGTGTCGGTTCCAAGCAAAGCTCTGCCGTCGAGGAGCCGGGAAGCGCTGGGAGGGGGCAGGGAGGGGGGAAGGGGTGGGTGGGACAGGAGCAAGACCTATGGGGCGCTCAGGGAAGGAGAGGGAGAGAGGCACAAGTTCCTTGCCTGCGTCAAAGTCTGCTTACCTGTGCAGCAGCTACACCCACTGACAAACTCGGGAATGCACCCAAAGGAGCGGTTCAAGTACAATCCCGTTGCTCGCGGGGTGCTGTGATCTCTCGCCGGGCGGACCCTTTCCCGGGTGGTTCCTTTTCCCTCTCCTTCTGGGCTCGAGTCACTTGGCAAAGGCAGGCTCCAAGGCTGGGCTGCAGTTGCTTGAAGTTAGAACAGCCTGGGTCAAAGGCAGCTCAGAGTAATATTTGACAAGAAGGAGAGGCAGAAAGAGAGAAGGGAGGGAAGGAAGGAAGGAAGGAAGGAAGGGGAGAAAGATCTGGCGAATGGGGAAGAAACAAAAAGGAGGGGATGAGGCTCAAGAGCCCCCCTACACCATCTTGTCAAGCAGGGATCCCTCCTCGATTAAAATTCAGGGCAGACTTCGCCTCTCAGGCTGACTTAACCATTTGCGGGCTTTGGAAGCAAGCGAAGGAGCCAGCCGGTCAGCAGGACAGAAAAGGGGAAGGGGAAGAAGGGGAGGGAGGGGAAAGCCCGCTCCTGGACGGGCAAGAAACGGAGATCTCCTTCCTTCCTTCCCTCCCTCCCTCCTTTCTTCCCTCCTCAGTCCTCGCCTTCTTTTGGAGGCTCCAAGCTGCTGCCCGGCGTGCGCTCCCCCCACGGCTTCCCTTTGCGCCTTCCTTGGTAGCTGGGTTTGTCTTATTAGTCAGCTTGCCAGAGGCGGCGAGGGAGGCGTCACTCAAGGGGCTTCTTGGCTTTGGAGGCAGCCTTGCAGCGTCAGGAGAGAACGCTTCTGGCACGTGGCCATACAGCCCGGAAAACTCACAGCAACCCAACCTGGCAGCCCTTCCCCATCCCGGCGGCTTATTCATCTGCCGGGCTCTTTTAAAACAAGATCCAAAGCCACCTTTAGGGAAACTCAGCTCCTCCTCTTCTTTTGAATCATCTCACCTCCTCCTCCTCTGCCACTCCTCAATATCATAGCACAACCTGGGGGTCACAACCAGACACAGTAAAGGCATCTGCCCTTGCACTTTGCTGCTCTCCTACTGAGTACACATGCCCAGTGTGGAACACGTCTCACCACACTAAAGCAGTGGATGTGGCTCTTAATGAGAAATACCACATTATCACAGGATGTCTACACCGCATGCGAGTGTGGAGAAGAGCAAACCACAGACCACCTATTGCAATGCAACCTGAGCCCTGCCACATGCACAATGGAGGAACTTCTTATGGCAACACCAGAGGCACTCCAAGTGGCCAGCTACTGGTCAAAGGACATTTAATAGAAATGCCAAGTTTGCAAACTTTGTGGGTTTTTTAAATTTTGTTTTTAAATACAATACAGCTGTTTTGATTCACTCCTGATACGATAAATAAATAACAAAATATCTGTTCCCAACACCACTGGCAAAATTACACTGTTTAGCTGGCATTGCACCACCTGACATCCGCCGGGAAGTAGCAATCAACAGTGTAAGGATCAAGGCAGTGACATCTCCAGCCCATCCTCTGTTCAGATATCAGCCAGCACACCAATGCCTTAAATCAAGAAATAGATTTCTAAGATCTACAGAGATACTCGCAAAAACATCTCAGCAAGCGAGAGTCCAAAAGTGGCAGGTGAAAACCCAGAGCCTGAAGCCATGGCTGACACCATAGTGGGTAAAGCAGTGGATGTGGCTCTTAATGAGACATACCACATCATCACAGGGTGTCTACACCCGACACTGCTGAAGAAATTATACCGTTTAGCTAGAATTGCACCACCCAGACATGTAGCCGGGGGGGGGAGGGGGCTTAGGGGGCTTCAGCCCTCCCCCCTGAAATTCTCAGGGTGGTCCGCGAGAAGGCCTTACTGGTACATTATTTAAACTGTTATGTTTATTCATATCATGATCTGATCACCATGCTCATTATATCCCACATTCATGGGGTTATTGGGATAACAATACAAAAGGTTTGCTAGGGTAGACCCTCTTCCCCCCACTCTCCGCCCCCCCCAACAACCCAAACTCAGCCCCCCCCCCCCAAATCAAAATCCTAGCTACGGCCCTGGCACCACCTGACATATGCCAGGAAGTAACAGCCAGTAATAAAAGGGCCAAGGCATCTCCAACCTATCCTCTGTTTGGATATCAGCCAGCACACCAACACCTTTAATCAAGAAATAGTTATTCTAAGATCTAGAGATCCTCACAAGAACGTATTAGCAAATGAGAGTCCAAAAGTGGCAGACAGAAAACCCAGAATCTCAAGCCATGCCCGATACCACAGTGGGTAAAACAATGGATGTGGCTCTTAAGAAGACATGCCACATTATCACAGGATGTCTACGCCCCACACCATTGGAGAAATTATACTGTTTAGCTGGTATTGCATCAGCTGACATCTGCCAGGAAGTAGCAGCCAACAATGAAAGGACCAAGGCAGTGACATCTCTGGCCCAATCCCCTGTTTGGATATCAGCCAGCATGCCATCACCTTAAATCAAGAAATAGTTTTCTTAGATCTACAGAGATACTCGCAGGAACAGCAAGTGAGAGTTCAAAAGTGGCAGGCAAAGACCCAAAACCCCAATCCATGGCTGATACCGAATGAGAGACTCCCTCCTGGGCACACAGAAGACTGGGCAACCTGGAACATGCAGAACACACTGCAATCTGACACCATGAGATGCAGAGCCAATCTTAAGAAATGGGTCCACAAAGTGGAGCCCATGACATGCAAGTGTGGAGAAGAGTAAACCACGGGCCACCTATTACAAAGCAACCTGAGCCCTGCTACATGCCCAATGGAGGACCTTTTCTCACGGTGACACCAGAGGCATTCCTAGTGGCCAGCTTCTGGTCAAAGGACATTTAAATTAATGCAAAGTTTAAACTCTGTGGGGTTTTTTTTTTAAAAAAACACACACATTATAACTGTACTCTTGGTTCACTTATGATATGATAAATAAATAAATCTCACCTCCTCCTCTTCTACCATCCTTCTTTAACCTTCTCTCTGTTCCCTACCAAACCACCTGAAGCTGATGAATCCCCACCTTTAAAAAAAAACCCTCCATAATGGCATTTCGAATAATAGCCCATTCATTGCCCTGTTGGACCCCTGTCCTTGCTTTTGGACACCTAGGGCAAACAAATGGGTGTGTTTTCAATTTCATTTGGATTTTTTCTTGCTCTCCAGTCACAGATGTGCCTTCTTCATTTAATCTTCCATCCAAATCTGTGGCAGTTGTCCAGATCAAAAACCCACAGATTTCATCCTTTCATTGACTGGAGAGAATTTGAACAAGGCATGTTTAGTTGAAGGATCTCCCCATCCCTGGTCTCTGGAAATAATATCTTGCCAGTAGAAAGAAGAGAATGACGCGTGGTGCTTCCCTCAGGCCTCCTTCTTCTGGCTTTCCCTTGTGCATAGATGTGTGTGCTTGCGCATTATAATGGATTCAGTGTTTCCAGCTGAAGCAAAGGTGGGCTTTTTGTCATCAGACTGAATGCAATAAATATTCTCCAGATATATTTCCCATACATATTGTGCATGAGAGATGAAATATTAACTCAATTCCTAGCTGATTATGCCCCAAATTTAGCAATGTCACCTTATTTATATGCACACAGCAAACATAGAGGCCTGCTATGAAGATTTTTACATTTTAATCTAAAGGATCACTGGCTCTTTAGTTTGTCTCGCAGTTCCCTCTCTGACTGGCATATAGTTGAGCTATGGTGTTATGCTTTCAAGTTTATTTGCTATCAACAAATGTAAGTTTTAAGGAATCTTTTCATAAGGATAAGTTGCCATTGTGTATGACCATGACAAGATAATGCAGTCTGTTCTCTATACATACATACATACGTACGTACACATACATACAGAGAGAGAGAGAGAGAGAGAGAGAGAGAGCAGAGTTATTCAAAATGAGTAAATAAAATATATGCAGAAACAAATTGGTTCTACTTAGACCAAAATGAGTTACAGCCTATTCCAGAAAAAAGGTTTAGCACCGATATCAACAAACTTCAAACTAATGGCACAGTTCTTTCATTTGAGAGGACAATACAGGCTGTCCCCAAGTTATGAACAAGATAGATTCTGTAGATTTGTTCCTAAGTTGAATTTGTATACAAGTCGGAACAGGTACATTTTAAAGGGTAATTTATTTATGCACTTATTTACTCTCTATATAATATACCCTGCCCTTCTCACCCCAAAGGGGGCTCAGAGCAGCTTACAAGGAGGCAACACTTTAATGCCACATAAACAAACATACAAATAAAATACACATGTGCATTAAAACCATAAAGTTATAAACATGTAAACATTAAAACCAATTATTAAAACCACACAATCCAAAATCATAGTCCAGGAGCCATTCGGGTTGTAATTGCACCAGCCATATAAGCTTCAGATAGCAAAGGAGAGGGTTAACACCAATGTGCTGTTAAGTTTGCTGTCTGTGCTCCTCTTCAAAAGATTTCACCACACTTTTTGTCCCTGTGACCATTGGCTTTTGAAAAAAGGGCTTGTTGTGAAAACAAGGATTGTTGACAAAACTTCATTGGAGGCCCCCTTTCCCCATGAGAACTCTTTCAGATCAATACGTACCACTTCTGTGGGAAGGTAAATAAGCTTTAAACTTATTTTGGAGATAGGATTCAAATAGGTTCAGGGTTATGCAGATTTCTACTTCAAATTGCAGTTATATTTTCAGCCTCTAGCCTTGGAGGTGTAGAAACAAATAAAAAAGAAAGACTCAACCAAGTGTATTTCTCATATGTTTCTAGTAATAAACATTTTCCTCAACACATTTGCTGAGACAGAGAGCTTTGCACTAAAATAGCATTTCCATACTAGTCTGTGTATTTGAAAATGCAGACTTTGACTCAGATAGTAAGTCAAACATATTAATAATCACAGTGATTTTGATCTCAAATATGGAAATATGGCCCCATAACCAGAAACAAGGGAATATACTACAGCTGATGTTTTACTACAGATTCAGATCTTTGGTTGTTTTCAGGGGGGGGGGGGCATAATATATTTGTTCAGAAGGACATTTCAATATTTTGTCTTCCTTATTAGACATGGAAAAGGCTGGGGCAAATTCATTTCTTACCCCCTTCTCATGACATTTATAGATTAATATGCAAATGTGATGCCCTTTACACCTGTTGTGAGCTGCCAGAGCAGCAAATGAACTCTGAATGCTGCATGTAGTGTTGTTTTCTTAGGAGTGCATACATGTATGATTAAATCAGTACTTGAATGCAAACTACTCATTCTCTTTAGCTGTCTCTGACCCCTGAGAAATGGTGTGATAAGAACAGCTGAAACCAAATCTGCATGTTTTAATTGGATTGTGGATATGACAGGAAGCATGACCACAGGCTTGATGTCAATATGAATATGATGTCAGCATTTTCAGACTCCCAGGAGAGGATGGCATTATAAGGTAGATCACATCATAATGGCATTATTTTTGAAATAATTTACTTTGCTTTTTGACTGACTAAATAGGTAAGCAAAGAAATGTTGAAAACCTATTTTCTTTGAGCCGTTCTTACATAGTACAGGTTTGCGGGAACATTTGGACAAGATGTTCAGAGTGACATTCATCCAAGTGTCAATATACACACATCACAGTTGCCACTGAATATTGGTTTGGTTTGGTTTGTAAAGTTTGTGTGGCTTGGTTTATCATAATCACAATTTCCCAAAGGATAGGAAAATGTGTATGGAATTTTACTCTTCTTCTTACTTATCAGCAAGGAAGAGCTAATGGACAATACACTGCAGCAACCAAATGGAACAGCATGTTCAGAGAGCTTCAGAGTTTGACCATGAGACTCATTCCTAAGATAAGGGCTTCAGTAAAGGTCTGCCAAGGATGATTCATCATGCCAGACCTGGGTTACCTGGCAGTCCTCACTCCCACCTTTTTTGTGAACTTCGGAAACATAAAAATACTAGCCAGTGATGAGTGCAAAGGAACAAGTCTGCCAAGCCATTGTGTTATTCACCTTACAAAAGTTTACTTTTCATTTAGATATTGAGTTGCTGAAAGTCAGAGGTTGTTTCTGCAAGTGCAGAAATAGGTTATAGAGGTGAAATGGGTCAGATTGGCCAGAAGACTAAAAACCTCAACGGGTGATTGAAACAAGAATTTATATAATTGTAGAATATTTGTATGGGTGAATGTGGCAAGTAAGAGATGTACTGTACATCAAAAGGCAGAACATGGGATGGCAAGTGTTACAGAGCCAGATTCATGGGGCAAATGATCTGAGATTAAAGCAAGAAGGAAAAAGAAATGCACATCCCAAGAACAAAAAGATAATGCTTTAATATTAAAACTTTGCTTAAGTAGGGAAACACTCTGGACAGGATTCAGAATCTAAAGCAGTCATTTCCATTTCCAAAATAAAATATTCAGTTTTGCCAAAAACATTTAGGATCAATACTGTATTTCTTCAATTCTAAGATGCCATTGAGTGTAAGATGCTCACTAATTTCAGTACCATCAACAGAAAATTCCTCCCTCTATATAAACATCTGCAAATCTCAGGACATTTCTACACAGCCATTTAAACTGACTCTGGATGTGGATTAAAGCGAGTCAATTTCCTGTGGAGTGCTTGCACAGGTACCTTGGGAACCAGTTCCAGGATACAAAGAGCCACTAATTTTGGATCAAGCCAAAACCAGGAGTATTGTTTTTCTTATCTCATTCCATAGAATGTGCCGATGGGCATCAGCATGATGAACAGTCATAGGCAGTAAAAATACTAGTTCCAATAGGCATTAACATGTCTGAGTGGGATCAGTGCTAGAGCAAAGCAGAGAACAGCAACAAAGGAACAGAAAGAAGGCATTCCCTTGATTTCCTCTATGAGGTAGGTATTTGCACCCATTCCTTGGGAAGTCTACCTTGGCCACAGTGATCCATGCTCTGGTTATGTCCCATTTAGACTACTTCAATGCTCAATACGTGGGGCTGCCTTGAAAACTGCTCGGAAGTGTCAATTAGTCCAACGGTCAGCAACCAGGTTGCTAACAGGAGCGGCATACAGGGACATACAGTACAGCTTCACTGGCTGCCAATTAGCTTCCAGGCACAATTCAAAGTGCTAGTGTTAACCTTTAAAGCCCCAAATGGCTCTGGTCCAGTTTACCTGTCTGAACGTATCTCCTGCTATGAACCATCATACAACTTAAGATCTTCAGGAGAGGCCCTGCTCTCGATCCCGCCGCTCTCACAAATGCGGTTGGTGGGGATGAGAGATAGGGCCTTCTCAGCACTGGCCCCCTATCTGTGGAACTCTCTCCCTAAGGACATCAGGTTAGCCACCTCCCTCCTGTCCTTTAGGAGACAACTACAGACCTGGCTGTGGGCCCAGGAATTTGACTAAAGGTATTGAGTATAGGATAATGGCAGATGGACTTGAATACTATGGCATGACGATATTGGAATTATTGGTTGGACTCTGATTTTAGCGGCATGCTAACATGACTGTTGATTATTTTTATTGTATATGTGGAGCATACCTACAACACCCTGTATTTAGAGATGTTTATATGGGGATAAATGTGTCCTAATTGAAAAAAATACAGTATAGAAAATTGGAGGCAGATCTGGGGCAACAAAATAATGTTCCTTCCTGAAGATTCTGAGAACATGTCTTTCAACTTTGTGTTGATTTTTTTTAGGATGGAGGAAGACAGAAGGGTCAAAAAGGTTGTTTGGTCTGAGGAACAGCAAAGACTGCTCCAAGAATTTCAGTAGTTGTCAATCCTTCTTTATATGGCTATTGGGGGAATTGATTTGTGATTAACTACTAGAATAATTCAAAAGCTCCACACCTTGAGGAAAAAGATAGTAAATAATTGCTAGTTTTCAGTTCTTTGTGGTTTAACCTTACCTGATACCTTGCATTTCATCCCACAACTAATTGCTTACAAAAGGATAACAGGGTGTTTCAGCAAAGCCATTCTGAAAAAAAAATAAAACTGTTTGATGTGGCAACAATGATAATGATAATAAGGACACAGCATATGGGAGTATAAAGTAAGTAACAAACTGCCTCCCTATCCATGGAGTAGCATGCAGCTTGAGTGATGGTAAAGGCCATGATTTATCTGAGAAACAATTTCTTGCTGGGGATTCTGGTTTAATCTTAGCAATTAATTACTTGCAACCTTTCTCCATTGTATTTGCCAGTGAAACTATTTGAAAAGTTGTTCTGAAGAAGTGGACACTTTGTAGATTAGAGTGTTGTGAAGAAAGCCAGCCTGTGAAATGATATGGCTCCATACCAGTTGAGAAACAAATCTGTATGGACTTTAGCAAAAATTCCAGCTTCCTCCCATTCCTCCCATGTTATCCCCAGCATATTCAATGAGGATACGGGTTCCCTTTTAGCATGCTGCTGGTGCACTCTGCTTTAATGCTTTAGGATTAAAGAAAGAAAGAACTTTGAGTTTGGGGAATGCCTTGGATTTATTATTTAGTTTACTTAAAATACTAATTCCTTGGAGACCAAAAGTTTTGCATAGACCAAGATAGCAAAACTGCAAGATCAAATCTTGATGATCTAGATCTACTAAGACTCTTCATCCAAACCTAAATAGAGAAGGTATAGAATGTAACACACTCATGATGTTGATGTTTCTGTTTATCATAATCTATAATGATATTATGGAATAATGTTTCTACATGTCTGAAGGAAGTTCACTTTCTATTAAACCTGAGATCAACAAGCAAGCATGGAGGAATGGTCAGTGAGGAAGTTCTGAAACCAATTTAATATATAAAATTACTTTCTTCCTGGTTCAAAAGATCACCAATGATATTGCTCACAAAGCAGGCAAGAAGCTTTAGGGGAAATGCCACATGTGTGTTCCATAATGGCCAAATAGAAGAAAGTTTTCAATCAATCACAATCTACCCAGTGAGGCTGCTGGAGGAATCATTACTATTCTTGGCAAGTGAGGGTTATCAGAGGTCTCTCCCAGTGCTGGGACTGAGAAATTTAGATTCATTATTTTATTCCCCCAAGATGAAAATTCAGAACAAAGAAAACATTATAATGCCAGAATCAGTTTCAAATTAATTAGGTGTTCCACCCTCACTCTGCAGGGAGGCATGTTTGCCAACGCCCAAAGGGAAGGATTTGTATTGGGCTGAAGGAATGAGCAAAGCGTTCTCAAAAGAGCCCTATGCTTGGAAAAACAATAAAGGAAAATGTTGAAATCGCTATATTCATGAAAAAGGCATAAGGAGACACCCCCACACAGAGAGCTTTGCCACTCAATAAGTTTTTCAAAACTTTTAGTGTCAGCATGCAATAATTTATTATTGATGTAGCTCTATTTATGAGAAAAACAACAACCGGAGCAGCAACAACAGCAAGAACATTTCTCCACAATGCACAGAAATCATATTTGTAGTGTTGTTTGAATGCTAGTGGTCTGATTCAATATAGAGAATTGTGTTTTTGTGCATCAAGGGTGTTTTCCCCCCAAAAGATCATGATAAAGTATCTGTGTGCCCATTAAAGACTGGGACAATTATGTGAGCCCTTCCTTTGGCTCAAGTACATCAGGACACAGAAATGTCTTACTATCCCATTGCAATCCGGTCTATTATATGGATAAGACAAATGTCGTATCTTAGTTTAACATACTATTTTAATATTGTGCGTTTCAATCCCACTGAACACTGTTTGGAAATCATCCGGTGTGTGTGGCTTATAAAAATTTCTAAATAAATAAGTAAATTACCATTTCTCCATTCTAGCCAAGGATACATAATTCCAGCAATTGCCACTGAACTGTTACCTTGTATCCTCAGGCAGTTACAATCAGAATTGACCTTTAGTTGCATATCCTGAGGCAAGCTAGACTATGTGACCATTTCTCTATGAAAACTCACACTGTATATTTTACCATGTTCTGTGCAAGGTGCCTCTTCTGCTGAACTTACCTGGAAAGGTAGCCATAACTTCCATAGACCAGAAAGGTAGAAAGACTGTTGAGTCCAAGTGGCACTATTTCTGCTGCAGCTAAGAGAGGTTACAGTTTTAGCATGTATTGAATGTATGTTCTTCTAACCTGATGTGTTTTTAATTGATTGCATATGTTTTATTTTAATATATTGATATTCCCCACCTCTATCCACAGAGAAAGGGGGAAGAAGTTTGTGAAATCAAAAATTAAACCAATTTTAATAGTTACTATGGTATGACTGGATTTGTTTTTTGATTTGAACTGACTACAATGATTAAGATCTACTTATTTTCTTAGTAAATTAAATTGGTGATGTGACTCAATCTCACAAGATTTATATCCAAGAATCAGATGTATTATAAAGTTCCTCTGAGGCAGAACTAAAAAAACATCTCTCCTTTTCCACTCTCACAGGACTCACACTCCTCCATTCCATGGGCATTTAGTTGCAACTGGAGAATAGAGAACATCAGAGAAGTATCTAACTATATATCTGCCTATAATCAGATGCACAATGGGAACATCTACATCTGTGACCTTTGGGTGGTGCTCAGAAAGTCCAGAATAATGTTTTTGCTGTTCTTGTGACTTCTCCAGTCATCTACACTGGTCATTACATTATCACAGAAGGGAGGATTCTACAGGATGAAATGATTGGTATGAGACTGGGGCTTATTGCTTAAAGAAGGGAATTCCTCACTATGCAACAATTTAAAAAACCTTCAGAACTCAGATGTACCTTTTATTTATGCCTGTGGGTGTAACTAACAGCTTTCTCAGTGGTTGGTCCCAGTCAGTAAAACTCTTCCATGAGAGGTCCAGCTGGTTGTCTCACTTTTCTCTTTCCACTAGCAGACAACAGTTCTTTTATGTCATCAGGTCATTGATTCTTAAATCATGTGGCAGAAAGAGATTCACTAGCTACACTGTTATCTTTCTGACTGTGTTTTAAATGTGTTTACACTATTTTCAGTTATGTACTTTTTAATGGAGTTGTTTATTTAATTTTTGTATTAATTTTTATCTGTTGCCGGGAGATAGGCATTAAACACACAAACAAACAAATAACAGTGCACCTCTTATTTCTAAGGGATATTGTCTTAGCTGTGCTATAATAGTTATTAGCTACAATCAAAAAAAGTAGAGGTAGGTTTGTCCTTGACTAAAAAAAAAGACACAATTAGAAAGGGAGGTGCTGTTCTGTATGCCTTCAAGGCATTTCTGATTTATGGTGTCCCTAAAGTGAACCTATCATGGTTTTCTTGGAAAAACTTATTCAAAGGAGGTTTGCTGTTAGCTTCCTCTGACATTGAGAAAATATGGCTTGCCCAAAGTCATCCAGTGATTTTCATGTCTGAGTGGTGATTCAGACCCTGGTTTCCCACAGTCTTAGAGGCCATCAACACTAATAGTTTAATGCAGTTTCAAACTGGGATTGGAAAAAGTGATTTTTCTATGCTGATCACGTAGAAAATCTTGGACCACTTCAATGCCCAAATAGTGATACACCATTGATTCTCAACCTTTGGTCCTCCAGGTGTTTTGAACTTCAATTCCCAGGAATCCCGGCCAGCTTATCAGCTCTCAGGAATTGTGGGAACTAAAGTCCAAATACTTGGAGGACCAAAGGTTGAGAACCTGCGATACACAAACCAAAGAGGACTGATTCACATTAAGGGCTTTCTTTTGTGGGCTTTCATGATAATTTGTTGTCTGGCCACCGCAGTTTGAAGCCAGCTTTGAACTGCATTAAATGGTCAGTCCTCACTCCATTAATGCAAATCACTGCATAATGTTGAAGGCTTTGGCATTTGGCATTGTCTGGTGTGGGTTGAGGAATTATGAAGAGCATGAGGACCAGTTATCCCACTGCCTATTACTTATGAGCTGTGTATATACAAAACTTTCAAGGCCTTGTATGGTCTGGGGCCAGTGTACTTGAGGGACCGCCTAACCCCATACTGTCCCATGAGAACACTTAGATCCGAAGAGGGGAATCTTTTAACTGTGCCTAGCATCAAGGAGTTCAGGCTCACTTGAACGCAAAGAAAAGGTGTTTTCTGTCATCGCCCCTGTCCTCTGGAATGTGTTACCCCCAGAGGTTAGGGCCTTGCGCAACCTGTTGGCTTTCTGGAAGGCCTGTAAGGCATTCCTATTCCGACAGGCCTTTGAGCTGTGATACGCCATTTTTAGACTGTGCTTCTTCTCGTAATTGTTTTATTTTGTTTTTAATGTTATGGTTGATGTATTTTATTGAAATGTGTATTGTAAGCCGCCCTGAGCCACTGGGAGTGCTGGCTAACAAATCCAATAAATAAATAAATAAAACTGGATGATATGCAAGTGATAGTAGACCTGGAATATATGTCCACTTTTGGCTTTTGGAAATTTTAGACTGATTTTGGATGTTGGGTCTCATTTTTATACTATTTTTATACAACGCATCCAAAATGGTGACCAGTTATGAAAGAGCCTTTAATATAAACAATACCCAAACGGTTTGCCTGTCCCTGATTCAAACTACTAGAATTTAAATTTGTAATTTATTTTGACTAGATTTGGAGTTACATTAAGGTAGGTTGGTACTGTAGCTGGTATCCTGATCTGCAGTTATTATGGGCTGAAGAAAAAGATGGCAGGAATAACTTCCTGCTGTGTAGTGTAGTGCAGAACTTTCAGAATTTTGCATCCTTACCAGAGTAAATTGTGAGCATACGGTATCTGTTTACTAGCTGCATCCCTACTGAGGGTAATGCCCCAAAGCTTAGTATTTCATTGACATAAATAGGCCTCAACAAACTGGGATATTGTTGTGGTTTCGTTTACAAAAATATCATTTGTTTTTCTTTGTTTCTTTGAATATCAACCTTTTTGCCATACTTCTGGTGTACATTAGTAGGAAGACAGGGATTTGACAGCTATCTAGACATAAAAAATCACGACCCAGATCTTTCCTCAGTGAGTGATTTAGTTCAAAAATGGACATATATGAAAAAAAACAAGCTTTGTGCAACAAGATGTGAGAAATCTCACATAAATTAATCAATGGCCATATTTGGATGCTGCCCAAGAATGGACCGTGACCATTGTCATCCATGCCTTATAACCAACATGAAGTCCTGATATCAGGTTCAAGGATAACAAGAACTGTATGACATAAAGCACTGTGTCCTTTTTGTAAGACAATTTCTGGTCCCACTTGGATGATTATAGATGAAAAAGCCTCAGTTGTGTATCTAGTTGAGTTTAATGGAAGCTGAGCATACATCTGTTTTAGGGGAAAATGCTTCATGAAATTCATGTGACCCCCATAAGTCAAAAAGTCACTTGAAATTACATCCATCCATGGGAACATGGTTTCCATATGCTGGTGAAGTTCAATAAGAATGAGAAATGCAGAGATCTATTATTCAGAAATTGCTTCCAATAATATGTACATTTGAGGCAACACAACAAATTGTTCATGGGTGTTGTCGAATTTCTGTTACCAAATGTGCTTCTGTGAAAAGATTTGGGATGTAAAGTTTTATTTCTCACAGGAGAATAATAGCTGAGATGACTCCTAGGATGACATACCATGACACTCTTCTGTTATTCATCCTAAGAATCACATTGGCTTTTCCAGTGATCCATTAATAAGATCTGGAATGAGGAGTCTCACTTATTTCCCAAAGGACCTGAAGGTTTATGTCATTGTTCTTTATGTCCACCAGGAAGAAAAGTACATTCTTGGTATTTTACCTCAGTGCAAACCTTACCATGTTGACAAAAGTAAAGTAACAAGAGTTCTACTTTTGTTATAATGTGTATATACACATATGAAAAAACATGTGATCAGTATTTTTCAACCAGGAAAAGAGACCAAAGTCCAGTCTCAGACAGAACACACCCACTGAATACATGGGAAGTTGGCAAGACAAGACTTTTCTAGCATGCATTGATTTAATTGGCCTTCTCTATTTGGAACTCAATTGTATTTTGCCCAAAGATAGGCAGAGAGGCATGAGGCCAAATTGTCTGAAGAGAATTATGTCTGTCTTAATAATGTCTGCTTTAAATCAAGTATACTGAAATGTGTAGTTCTGGTGTTTTTGTTTGTCTTGAGCTTTGTCAATTGTCTATAAGTGTGTTAATTAGCACAAGTTAGATTATGCATTGATTACTGTTTTGTTCAGGCAATTAAAACAAGTTAAGGGAGAGAAGTGCATTATCTTTTATTTCCCCAGGGGTCTGAATTCTAATAAGACAAAGGTTTTTGTGGTTAAGTGCAAAATAAATTATGTTTTCAACACCACAGTCAAGACAATTAGGTGTGTGTGTGTGTGTGTGTGTGTGTGTGTGTGTATATATATATATATATATATATATATATATATATATATAGGAACTCACATCCAGGTGAATACAACTATGGATTACAGCCCAAACAATTTCAATTCTATTCAGTGAGACAGCTGTCATTTCTTAGAATCCTCTTGGTTCACCATGTACCACATTGATATAAGGGATCATAGCAGGAATTTAGAAGACACGTTTATTTCATTTATTTACTGTATCTCACCCTGAGGGATATTCAGAGTGGCTTACAAGGTGTGCAATGGCCACAAAGGAAGAAAGACCTCGAAGAAATGGACTGCTTGGAGCCAGGATTTGATTTGCTTTCCCTCACCACCATTGCATAACCCTTAAAAAGAAGTCCATTTCCATCTGTGTCATTTGCCTGCCTCAGGCTGCTCATAAATAGATTGTTTGGCATTCTCTCATGGTGTGCTTCACATTCCCTCTTAGCCTTCTGTCTATTGATAAGCTCCAGCTGAGGCAGAACCCACATTTCCAGGTTTTTTCTCACATGTTTTCACCATGTGACCACCTTGGAACTACCCTGGAAATCCTGATACTACCTTGGAAAATGCCCATTGCTGTATTCTAACATTATCCATTTCAGCAGTCTTACTCACCCATGCAACAACCTTGGTTTTATGACAAAGGGGTGTAAAAGAATGTGCAGTTGTGCCAAGTTGAAGGACATAATGGTTTCTATGCTTTTGAAGGAAGATATATCGCAGTTGGGTCACTATTGGCTCCTACAAAATGTGACACATGTTTTATATGATATGGTCAGTTTTATTATTAGATATTCTAAGCTATCTCTCCTTTTTACATGAACTTGGTATTTACTAAGGGTTTCTGCCTTCATAGATATCTGGACTCTTCCACAGATGAAGAGAACAGCTATCTCTCTCTATTCCCACATTTAAGTGTGCACAGGAGTAGGAGTGAGAGTGCTGACATGGTGAGACAGCTCCCTCCAATTCAATATCTTTCCACAGGAGCCTGCAGAATATTTTTTTTCAAAGGTTCCTGCTGGGGTGATATTTGTACAAATTAGAACTTTATGGCTCTAATTTGATGGGGACAGCAGAAGACCAATTGCTCAAGTTTCTCTCAAAGAGGAAGCCACTACTGCATGATTCTCTACACAAAGATAATTAAAAACAGCAAGAGGTTTTTGGCAAAAAGTCAGTGCAGCAACCCATCCCAATAATTTCCAATTCAAATGTGTTTTACTTTCAGGCAAGTGTTGTTTTTAGGCTGAGTTCCACACTACAGCTTTCAATGGTGATTTTGCTGTTGCTGTTCTTTTAAAGAGAAACAAGGGTATAAGGACAAGAAATCAATCACAGTGATAATTGGTTTCTCAATTAAGAAATGTAATTGTTCCTAAAGTACATTTACATCCTCTAGGGAAGCATCAAAGCCCTTCCTATTACAGCTCAATGGCAATTATCAATATCTTTTAAAAGGAATCATTTACAGACCAAAAATGTCCTTTAAAAGAAATAGGTAAAACTACAGTATTCATATCCATGTTTGAACTATTCCGAAGGAGAATGAGTCACCTTTTGTGGGATAAAACATCAGGAGATCGACTTGATAAATGTCACTGTTTGATCATTGCAAGTGACATGAGGGTAGGAGGTGGTGGCATTGACCTCAATATCTTTGTCTGTACTGACCCTACCCTCTGTGTCTGGAGGGGGCTTTTACTTATGATTGGTTGAACATGAGTAGAAGGCACTCTGTAATTCAGAACTCTTGTTTTATTAGTTTTCCCAATTTTCTAATTGCATTCAAGCAAATAGAAGCCATACTGAACCCTTCCTGGTCTGTCTAGAGAGGGACAGAGCACATAGAGGACATTGATGGCACAGGTTTGTGCACAGGTTCCCATCTCCAAACATAATGCTTTAATAGGGATTCTAGTCTAAACCTTTTAGCCTTGAGTAGTTCTGTGGATTATAGTGGGGGTGGCCAGGTTGGAAATTAGTTTGGGAAATTTTGACCCGTTTTCTAGATTTAAATTTCTTTGCTATCAGCAATTTTTCCAATATCAGTTTGTGGCATGACTCCATTGTGTCATTTTTTAGACCATGGTGAGTGACCCTTCTCAAAAGATATTGTCCTTATTTGTGCCATTGATATGAATTCCTGCGGCAACACAGCCTCTTACAGCCTCGTGTGCAAAGGTCATACTTTGCTTCTATTTCTAAAGCGATAGATATACATAACCTATGGCTATTTTTTTCTCAGAGTTCAGTAATTCATTCATTTCACTGTTTGATTTTCATGATCTATATTGAAAGCCTCTGTTCTGAAAAATGGCCTGAAAGCTTTCTCAAAGTTATGTGGGCTGAGGTTGTGCATTGTTTGTCTTGCCGTAAATCAGTTACAATCACACAAATGTATAACCTCTGCTCCTTAATGGAGGAGATTATGATGGCGGTGATGTGATGCACATTCATGTAATCAACACAATTTCATGAACCATTATAAGAACAGCCATGGTGACTTTGCTCAAGGTCATTATAGTTATTAAAGACCAGGGATATATATGGTGGAGTTTACTCATACAGAGTAACAGACAAAACTGGATATATCTGCAGTGTTTTCTGGGTAAGGGAATATTCCATTAATACATAGCATTAATACATATTCCATTAATACATAGCATTCAAAACTTCTTTTTTTAAAAAAAAAAACCTATTGGATCATGCCAAAGACTTACACAGTCCAACATCCTCTTATAGAGACCAGATGGGTTCTTATGTGATGTGAGCTATAAGATTCTGTCTGTGGACCCGGTGCAATTTCAGTCCAAAAGATAGAACTTTTACTAGGTCTGGAAAGTATAATACAGCAGCTGTTTTGAATATATCATAATTTGATATCAGTGGAAAAAAGTTCTACTCAACTGGATGGGGACATCAGTGTGAATCTTACACTAGGGAGAACCTTCTACTTATTATCTATATGTTTCTATTTTTCCAGAGGTATCTTATGCATATGAGAATCAGCATTGGGTGGTGCTTTGAGCATTGAACTACAGTTATGGAGATCAGGATTTGAATGCCCCTCTTCTGTAGAAACACACTGAGTGACCATAAGTAAGTCATACTCTATTAGCCTCAGAGGAAAGCAAAGGCCCTTGGACAACTTCTGTCAAGAAAACCGCTGGATCTGCAAGCTTGTACAGGAACCTGAATGGATGAAGCTAGTGAAGTGAACAGTTTTCAGTGTTATTCACTTGGCTCTGTACAGTAGAAGACAAGGTAACCAAATAATAATCCAATACAAAAGCCAGCATAGTGATCTTGTTTGCTGTGTACCAATATTGTTGTGTATAAAATAATAATAAGGCCACCTTACTGGAAACTGCATACATCATTCACCGATACATCTCACATTCCTAGACACTTGGGAAGTGTCCAACGTGTGATCCAATACAACAGCCAGCAGAGTGATCTTGTTTACTGTGGACTCATATTGTTGTGTTAATAATAATAATAATACAAGCAGAGACATAACACCATTGCTCAGATGATTAATTGGAACATGTGTTACAAATACCATCTGCCTGCGACAAAACTGGTGGGAACACAAGCTGGAAAAAGGTATAGGGAATGAACACGCCAAATTCCTCTGGGACTTCTGGATTCAGACTGACAGAGTTTTGGAGCATAATACTTGTTACCTCACTATTGTATGGATTGTCGATGTTGCAATCCCAGGTGACAGCAGGATTGAAGAGAAACAACTGGAAAAGCTGGCATAATATGTGGATTTAAAGATCGAACTACAAAGACTCTGGCACAAGCCAGTAAAGGTGGTCCCAGTGGTGTTCGGCACACTGGTTGGAGTGCCTAAAGACCTTAGCCTGCACTTAAACACAATCAGGGCTGACAAAATTACCATCTGCCAGCTGCAGAAGGCCTCCTTACTGGGATCTGCATGCATTATTCGCTGATACATCACACAGTCCTAGACACTTGGGAAGTGTCCGACATGTGAGCCAGTACAACAGCCAGCAGAGTGTATGCTGTGGACTCATCTTGTTGTGTTTCAAATAATAATAATAAATAATAATAATAGGAAAAGAATCCGTACAAGAAAAATGCACTACAAAACAGAGCTGACAGATGGCACAACAAAGCATTGCATGGGCAGTTCCTTGATAAATTAGAAAGAAACGTTGATAAGGAGAAGACCTGGTTATGGCTCACAAACTGAATCCTGAAAGAGACAGAAGGTCAAATGCTTGCAGCCCAGGAAGGATTTTATAATAGTGATCTTATCAAACCCACCTTTACCTCGCCCTTGTGTCTAACGATTTTACATCCCTCACCTCCTCCCCCCACCACCACCCTCAGGGAACAGTACTTATCTTAATTCAAATATTAACTTAATTGAAAAGAGAATGGTTCAGCTCTTTATATCTTTCTTTCCCTTTGACTTTCACATTTCTGAACCCAAGTCTTCTTAAATTGGAATGTTGTATATTTGGCTCTTTCATAGATATAATCCTGAAGCATATATTCTGCTAAATAATTGTACCATTTTTTAACTTCCCACTTTCTATGGTCTTTCCATCCCAAGGCTACAGTTGCTTGGGTGACTACTATCATATATTTTATAATTTCCCCCCAAGCTTTGATATTTTCGTTTTTGTCTAATTTCTGTGTGAAAAATTATTTTTTGTTCAAAACCAATTTATACTCTATTAATTCTTCCATTTCCTTCTTTACCTTATTATAAAAATCTTTTATTCTGTCATATTCCCACCATATGTGGGAATAGGAGCCAATTTTCCCACATCCATGCCAACATAGTTTTATGTTAGGTTTTGTTATGTGGGCTATTCTAATTGGGGTTCTGTACCATTTAGTCAGTATTTTCCTTTGTTTTCTCTAATCTTTATATGCTTAATGTTTTTAATTAAATCGATCAGTGTTCAATGTCTGAAACATTATTATTTACGTCATCTTTCCATATTTCTATCAAAGCTTGTTTCCAATTGTATTGTATTCCAACTAATTTCTTGTATATAAACCCCATCAGGCCTTTCTCCTTTTCTAATTTCCATTTTATAATTTGATCTAGGTCTGTTTCAGGGCCTTCTTTTTTCCTCCACTTAATGTCCTTTGTTTCTTTTTAAAAATTGTTTTTATTATTATCAACACAGATAGAGTAACATCACAATCATTCCCCATTATTAAATATTGAATTACATTATAAATACATACCACATCTTGTTTTCTTAGTGTTCTTATCCAACCCACTTTTACCTCATCCTTGTGTCTAATAATGATCCTTTGTTTCAATCCATTCCAAAGAAGCCAATTGCCTTGACCACATTTGTCTTTTATTGTCTCCCAATCTTTAATTGTCCCATCTGGGTTTAAAAGGTCTTTTATCAGATTCATTGCATTCTGTTTCAAATTTGTTATAACGTTACCAAATATCTGGGGGGTTTTTTATTATCAAGAAACCCTACTGGGAGTATATCTACTTTGTTTATTTGGAGTTTACTTTGCCATTTCCCCCAGCATTTCAGGGATGAGATCATTGGTTCCTCTTTAATTTCTGTTAAAGTTTTATTCTCAATCCATCCTTTTAAACATGAACAGTGGTCCCATCTACAAAGAGATATTAAAAAACAAAACCATCCTGGAAACATGGAAGAAATTTGAAATATTTACAATTTTAAAACCCAATAAAGATGAAACCAACCCAAACTCATATAGGCCAATTACCTTGTGTAATGTGGATTATAAAATCTTCACAAAACTTTTTTGCAAATAGGCTGACAGACATATTGTAAGTCAGGCCTCGGCATTGCCTGATAGCAGTGTTGTAGTAGAAGCTGAGTTATCACCAGCTGGGAGCAGTATGCAGTTGGGAGGGGCTGATGAGACTTCAGACGCTGGAGTAAGCAGAAAGAGAACTGCTAGCAATTCCAGTACTGATGAGTTAGAGCAGAGGATAAGAATTCGGCAGGTACTTACTGCTCCTACAAATTCAAAGTCATTTGAGGGTTTTCCTGGAGATGTGGAACTGGAGTGAGAAGAAAACGATACTGAGCTAGATTGGACTCTGGTAAAAGAAGTTCAGGATGTATTTAATGCTGACTCCAGTAGTGACACATTTATGGGGTTTGACAGTGACAAAAATTGGCCCTCTAAAACGTCTGGGAATGACTGGGAAACACTAAGTTTTGAGTAATGCTGGGAGACCTGGAGGGACGCTGAAAAGGTGTCAGCTGCTGAGAGGAATGCAGCTGCTTTGCCTGAGCTGGAAGGGTGTGACTCAGATGAGTCTGATATTTAGGGTTATAAATTATGAGCTTGGGAAAGAAATCCTTGCAGCAGGCAAAGAGTTGTGTCTGGTGTCCTGTTACCTTGGCATCCTGTTTATCTTGGCATCCTGTTACCTTGGCATCCTGTTATCTGGTATCGTGTTCCTGACTACTCGTGAGTTAAGGTATTTTACTCTGCCTCTTTTTGGGGCTGGAATGCTGCTGCTGCTCTGGCTGCAGTTGGGAAAGGTGGGGGTTTTGGGTTTCAATGTTCTGCTTTTTATCCAGCTACGGCCATGTATTCCTAGTGGCGGGGTTTGACTCCGCTGGATCTTCTGTGAGTTCAAGCTGCAAGACTGGTATTGTATTACAATGGAGGGAGGTTGACAATGTGATTTGTGGGGATTACGATGTGTGTTATCCCTATACATTTAGCTCCTGTCAGACCTTGGATTATCTCCTCATTTTCTTCCATCATTCTCCTGCCCCTGACTTTGGACCGATTACAGACTTTGCTTTTTGGATCATCCCACAACAGACGTCGCAGGGGACGTCCCTGAGTTTGTTTTGGCTTCTCCTGCAGTGGTTTTTTTGGGCTTCCCTTGGGTTTTTGTGGGTTTTTGCCACTTTGGCTAGATTTTTGTTAGTCCCATTCCTATTCCTTGTAAAATAAACCTTTTGTTACCCCCTTTTACATCTGGGCTTGGCTCTAATTGGCGTTTGAATTACAACACATATTTCCAAATTTAATAGGGGAAGACCAATAAGGCTTTATCAAAAACAGAAGATTAGCAGACCCTATAAGAAATATACTCAATGTAACTAACCAAGCCACAAGGGAAAAAGAGAAACTTTTGTTACTAAAATTGGATGTTTATAAAGCATTCAATACGGTCAACCACCAATATCTACATCTACATGCAAAGACTTTAACTTGGGGAGACAGTTTTGTGAAGTAATTAAGGAATTTTACAAAGACAACCAAACACAAATACTAGGCATGAGAAAAAAGTTATGAAAATGATTCGTTTCGTAAGAAATTCGTAAGCAATGCTACTTTCGAGTATTTCCGCACCTGGAACGCCAACCAGGAAGTGGACTTTCTTTTTCGAACTTCGGGGGCCAGGATTTTCTTAAGTGTCGTTATTAGGTCGTAAGGGGGGGCACCCTCCTTCTCTCTCACCACCCTCCCGCCTCCCTTGCCAATAAGTATTATGGCAAGGCAAGCCCTAAACTCGCTCCTTCTTTTTTTGCTGGAAGCCGGAAAAAATGTAAACAGAGAGGATTACTCAGAAGTAAATCTGCAAAGGAGGGCACTTTGGATGAAGGGCCCTCCTTTGTGGATTTACTTCTGAGTAAACCTCTGTTTACATTTTTCCAGGCTTCCCTGCCTCTCCTGCCCTGCCAGGATCTAAAGCATCAAAGAGTATTGGGGTGAGAAACCAACCTAATGTATAATAGAATGAATGCTACTGTAAGTGCCTAATATTATAAGTAATCCAACTGGTCATACCAACATTCCATACACATGCAATAATACAGCAGTAATAACAATAACAAGAGGTAAAATTCAAACCGAAGTATTCTGACTGGTCTCTCCTCATGCGGTGCAAACGGGCTCTTCTCTATTAGCCGGGAAATTAGCCCGGGAAAAGCCAGCGTTGCTGCTTGGGAGCACACACATACATATATTCTTGGGGGATTTGCTGCAGAATCCGGGCTCATAGAGAAGATTCTGCAGCAAATCCCCCCCAAAGAATATGTATGTGTGTGCACCCAAGCAGAAAATGCTGGCTTTTCCCGGGCTCACAGAGAAGAGCCCGTTTGCACCGCATGAGGCAGGGACCAGTCAGAATACTTCGGTTTGAATTTTACCTCTTCTTATACCCATTGTTATTACTGCTGTATTATTGCATGTGCATGGAATGTAGGTATATGACCAGCCTGGGCAAACTTGGGCCCTCGCTCCTCGGGATCGGGGTGAGAGAGGCAGCGAGGAGCCAGGGGGCTCCTTCTCCTTTTCTTTTGCTGCTTCCAAGAATAGAATACCCCTCCCTCCCTCCTTTGCTCCCTCCTTCCTATTTGGAGAGTCCCATCTAGAATTCAGTGTGATTTATTCAAGTTTTGGCCTACAACTCCCAGAAATCCCAGCCAATTTACCAGCTGTTAGGATTTCTGGGAGTTGTAGGCCAAAACCATCTGGAATGCGCATGCGCTGTCATACGAACTACTAACGAATTTCGTTAGTAATTAAGTTACATTTTAGAAATTTTTGGAATTTTTTTTGTAAGTCTTCCTATTACTAATCAACCCCCCCCCCATTAAATTTTCGATTTCCTATTTTTGGGTTCTAAACCATGCCTAACAAATACTGATTAATAGAACCAAAACAAGTACTATTAAGATTAAAAGTGGGGTGAAGCAAGGTTTTTCCCTTTCCCCCATCCTTCTTGCTCTGGCAATAGAGGCCTTGGCAAATTTAATTAGAAACAACTTCAAAAAATAATGGCAAAAAAATTCGCAACAGTAGTAATGAAAATAAATTTATTTGCAGATGATGCCATGGTGTTATTGGGGTCACCGGAGGAATCTATAAAAGAAGTAATCAATATTATACAGAAATTCTAGAAATTATCAGGGTTGGCTATTACTATACAAAAGTCAGAAATATTACATAAAAACCTGACTCCGAAAGAGTTAAACAAATTCAGACCACCATGGGGATAAAATTAGGGGAGAAAAAGCTAAAATACCTAAGTGTTTACATTCCCAAAAACTTAAATAACATAAACCAATCTAACTATAATAATTTATGGGGGGAAAGTAAAGAATCAGATGCGTAATTGGAAAAAAGGAAATTGGGATATGTCCAGTAAAATTAAAATTGTCAAAATGACGATTCTCCCAAAATTCTTATTCTTATTTCAAGCGCTCCCATATAGTATTCCCAGCAAAATTATTAAAAACTTGGATACTTCAATAAAAACTTGGATAGAAGGAACAAATAAAAATAGAATTCCCAAATCAATATTTTACTACCCAGAAGAGAAGAGATGATGGGGTGCACCTAATTTACAAAATTATTTCGATGCCTGTCAGTTAACAAGATTGATAGGATTAGATCTTGACGATTCGAGAAGATGGGCCAGAATTTTTTTAAAGCAATTAAATAGATGGGACTTTTTAATGTGAAGCCTCCTTGTTCTATATATGTATGATTATTCAGCTACCACTAGATAGGAAACAAGTAATGGAAGAGGACAAATTTTCTTGAAAACATTACATCTGTATACAACTAAGACTGATCATTTAAAACTTTTCTGAACTTTTTGCTGATGCATGACATTTTAGCACCCTGTGAGGTGAAAGATTCACTCAGAAGGCAAAACAGTCTATTTTAATTCTTTGGATGGAAAGTAAAGCGCCATCCAGTAGAACGCAAAAGATTAATTAACGTCACCGTATGGAAACTGCATGTTTAATACATAATTATCTTTCTCTATGCTCTTGGCTGGCAATAAAACTAATGCAGAGCTGTCAGTGACAGCACTGCACACTGAATCTAAACATGGATCTTATAAGATTTAAGTGACAGGCCTTGCTGAATAATTTCCATGTATCTGCTAAGAAATGGTTTGCTGAAGAATTTTGAGTACCGAGGCATGTATTATTGAAATTGCTGTGTAAAACACTTTGTTTTTTTGCTCAGTAAATCTTGTGTTACTTTTCAGCTATGAATAATGCAGAGATAGTTTGGGTAGAAGAGTTTTCTTTTTATTAGATTCAAATGGGTAGCAATCCTGCATTCTTGAGTGTAGGCATAATACCTGTACAGCAGCTAATTGGTCACTAAAAGTTTACTACTACTACACAGAAGTCTGGGTTGCATTTCAATACAACTGAATATAACTTTAAAGTAAAAAAGTAATGTCATGATCTGAGGCATGCTCAGATATGCTTTTTTATTTGCTGTATTATATTGTTCAAAATGAACACTTAAGTCAACAATAATTCTACCTGCATGGGTAGGAAATCAGGGGAACTGAAATTGCTTATATCCCATTCCTTCCCCTGTATTCCCTCTTGACAAGACTAATACTAGATTTAGACTAAAGCTACCAAATATGATTTTGATTAAACAGGCTTAAGGTAAAACTTACATATCTGCCCCAATATATTATTTTATTTAAATCCCAGAAGCATTAGTGTTTTCAGCCAGCTGAAATGAAGCAGATCATATCACATTTCTGCTGCTTTGATTTTTCATAATTATGTAACACAATGACTCTCAGGAATGCTGCAGGCCAGATCTGTCATTACATATAATCCCACGTGAAAGCACATAGCACAAAGGATGTTCAAAATTATTGATTAACAAAAAATAGCAGTAGGAAGATCTTGGATCTGGGGTAGTCTTTCTTAATAAAATAATTTGTTTTCTTATCTTATAAGCGTGACTTATCACTTGAACTCTGATAAATACAAAAGAAGAGCCTAGTGAACCAATCAATATTTGTGTAAATGGGACTAAAGGCCCATCTGTATGGGTCACATACCTTGAAGTGGGGTGAGAGGGTGCTCTGTCTATACAGTTGACAAGATGCATAGTGGCTTTTCAACCCAACATGGGGTAAAGCTGAGGTTTTGCCCATGTTAGGAAAAATTGGGGAGTTTTCTGAAATTTCCACAAAGATCCAGAGAAGCCCCACATTTCGGGAAGGTGTGAACAATTGGATCAGTTCCAGTTTTGAACTGGCCCTGCTGTTTACATGGGCCAGAGCCACAATCCCATTCCCCCACACCCCATAGTATGGGGAAAAGAGGATGACACCTGGGTTATTTATCATCACCATAGCAGTGGTCACAGTGGTCTGGAGAGCCCTTTGCCATCACTCTGTTCCTTTGCAGCAAATGTCAGCAAATTCACAAAGGTTTTGACTTGTATTAGGATGGAGTATTACTACTCTGAACCAGCCCTGCATTAAGTGGCCCGTGCAGATGGCTACCAAGATTGAAACAGGCATGGCAAGACACACACCATGACTACATGAATACAATCTTGCAAAATAATATGAACTGCAGTATATTCATTTCTTTACAAGGTGGACAACCCAGGTCATTTCTTATTGTTCTTTCAATCATGTTCTCCATGTTCTTCTTCCTTCTCTGAATCCTCCTTATTTTTCATCATCCTTACTTATCTTTAGAATGTCAATGTGATGTAGTGAAAATATTTAGCCTGCAAGTTTTAAAAATAACAATATGATTTAGAATTATTTTCATAAATAGAATATTTGTGGGGAAATAGACTCTAAAATAGAACATACACACACACACTTTCTAATGTCAAAAGACTGACACATAATTTATCTATGACTAAATTGTTACTGCTTTCATGCTATGACATCAGTAGTATGAATGCATTAGGATTCAGCCTAATGTTTAAACACATGAAGAGAAAATAGATTCTTCATTCCTGGAATGTTCACATGAAAGTGCCATGTTTGAAAAAGGAGAAACCGTTCCCTCAGCAAAAGCTATATATCCCTGCATTTTTTAAAGAAAGGATGCCTCTCTTTAGAGATATTACTTAGAGGTATTATTTCTGTGTGAGGGCGCGGAGAGCACACATCCCTTACATTTTAAAACAAACTTCATGAATATGTGAACATGGCTATTATTCCTATTATTTTATTGTGACTAGCCATCCCCTGCCACGCGTTGCTATGGCCCAGTTTGTGTATCTGTGTTTTGTGTGTGTATATTATGTGTTTATATGTGGGTATATGTGTGTATACATGTGTGTATATATTTGTGTATTTGTGTGTTTAGGTGTGTATATGTATATTGTGTATATGTGTATGCATGTATGTATACATGTGTATATGTATGTGTGTATATTTGTGTGTGCATCTGCATATGTGTGTATGTATATGTGTGTATATGTGTATATTTTTGTGTATGTGTATATGTGTGTGTATACGTGCATGTGTATATGTATATGAGTGTATGTATATGTATATATGATGTATTTTTTGGGTTTTAAAGTCCGTTCCGCTGGGTGTTGGGGGTTGTGTTTTTATGGGTGAAGGACACTTGTTGGACTATTAGGTGTATTGTGTCAAAAATGTGTGTCAATTTGTCCAGTGGTTTTTGAGTTATGTTTCTCCTACAAATGAACATTACATTTATATATGTGTGTGTGTGTGTGTGTGTGTGTGTGTGTGTGTGTGTGTGTAAGGAAGGCAAAACAAACCAAACAGACCATACCTGGTAATGTTGAAATGATCTCAGTATTGGCTTCATGTGAGTATTTCAAACTTATAATTCACATATTATTATGGTAACATAACTTCACCAAATACCAAGCATCAATAACTGCAGGCATAATTAAATCAACCAAGTACATTGTGTGTCACATACAGCAGACTTCACTGTTACAATATTGACCAAACTACCTATTTGTTCTAAGCATGAAGGCACCTTTTTGAATCCTGTGCATCAAAGCAATATTGCATCATTGTTAAGATTTCTTTAATTGTTCTGTGGAAGTAACAGCAATCAAGCCAGTGTGTATCGGATCTCCTTCAAAGTTCTGGTTCCACCTTTAAGGCCTTGTATGGTCTTGGGCTAGTGTACTTAAGGGACTGCCTCTTCCCATATCTACCCCAGAGATCCCTGCGCTCCAGCAAACAAAACCTCCTCAATGTCCCCTCTATTCGACAGTATCATTTCTCAACAACAAGACAAAAGGCATTTTCGATGGCTGCACCAATGTTATGGAATGCACTACCAGAAGAAGTTAGAGGACTTAGAGAACTGTCTTCATTTCGCAAAGCTTGTAAGACGGTCTTCTTCCGTTTGGCATTCCCGTCTGAGTAAAGTGGTTATACTGTTGTGTAGTTTTGATTTTATGTAGTGCTAGTGATAATTTTTAGATCATTTCTGTAGTTTTAACCCTGTAGTTTTATTCTCTGCTTGTATTTTATACTGCTGTAAACCGCTCCGAGGTTCTAGAAAGAGCAGTCTAGAAGCTGAAATAATAAATAAATAAATAAAAATATTTATCCTGCCACAAGTTAGTTGAGGGTAAAGTTAACATTATTTTAAAACACAAAGTTTATAACTTGGCATTATGCTAAATGTCCTTTGATCAGAAGCTGGCCACTTCGAGTGGCTCTGGTGTGGTTGTGAGAAGGTCCTCCATTGTGTCTGTGGCAGGGCTCAGGTTGCATTCTAGTAGGTGATCTGTGGTTTGCTCTTCTCCACACTCACATACCATGGACTCCACTTTGTACTCTCATTTCTTAAAGTTACGAGTGTCGGAACTCAGCCTGTTCAGCACCTTCCAGGTCGCCCAGTCTTCTGTGTGCCCAGGAGGGAGTTTCTCATCTGGTCTCAGCCACTGATTAAGGTGCTGGGTTGTAACCTTCAACTTTTGGATTCTTGCTTGCTGAGGTGTTCCTGCAAGTATCTCTCTTGATCTTAGGAAGCTGTTTTTTTTATTTAAGCCATTGGCATGCTGGCTAATATCCAAACAGAGGATGAGCCGGAGATGTCACTCCAGAAGAGACTTGCAGCAAACCAGTGCGAAGACTATAAATATTAGGGCACCAGTATTTGCTTGTACAATAAAACAGTGTTTGTATGTCCCTATTGTTTACTGTGCAAACACATCAAATTTATGTGCACAGCAGAACTGTACTTGTGAATAATTAAAGTAGAATTAAATTCATGCCTCTAAGAATGGAAGCCCAGCTTAAATCCCATGGGAAAGACTAAAAGGAAAAAGTTGTGAAAAGTAATATTGCTATGGCAGCATCCAACTGACCTCCTAGACAACTTGAAGAGATGAACAACGTGGAACAGATGACAAACTTTCACAGTGCTGAGACATGCTGGTGATGGTAGATTTTAACTATCTTGACGTCTGCTGAAGTCTGAGTTTTAAAACGGTAGAACACCGAATGACTTTTTGACTTGCCCTGTTAACAACTTCATCTCTGAGAAAGAGAAAGCAAAGGAAGGGGATCTGCTGTCCTGGATGTAATCCTGACAAACAGTGAACAACTGGTTGATGAAATGAATGTGGCAGGAAGCTTGGGGAAAATTGACCATGTCATCTTGTAAGTGAGGATTGTGAAAAGTGTGGCTAGGCAGAAATGTACCTTAGGCTTTAGGAGAACCAATTTCGAAAAGCTTATAGAAAAGCAGGGTGAGATCACATGGCTAGCAATTTTAATGGGAAAAATATTCAAGATGGGTATGAAATACTGTAAAAGGAGGACACAATTTGAAACTATTGCCTATATAGTTTTAAATGAAGCCTGTTTGACTGCAAAGGGAGCAATCTGATCAACTATGGTTAATTATATATGCATAAAGGAGACAGACAGTAAGGATCTCCAGGGATCCTAGGAGCATAGGCTCACTTTAAGATGCAGTTTTCCAAACCAGTTCTTTCCACAGTACCTTGGCTTCATGGACTCCAAAGATCCTAGTATGCACCAATGTGGAAATAGATATCTGTGAGCTTCCTCTGAAAAGTGGAGTTTGGCCATATTGATACCACTGCCACATCACTGCTTTTGTTCTTCCACTTGTGCAAGATGGACTTGCAAACAGAGAGATTGAAAAAGTGTTTCTGCAATAGTATACTGAGCAAGCAATTTCACAATATAGAATACAGTACAGAATACAAGAGTGCCAGGGTGAGGTAGATAATAAAGCAGAGATTTCCAAATGTTTCATGTTGGTGACACATTTTTTTTAGGCATGCATCACTTTGCAACACACTAATTCAATTTCATTAGCAAACTGAAGAGATGGACAGATATGCAAAATGTAATAATGAACTGTATGGGGGCACAACATAGTTCAGGAAAACCTTTCATTTTGCATATCTGTCCATCTCTTCAGTTTGCTAATGAAACTGAATAAGTGTGTTGCAAAGTGATGCATGTTTAAAAAAATGTGTCACCAACATGAAACCTCTGAGTCTATGTGTGTGTGTGTGTGTGTGTGTGTGTGTGTGTGTATATATATATATATATATATGCTTTATTCCTTATTGCACATAGACTCAGAGGTTTCTCATTACATTCATACGATGCACCTACAGCAGGGGTGCTCACACTTTTTCAGCATGCGAGCTACTTATAAAACCACCAAGTCAAAATGATCTACCTACCCACTACAAAAATGTGAAACACAATATCTGTGTATTGTGAAACACAATATCTGCTTTGAACTAGGTTTTCTGAGTCCACGCTGCCATATAATCTGATTCAAAGCAGATAACATGGAATTTCCAGAAAGCCTGTAAAACTTTTCTCTTTAGACAGACTTTTGGCCTCTAATTTCTTGGTTGGTAGATTAATACTGTTTTAGTGAAATTACTGGGAAGTGGGTTTTTATCTTGTCATTATTTGTTCTATTGTTGTCATTTTATGTATTGTAAACCACCCTGAGCCATCCGGAAAGGATGGTACACAAATTGAAATAATAAATAAATAAATAAATTTTATTCAACTGTGTGGAAAGGACCTCAGATAACCCAGGGCCGGCAGCACTTGGGCGGCATCGGGAGCCTGTGGGGCGGAACTGAGACTTCTTCCCGCCCTGCCTGCGATCTACCAGGATGCCCTACGCGATCTACCAGTAGATCGTGATCTACCTAATGAGCACCCCTGACCTACACACTACAGTCAACACAATATGTAGCGACACACTGTTTAGAAAGCTCTGTAATAAAGGATCTTGAGCTGTCTTTAATGTACTGATTACAAGATGAAACATTTTTCTTTCCTTTTCCTTAAGGGGCAGTATTTGTAAATTTGTGTCTAGCTTCTGCTTCCAAATTTTATGAGGATAAACTGGGATACATCTAGAAACAGGAAGAAATTATGGCAAAAGTTTTGAAAAGGTTACAAAAGGTTGGAAAAACTATGTATTACCCTGACCAAGATAAAAGGGATCTTCAAATATGTGAAATGTTGTCATACAGAAGAGAACTGTCATTCTAGATCAGGGGTGGGCAACTATTTTTTCCAAGGGGCCGCACGAGAATCAAAAAATATTATGGAGGGCCGCACCTATTTATTTATTTACTATATTTACTACATATTACACATCATTAATATTAACATATTAATATATCAACAAATATTCATATATTATTAGTATTAATATCATAATTATATTATAGTGTGTATATACATAGACATTATAATATATTGAAATTATAATATAATATCATGGCAGATAATCCACAATATTGGCTTTGAACTGGGGGCCTTTTTACACAACTGCATAAACCAGAATATCAAGGCTGAACATCCCACAATATTTGCTTTGAACTGGTTTATCTGAGTCCACATTGCCATATAATCCAGTTCAAAGCAGATAATGTGGGGTTGTATTCAGCTGTGTAGAAGGGGATTCAGAATATCAAGGCAGGAAATCCCACCATATCTGCTTTGAACTGAATTATATGGCAATGCGGACTCAGGGCCCTTTCTCACAGCCATATAACCCAAATATCAATGCAGGAAATCCCACAATATCTGCTTTGAACTGGGTTAACTGGGTTATTAATAATAATAACAACAATGGATTCCTGGAGCGGAAGGGACCTCTGAGGCCATCCAGTCCACCCTCCTTCTGCCATAAGGGAAAAACACAACCAAAGCACACCTCACAGATGGCCATTCAGCCTCTGATAATAATATTAATATTAATAGTAACAATGGGTTTCTAGAGGAGAAGGGGACCTCAAAGGCCATCCAGTCCACCCTCCTTCTGCCATAAGGGAAAAACACAACCAAAGCACACCTCACAGATGGCCATTCAGCCTCTGCTACTACTACTACTAATATTAATAATAACAATGGGTTCCTAGAGCAGAAGGGGACCTCAAAGGCAATGCAGTCCAACCTCATTCTGCCATAAAGGAAAAACACAATCAAAGCATTCCTCACAGATGGCCATTCAGCCATCTTGAACCAAACTTGGCACACTGAACTTTCATGAGACCAACACAAAGTACTGAAAGGGTTTGCCTTGGGAGTTGTAGTTCATTTACCTTGGGAGTTGTAGTTCACCTACTTCTAGAGGGCACTGTGGGTCAGGCCCAAACTTGGCACAAATATTGAATATGCCCAAAGAGGCAGGAAGAAGGGAGGGAGAAAGAGAGTGAGGCAGGAGAAAAGGCTTGGAAGCCATGAGGAGGAAGCAGGCCACGTCCCCTCTCCCTCGCTGCGTTTCTGTGTAAGGGAGAAGGAAGGAAAGGGAGGGAGGGAAAGAAACAGGAAGACAGGAAAGAGCGCCAAGGCAAGAGGGAGGGGGAAGTGCACGAGGAGGAAGTGAGGGGAAGAGGAGGAGGAGGGCAAACACACACACACACACACACACTATTTGCCACCTCCCCCTTTTCCCCCTCCTTCCCCCCCCACTTGTCTGCCTGAATGAGGGAGGGAAAGAAGGAAGCCCTTTCACATCGGCTCTGTCGCTGGCAGCTGCTTCTCTCCGGCCCCCGCTGCCTCCCTCCTCGCCGCCGCGAGGCCCACAGCAGCGGCGCTGAGGGCGCTGAGGGCGCAGGCAAGGAGGAGGCAGCTGGAGAGCAGCTGGAGAGCGCGGTGCAGGCTCCCCGGATGCCCCACTTCATCTGCTGCCTCTGCCCGCTCCTCTCCCATGCCTCCTCTTCCCCGCCGCTGCCTCCCTCCTCGCCTCCGCCTCGTCCTCACTCTCCCGTGTACTCCTCCGAGCCGGCTGCCATGCGCCTCGGGGTCATGGCACACAGGCTGGAGGAGTGGCGGTCATCCCTGAAGAACTCAGCGATCTGGGACAGCTGTTCGCCCTGGAGATCGCCAGGGCGATCAGCCCCCGCAGGTCGCCAAGTGCGCCTGCTGCAGGCTGGGATCACCTTCAAGGATGGCCACCGCTCCTCCGGCCTGTCTGCCATGTTCCCGCCACGCACGGCAGCCGGCTCGGAGGAGCACATGGGAGAATGAGGAGGAGCCGGCAGTAAGGAGGGAGGCAGCGGCGGGGAGGAGGAGGCGGAGAGGAGCAGGCAGCTGGGGAGCCTGCGCCGCGCTCTCCAGCTGCCTCCTCCTAGCCTGCGCCCTCAGCACCCTCAGCGCTGCCGCAGTGGGCCTCGCGGCGGCAAGGAGAGACGTGCCGGGGGTCGGAGAGAAGCAGCTGCCGGGCCGGATCCGGCCCACGGGCCGGAGTTTGCCCACCCCTGTTTTAGAGGGAAGGACTAGAACCATTAAGTAAAAAAAGATTTCTCATTTAATATTAGGATTTGGTTGGATATTGGAGAACTGATTGTTTTAAGAAATATTGGAGAATTGATTGTTTTAAGAGATTGAATAAATTATTTTACATTCCTACAATAAATTATAAGACAATTATTGGAGGTATTTGATATAACCTTTTATATAATTGCATTCATCTGAAGCAATAAATTGAGGATTCCCTCTGAAAATGCACTAAAGCTTATATGCTTTATTAGGCAATGATCAAGGGAAGGTGTAGAATTGTTGATAGTCTCAGGCAATTAATCCCTCTCTGTTTAGTCTAAAACACCCAGGCAAACTGTGGATACATGCATGGCAAATTGTAATTACTGGTAAGCACAATTTGTGACATTGTACAACCTCATTATGGAATACAGGGAATATCTCTTATGTTTAGGTTCTACATTCATTTCACTGTAAATCTTAAAACAGCATGACATAGGACCTCATCAGACTGGATGATGGAGCTGGTAAGGAGCCCACCATATGACCCTGGGCTATTTCCAGTCTTAGCACCATCTGGGCAGCATGCTCAGAAGAAGCCATACCTGTATCCTCACTTAACAAGTCAAGGACAGTGCTGGAGGAAGCTGGGGGCAGCTGTGGGATGATAAGGGGACAAAACTAGATGCTGCCCCATGGTTTCCCCCACTGTCTCTCAGATTATGAACCTCCATCTGAAAAGGTCCATAGACACTGGTCTGAAACTAGCAATTAAAAATGAATATACAATTGCCTATGCTATCTCATTCTATATCCTTTTAATCCTGTCACAAAAGTGAATTTAGTAGAATGTTGCTGGATTTTCTATCCTGCCTTGTCATCTTCAGAAGTCACATTTTTGGTGAAATAAATATGTGCATGAGCTGCATTTATCCTATATGTACTGGTGTATGAGCTTTTCAATGTTATTGTTAACTATGGACTCTACCGTTGAAATGCATGTTTTAATGTTATTGGGTTTACACATAGCACAAACTATTTGTTTTGTTACAAATCAAGAATGTGGCTGTTAATTCTGTAGAGACCACAAAGCTAGTGTACAGAATACACCTTTTCTGTGGAAAGTGCCAGATATTATTTTGTTCCTTAAGGCTTTTCATCCCATTTGGGGGACAAAGTGGGTAAAAGTGGAAGGAATCATCTTCTTCACATTGCCTTCTGTGCTTTTCCGTGCTGTTTAAAAATGGAGAGTTAAGTCTCTCTCATCATATGTGATAGACTCCTACCATTTCAAGAGCAATCACCTGCTTCAGTTCCCATCACACAGGGAAGTATCTATCCATATCTTTTATATATACATAATCTATGCAGGGGTGCTCACACTTTTTCAGCATGTGAGCTACTTATAAAACAACCAAGTCAAAATGATCTACCTACCCAGTACCCACTACAAAAATGTGAAACATATAACACAATATCTGCTTTTAACTGGGTTTTCTGAGTCCACACTGCTATATAATTTGATTCAAAACAGATAACATGGGATTTTATTCAACTGTGTAGAAAGGACCTCAGATAACCCAGGGCCCTTCCACACATCCTATTTTACACTTGACACACACTGTCTTCCCGCCCTGCCTGCGATCTACCAGGAAGGCCTACGCGATCTACCAGTAGATCGTGATAAATATGTGCATGAGCACCTAATGAGCACCCCTGATTATGTTATGCTTCTTGATTGTGGCATAGGACTATATCTGTTATTTCTGTCTCTGGCAGTAAATTCTCTGAACTGACACACATCAGTATTAGTATGGGCTGCATCAGATATGTGTATTTTACTACATGTCAACGACAGAAACATCATATAATGATTCAGCTATGTGAATGAGCCATAGTGCAGCAAGTACTTTCATATCTCTTCACATTACCTCAAATGCATGTCTTTCACATTTAGCTAGATGCAATCCCATCTGAAGAAATAAACTGATTAGAAATCAAGTCTGTGTATAACTATTGTCTTGAACAATTTCCTGCCCATCTCTTTAGGGTGTGTCTACACTGTGGAATTAAAGCACTTTAACACCATTAACTGCCATGGCTCAATGCTGTGGAATCATGGGGATTGTAGTTTTACCAGGTTTTTAGACTTCTCTGCCAAAGAGTGCTGATGATTCACCAAACTACAACTGCCAGTATTCCACATTGAGCCATAGCAGTGAAAGTGGATTCAAACTGCATTCATTATATAGTTTAAGGTAAAGGTAAAGGTTTTCCCCTGACATTAAGTCCAGTGGTGTCTGACTCTGGGGTGTGGTAATCATCTCCATTTCTAAGCTGAAGAGCCGGCATTGCTCATAGACACCTCCAAGGTCATGTAGCCGGCATGACCTCATGGAGCGCCATTACCTTCTTAAAGGCACAACTTTATTATTATTATTTCACCACCTTGGGAATTCAGCAGCTTCTGTTCAGGCCTGCTCCCTTGAAATTGAATATTGTTATACTTGCAATCTGCAAGAATCCTAGAATAATTTCTCCAATGGTTGACATCTTTTTGGGGGGGTGGGGGGTGGGGGATATCACACTTTACCCACCACAAGGGGCTCCAGGTTAATCCAGAAAGATAAAACAGCACATCTCTCTCTCTCTCTCTCTCTCTCTCTCTCTCTCTCTCTATATATATATATGTTATATATATATATATATATGTTATAGAAATCATGATCAAACCAAATAAACTCATTCCACAATGTAAAGAAAACCAATTTAAAATGAACCTTCCACTTCTCCTTAAAAGGCTGGTATCTATATGTCTGAGGGTTTACCAACACTTGTCATTTAATTGAAGGTTGATTCAGAACAGCAGTACTCCAGTCTGGCTCCTGGGGCAGCTACATTACCTAAATCTACCTCACAGTGGTAGCAATTTTTGTCCTTTTCCTGGTAATGTAGATGCCTTTGTTGATATCTGCCACACCAATGGAAGATCATTGATATGTCCACTTTTCCTGTGTTGCAGTGTGTGCCAAAAATGGGATGTTGGAACTGGTTGTTTCTGAGTAAGCCGGTCTAATTGTTCACACTAACCCTGAAATGTGGGGTTAGTCCAGAGTTTCCCTGACTTTACAGTTTAACCCATATTATATAGACCAGAGGTCCATGGACATTGCCTGAACATTTGATTTCCGATCAAAATTGAAGTTTGGGCCATTGTAGACAAGCTCTGAGATATCTTCTGCTCCTCTAATAGCTACATCAGGTATAAACATTCAGTGTGGATTAAATTTCCAGGGTGTAACTTGAAGGCAAGTGATGCCTGCCTAACAATGACATTCACATTTAATCTTCATACAGTGATACCATGACTTAAGAGTTTAATTCATTTCGTGACCAAGCTCTTAACACAAATGCTCTTATTTCAAAGTGAATTATCCCTTTGAAATGCATTGAAATGCTATTGATCAATTCCTCCCACCTCCTGAATTCCCTGCTCTAATTTGTTTTGTTGCATCTTTTTTAATACAAAAATATATTTTATAAATAACAAATGATGTATAAATGCACATTCACATGAAAGTATAATAAAAAGATCAACTTTAAAATGGTAGAAGGCAGCACAAAGTTGTGGCAAGGAAGCACACTAGAGGCAACAAAATGTGTGCTGGCCTGTTTAACAGCAAGACAAACCCTGTACATTCACATAGAACAATAAAAAAGAAAGATCAACTTTAAAATGGTAGAAGCACAATGAGGCACAAAGTGAAGAGGCAGAAGCATCATTTTCTTCATACTGCAGTCATTCCATCCTCTTTCCCTCTCCTCCTTTCTCTTCATGAAGCCAAACATACCAGGAATGAAAAGTACACAAAATCAACTAACCCAAAGTTCCTCTACGCAGACAAGAGCAAAGCAGATAGCAATCTCCCAAAGTGGACAAGAACACGAGGCTGCTCACTTGAAGCCTCAAAGCCCTGTATTCTGGCGCTAGCACTCCCTCAAGCACCAGCGCTCTCTCTGGCCCCTGTTCTTATCAAAAAATGCTGCTCTTATGTCAAAGTGAAATTTGTGTGAGTGACACAAAATGCTCTTATGTTGGGATGCTCTTAAGTAGAGGTTTTACTGTATCTGAAAAAGAAATGCCTAGTCATGTAAGGTTTTCTTTGCAGCAATACCCTAACTATGGAACTTCTTCCCAGTAGTTAGGTTGGACCCAACTCTTATAAGCTTCTGGTGGGGAGCCAAAACTTTGGTCATTCGAATGATCTTTAATGTGTGAAATTGCTCTGTTTTAACTTTTAAAGAAACATTATTTTAAAATTGTTTTCAAGGTTCTTCACAATTATTTAATGTGTTTTTTAATTTTTTATCTTTATGTTGTTTTATTTATATTTGTTCAATTCCTCAAGAGCCCCTTTTGTCTGAGAGGTGATACAGAAACAAATAAACAAATATATGTTTGACTGCATCTCAGTAATTCTATAGAAGAAATATGGCATATAAATGAGTGGACTTGCTGGTTTCAAAACGGTTCTAATATTCAGTCTCTATTTCAGAAGGCAAAATGAGTCACCCTGAACCACCCAGAGATTCCAGAGTGAAAGAGTCCAGGCAAAGGGGACCTCCCTGCCTGCTATATGCAAAATATAATGTAAAGGTTATACATTCTCTAAAGTAAACTGATGCTGAGGCCATTATGTGCAATTTGAGAAAACACCATGAGAATATGCAGAATAAGTCCTACAGGCATAGATGTTCACAGCATACATTAATTTAAATGAAACAGATTAAGTTCTTGCATGTCCGGGAATGTTTGTTGGTCACCTGCATTCTGTGAGAACAAAGGAGATTGATGGGAAGGTTGCATTGCAGTTCTTTTGATTCTTCCGAGAAATAGTGCTTGGGCTTCAAATGTCAGAGGTTTGAGAAACAAGCAGGCAAGGGAAACAATCCTGCCTTTCAGAAATGTGTTTGCCTCTTTGGAGTTGCTGTGTAACCAATAGGTAAACAAGAGAGAGAAACTCAACATCAGTACAATAGGGAAATTCATTCTGTTGTCTAAATTACAGGAATGCAATTACTCCACATTACTCCACAGCACCATTATACTAAATGTAATTGAGGTGTTTTATAGGCAGACATATATAAGCAGAAATGTACATAGATACATACCATATAATGGGTTATTTGGTTATGTAGTAAGTGAATAATGATCATGTTATATAACAATTACAGAAAAATGATTTGTTTCAATATTCCAAAGAAAGCTTAGCATTCCCTTAAACTTCAGTCACATCTGAATGACTTCTGGACAGATTTCACCATAATTTGCCAACTGCCTCAAGGATAGGCACTCACTTTGGAACAGTCAGGTGGTAATAAGAAAAGCAGATGACAGTCAAAGAGTAGGTGGAAGGTCAATGTATTAGCAGAATGGAAGAGAAATTTGACTATCTACCTTAGCAACAACATGCCCAAACTGAAGGCACGAAAAGCATTTGAGAATCATAGAATTCAAAGGAAGCATGGAGTCTGTCTTGTCCATCCCATTTTTCTGGGTGGGTTATATAATGAATGTTTGAACTACAGCATCTCTAATAGATGGCTATTCAGTCTCCCCTTGAACATTTTCAATGAAAGAGAGCACACCTCATCCCATGGCAGCCCACCTAGTACAATGGCACATAGGAATTGGAATTCTTTCTTGATCTGTAGATAGAGAGTATGAAGATCTGTAGGTACGAGAGTGTGGGGATGCTTTTTATACTTTATGTGAGGTTCTATCTTTTATTTCCAAACTGTGTATAAGTGTGGGAATTTCCACTCAAGTAGTCACACAAGTGGCACCAACTGTAAGCTTTTCTCTTAGCCAATCCTTCCACTGTAGCTAAATGTGGTGGTCTTTATACATAGTCCACTAAATGGGAAGACTTAATAATGTTCACTGTAGGCACTCAGCATGAGGGTGTTCCTTCATTCCCACTTCGGCTAGATGTGAGGACTTCCTCTGGTTTCCTCTGTGTTGCCCCAAGGTGTAGGAGGCAATCTAAATGCCTCCAAGATTGCTAGGAACCCAAAATAAAGCCATATATAGTTCTGGCTCAGCTTACCTGTCTGAACGTATCTCCCTCTATGAATCACCTAGGAGGCTAAGATCTTCTGGGATGGCCCTGCTCTTGGTCCCACCTCCTTCACAGGTGTGGCTGATGGGGACGAGGGATAGGGCCTTTTCAGTGGTGGCCCCTCAGCAGTGGAACTCACTTTCCACTGAAATTAGGTCAGATTTCTCCCTCCTGACCTTTAGAAAAAAAACTGAAAACCTGGTTATGGAACCAAACTTTTGGAGAGAAGCACAGTACATTAGGCAGCCACTAAGTGATTTTAGCATGATTCGAATGGCTCCTGGATTATAACTTTGGATCTTGTGTTGTTTTAACAGTTTATTTTAATGTACTGATAAGTACGATTTTTCTGATTTTCTACTAATTTTAATGTATGGTGTATATTGTATTTGAATGTTTATGTTTGTTATGGCATTGAATTATTGACTATCTGGAAGCCACTCTGAGCAAATAAATAAACTACATTTATTCCCAATCAAACTCAATTCTTCCAGCTTCAATACTACCATCACAGATACCCTGCCAAAAATCAAGAGCTTTCCAATGTGGTCAGAACCTGTAAAAATGCTATTTTCAAGCTGCATGGAAGCCAAAGTCGGGTGCATGAAGCTGCCTCTGTATTGGGACAGTGGCCACACAGATCAGCCATGCTGAAGCCAGTTTGGTGGAGCTGGGCATAGCCAGTGACTTCCTACACTCTCTACACTCCTCCCCCCCCCAAAAAAAACTTCAAAAGAATATTCCTTACTGTCCTTCTAGGCCTTTTCCTTCCTGAGTCAGCATAATTCAAGGTGCAATGGAGCCCGGGAGTGGTAGGTCCTCTCTCCTCCTCCTAAGATCTGTTGCTTCCTTAGTGATGTTGAGTCAGAAATGGAAAAGCCTGCAAGATTTTTTTGGGGGGGGGGGGAGAGTTCTGTAGTTTTTGTCGGGATGGGAGTGTAGAGATCAGTTCCAATATCCATCTCCCAGGACTGCAGGAACACATTTGTGGATCCTGCATTGAGTTTTAGGGTGGCAGTCTCCACTGTCCCTCTACTGGGAAAGGTCCTGATTTCCTTGGATGATTCAGACGTTTCGCAATGTTTTGATTTTTTTAAACCTGGGGTCAAGGCAGATTAATTGGCTTATCCCAGGTAAAATCACATTAAATCATGTGCATTATGTGGTTGTATCAGGGAAATGTGATTCCTAACTGCATTATTTACCATTGTAGAAAGCAATTCCAGGGACCAAGCCAGTATAAAAAACAAAACACGTTTTACAGGAGTTAAACATAACCTTCACAGATCTCCAAACTGAGGGTCATAACAATTTTTGAAAAATGTTTGTTCTTTTTTATAGCTGTTAGATGTTCTAAATTCAAAAATCATGTTCATTTTCCCCACAATTTGCTTTTATGTTTCTTTGTTGTAAAATGTGACTGAATGAAATTAGTAATGAAATGTGTAAAAATGTGTGTATGGTATAACATTTTATTGTTTTGGGGTTTTTTTATTAAAAAAACTATCACCCATAAAATAATTTAAAACAGCTCCTCCTTCCCTCCCCCCATCCCCTGTCTGTCTGTCTGTCTGTCTGTCTGTCTGTCTATCTATCTATCTATCTATCTATCTATAGTTTTCTTTCTCCTGCCAGGGTAAACCGGACCCTTACCAATCACTCAACTCAAACTGAATTCAACTCAACTAATTTCTCATATTCCAACTATAATCTCATTCAAAACCCTCTCAAACTCATTTCTCCTTGTTTTCTTCTCAAATTGCAGGCAAACTGTTTTACACCACTCAAACCCTAACTGCTGTTCCATGTACATTTCCTCAGACACTTCACTGATCAGCATTTTCAATATTCCATACTTCAGTGTTTCCCAACCTTTTTTGAGCCGCGGCACACTTTTAACATTTAAAAAAAATCCGAGGGCACACCACCAACTAAAATGACACAAAATGACACTCTTAACACAGTAAAGAACGGCTGGGGGTTGGTGGCCTGCTGGGAACAGCTGCTGGGAGTGCCGAAGCCGGGGAGGGGGCGGAGCCAGGCTGCGCCATGCCCTGTCCCCTACCCCCGGCTTCACCTCTCCCAGCAGCTGCTCCAGCCTTGAGGGGGCAGTGCCAAGCCAGCGGTGCCAGAGCCAGCACAATGCTGGCTTGGCACTGTCCCCTCAAGGCTGGAGCAGCTGCTGGGAGTGCCGAAGCCGGGGGAGGGGGCAGAGCCAGGCCGCGCCATGCCCCACCCCCTCCCCCCCAGCTTCAGCTCTCCTACAGAGGAGGAGCATGAGCAGTGGACGGGCTTCAGTGGGCGGGTCTCCTCCACACGGCTTCAGCGAGCGAGGGGCGAGAGTCATGGCGGATTGGAGGTTGGCTGGGGAAACGGCCGAAGGAGGCGGCGCCCCGGTCCCTTCTTCTTTTTCTTCGCCACTGCCCGGCCCTTCCTCCTCCCCCAAGCAGCAGGAGTTGGCAGGAGGGGGGAGGAAGGGGGTCAGAGAGCTTTTCTCGCGGCACAGCAGGAGGTCCGTCACGGCACACTAGTGTGCCACGGCACACTGGTTGAGAAAGACTGCCATACTTGACCCCTCCAACAACTATTTACACCATGCTCACACACAATTTCATATATAAAGCAAGCAATTCATATATAAACACATGACATCACAGAGAACAACAGAATCCACCATTATCCTGCCTCAGTAAATTTTACAGTATTCAGTTCCTGAAATCAACATTCATCATTAACAAACTTGTTAAATCATATTAAGATAACCACCCAATTCTAGTTTATATTTCCCAGTGCACCTACTCTGCTATTATGATGTTGCAATGTTTATGTGTATGTGAACAACACATTACCACTCCCTGAAGTGAGAATCATAGTTAATGCAAACTTTTGACAGGATCATGAGACTTTTGCAATAAGATTCCAGATCTCCTCCTAGAACAGTTGCATTTATGAGCCACTTGAACAAACTTCTGCCTAAGGTCAAGATTTAAAACTGAATGACTAATTTGAATGCTAATTCATCAACTCCAGAATACACACAATTGTCATTGTGGCTTTTCCTCTTTTAAATTATATAGCATTATTTTGTTTTTTTGAAAGAATAACAAGAATAATAACAACAGTAATATTTTGGCCATCTATTTAAAATCCCTCTTAAGAGATTGGGATGAGGGGAGAGAATGCGCAAGGTTTTTAAGGATTGCGTGTTAAATGACCTATATGAATCATATTTTTATTTTTTTTAAAAAAATAGCCCAAAATATGAATTTATATAAATATAAAAATGTATATAAATATTCCTTCATTACTTGGGGGGAAACATATATCTCTGTTAGAAATTAAGAACCTTAAGAAATGTATTTTAATCACTTGATTACTCCATGAAATGATGTCTGATTAGTGTGACTGTGCCATTCATGATCAACCATCCCATCTAGAGTTTTCTTGTCACATTATGTTCAATTATTTTCAGAACCATAGGGACAGAAAAATACATTTCCCCTCTAAAAATGGTAAGAACATGACATATTTTTGTTGAATAAAAGTAATGAAAGAATCTAAACTCCCCCTGAAGACACAGGTTCACAGCTTGGGGGTGATCCTGAATTCGCCATTGACCCTGAAGCCTCAGGTATCTGCAGTCACCAGGAGTGCTTTTGCACAATCAAAATTTGTGTTCCAGCTGTGCCCATACCCTGAGATGCCAGATCTGGACATGGTAGTCCACATCTTAGTCACATCCCGTTTGGATTACTGCAATGTGCTCTATGTGGGGCTGTAACAACAACGAGCAGGCTGGTTACAAAGTACAGAAGGAAACAACAGTGTCTAAAAGGCACTCTTTCCAGACAATATATGAACAGTGTTTAAAAGATCAGAATCAGCTCTGGATATTGTACAAAATATGTATTAAATTCGTGTGCATAAATATAATATCAAACATGTGAATATAAACAACAATTAAGCATGTGAAATGCAGTCCCAAAGTCAATCCTGGACCACCAGCGAAAATACTTGCCCAGTTGATGAAACTCCTGTTCCAGTGGGGTTTTTTTACAACAGTAATGTGTGTCTGTGTTCGAAGATTCCAATTGAGTATGCGAAGCAAGACTGGCGTTCTCCTCAGGTAGCCCGGTGGGCGTAATTTGTGTACATTTGTATCGGGCTGCCTGGGATACAAATGTACACAAATTACGCCCACCGGCCTTGCTCTGCCTACTCCATTGGAATCTTCGAACACAGACACACATTACTGGGCGCCCCAACAGGAGTTTCATCAACTGGGCAAGTATTTTCGCTGGTGGTCCAGGATTGACTTTGGGACTGCATTTCACATGCTTAATTGTTGTTTATATTCACATGTTTGATATTATATTTATGCACATGAATTTAATACATATTTTGTACAATATCCAGAGCTGATTCTGATCTATTAAACACTGTTCATATATTGTCTGGAAAGAGTGCCTTTTAGACACTGTTGTTTCCTTCTCTTTGTGGGGCTGCCTTTGAAAATAGTTTAGAAGCATCAACTGGTACAAAGATCTACAGCCAGATTACTAACTGGAGCGCTGCACAGAGAGAGAACCACTTCCGTGTTGCAGCAACTCCACAGGCTGTCAGATTGTTTCCGGGCTAAATATGAAGTGCTGATTATTACCTTTAAAGCCCTAAAGGTTTTGGGCCCAGACATATTGCAGCTCCTTGTACACGCCAGTGTGGGCCCTTCAATTGGCAGAGGAGGCCCTGCTCTCTGTCCCACTCCCACGTCTCAAGCAATACTAGTGGGAACAAGAGAGGGAGCCTTCTCCATAGTCACCCCACCTTTGGAACTCTCTCCCAAGGAGATCAAACTGGCCCCCTCCTTACTGTCCTTTAAAAAAACAGCTTAAATCTTTTTTATGCTTGCAAGCATACAATGAGGAGGAGATATAAAATACGTAGAACAAACTAAGCAGAATGGAAATTGAACTGGTATGACACTCTGCCCAGTCTGGCTTTGTAATTGTTTTATTGGATGTAAATTGTGTATTTTAATTTGTTGTATAATGTTTAGTGTCATTTTATGTTTAAATTATTTATCGGGTTATGTTTTATAGGCATTGAATGTTTGCCTGTTTTGTTGGAAACTGCCCTGAGTCCCCACAGGGAGTTAGGACGGGATACAAATAAAGATTATTATTATTATTATCATGATTATTATTATTATCATGATTAAAGCTGACATGCTTGTTCATATCGATAAATACATTTAAGTGTGTGTACTGAATTCAGGTATTCTCATAAGGTCAAAGGTTTTAACATTTTTAATTATTTAATTCCAGCAAGAGCAGCTATTTTTGATGTTGATATTAATATTGATAATATGTTATGTTATGTACTTATATGTTTTCAGTAATTGCAATGGTTCAATTTTAAGTTATGTTAACTTGAACTATGTACTATTGGGGTTTTTTGTATTATTTTAACTGTTACTTGCTGTAAGCCACTATGTGTACCTTCCGAGAGAGGAGGCGGGATATAAATAAAAAAACTTCCTTCTCCTCCTCCTCCTCTTCCTCTTCTTCTTCTCTTCCTCTTCCTTCTTCTTCTTCTTCTTCTTCTTCTTTCTCCTGAATCATACTTGCCACATCTCACTCATGCAGAAGTGGCCCATATATAAGTATAGTGGTCTTTGTATCCATGGATTCTGCACCCATGGATTCCAATATCCACATCTTAAAAATGTCCTTTCCTCAAAAAATAAAAATAAAAGCAAAATCTTTTTTAAAACCCTTGACTTTACCATTTTACATAAGAAACCCCAATTTACGATGGCATTGTATATAATGGGACTTGAGCATCCACATTTTTTAAATCTCCCAGGGCTCCTGGAACCAAACACAAACATATTTGGACTTACTGTGTGTACTGATTTGAACCAGTGGATATGGTTAAGAATTTCATTCAGATTACTTTTCTATATTTTTAACCAAATCTAAATATTTATTTCTTAAAAGCATGAAATGAACATTTCACTTTTTTTCTTTTTAAAAAGGAAAGGCAATATACAAAAGGGTAAGACAAATACCATATTCAAATCTAATGCTCACCTTTTGGGTGAGCAAAATTGAGGTGCACATTAAATTTGATGGCATGTTAGAACTGCACACATAAATCCACCTGCGCAATTGGGCAAGACATCCTGACTGGGGACAGAGAAGGGAGAGGCAATTGCGGCCATGGAAAGGCTGGTGGGAAGTTGTGCCCTTCCATCAGGCTTTTTTGTGGCCACCACTGGCTTCTCACCAGCTTTTTCATGGCAACCACAATCTTTCCACGGCACCTGATAGAGGGGTGCAGTTTCCTAGCAGCCTTTTAATGGCTACCACCTCCCCTCATTACATTTGACAGTAACTTTTTCAATGCACACTTTCAAAATTGAGGTGTGGATGGCACATTATACTCATGTAAATATGGTAGTTTAATTGATTTCTAAACAGCTGTACGGATAATCAACTGAGTTGATAGGTCTAAACCACTCTTCAGCCTTAAAGAAAATTATTTCTGGCTCCCACATCGTGATCAGTCACATCACTGAATTAGTGCACATGTGGAGAAAAATCATTGCAGGTTGATTTGATGTAGACCACACACAAACAATCACACATCATGTTCTTCTGTTCAAACACAAAAAACCCACCATATATCATCATGTGTGACTGGTGACCATATGCATTGTAGCTATTATCTCTTTACTTGATGTGATGTTGATGGGCTAGAGATGAATGAACTGGCAACCGATAAATATTCTGATGAAAGAATTCACATGATGAAGAGTAAATGCTCCCAGGAAATTTCTTCATATAAGTGGCATTTAAATGAATTGCATATGTGGGAAAGCATATCTGCAAACTTGTAAGACATTGCAACATGGTTTCATAGAAAATATTTGCTTTCCCTTTGTGTATTGGGCTGAGTCCTCTTTGGCATATCAGACATATTGTTCTAGGTTTCTGTGAAAAGCGTAGTTGAATTGTCTAGTTATGCCAGACATATATATCCTGGTTTGGACTTTCATTTATTCTTTAAGCTGCCTTTTCAAAATTCCCTAATTTAGAACACAGTTTGAAATTCGGAGTTGGGAGCAGGGAGAGAAGAAGTAATTGGGAAGTGAACAGGAGTAAGCCATTTCACACTACCATGTTAAGCATTACACTTATTGCAAATATTGCAATGTATTAAGAAAGAAATGACTTTATAGCTTTCTTTGGACACACAGCATTTCAAATGTAACAATGATCGAAGAAGGAAGGAGGAGGAAGAAAAGCTCAAAGCTCACTACACTGTTGCTTCTTGTTCTTGTTTTGGTTCTTGTTAATCATTTAGCATATGACTTGGCATGTAAAAAAACATCTGGCCAAAAGGTTTCAGTCATTCTGTTAGTTTGCTACTATTTCACTCTGTTCTCTTATTGGCTTATGAAAACCAATTTATCTTATATTAGTTATTAACTCATATCCTATCCACCTAAACACCTAAAAAGCCCGATCTTGGGGTATATTTAAATGTGCTACAAATGACAATGATTAGCCAGAGTGGAGTACACTGGTTGAGCATTGGCATGGCCAGTTGCTGAACCGGCCCAGTATCTGGATGGCCTCTGCACAGTCAGGTGGCACCAAAACCAGTTCAGTGTCTTTGTAACCACCCCTACCTTGCCCCCATTGTCTGGGTTTTGTGGCACCCATCAGGCATGTAAATGGGACAGGACATCAAAATGGCACTGCTCAGTGCCAATAATAATAATAATAATAATAATAATAATAATAATAATAGGCAGAGTGACAATGCTTTAGAAATGAGAAAGACGGAAATGAGGAATCATTTCTGCTTTTTGCTCCTCCTTCCTCTGATTGGATCATTATTCCCACTGTTGCTGAGTCAAGAAACCCCCTCCACAATCATTGATGAGATTTCAAATAAGATCTATGATTTTTCCTTTAAAGGTTTTACTTTTCTGATCTTTTGCAATGTTGGAACTGCTGGAATCTCCAGAAGAACCCAGCAGCAACTGTACCCTGAACTATATCATAGCTAAACCCCCTAATAAATGTGTTAAAATGAATTGTTGTGTAACTTGTATTGTTTGTGTTCCATATCAATTGCTAAATATATAAAACTGTATCAAATATATCCTGAAGGCATCTGCTTCTCCAGTGTCCCCCTTTTTGCATAAGCTCATGGGAATGGAGATTGTTGAATAATTAAGGAAGTTCCTCCAGCAGTCTCCCCGATCAGATAATATCAGTTTGTTTGTGTGTGTGTATGTGAGACATATAATCCCTTTATCACCAGGGCTGTCTTGACACTGTTTATCTGTTTCACTATAAATGGGGGCTTATGGTCTCATGGAAGGAAAGGTTAAAATAAAACATGAATGTATTAGCCTTCTGAAAGGGCAGCCAAGCCTCTGGTTCCCAGGATTATCACCTTTTGTCCTCTGTGCCCTGCACCTTTGTCTTTATGGAACTGGGCACTTAACTCACTCAATAAATCATCTGCATACCCACAACACCATCTACTTCAGTTTTACACCCTCCACAAGGGCATCTCTGCAACAGACTGGACCTTTAAACAGCAATAATCAGCTGTTCTTCCCATCATAGAGATCCCCTACTCCTGTCTGACATTATGGAAACCTCCAGCCAATCCCTACATGGATTTTAGCTGACCCCGTTTCTCAGCCAATCAGGAGGCAAGGGAAGTCTGACTAGCTATCAGAAATGTATAAAATATCTTTTATTTTTATATGGAGTTATGCTTGTACATTTTTGAGCTTCATCTTGTATCCCTTTTGGCCAAACTGTTTTAATTTTTGTATTTACCTTCAACTTGGAATGATTGTTTTCTGTCCAGGCCAATCTGGTTTAGCAGAAGCTCACTAGTCCTAGCTGAAATCACCACTAGAATCACTCCAGGCACCGAGTGATAACCAGTGCCATTTTCATGCTCAGTGGACACTGCAAAGCCCAGAATGACAGGGGCAAGGTCGATTCCATTGCTTATCCCTTGGCCATCCAAGTATGGGAAAAGCAGAATGGTGGTTTAAACAGCTATGGCTGCTTTCAAAATAGGAAGTGATACAACTGTTTACAATAGAGTATTCCATAACTTCCCTTAATATCGGAGAAGGCTGTGTTACAATGAATAGACATCATGTATTTGACTGCCTTGGAGTACATTCACTACAAAACAGCTTCATTTGCCCCATGTAGATGGGCCCTTGAAAGCTAAACAAGCTCAGCTCTGGAAGTACTTGGGTGGGAGGCTGCCAATGAATGTCAAAGGCTATAGGCTATATTTCAAATAAAAAACTGGCAAAACCACTTCTGAGTATCTCTTTCATAAGAAAGTCCTTTGAAATCTATAGGTTATCATAAAGCAACCGACAACAGAAGGCACATTCATAAACATACTTCTTGTCTACCATCCTAAAACTGTCTGCTTAAGCCCAGGCACAAATTATGACATTAGAGAGTTTGGATTGTTTTATCTTCTACCAATTGGATTGACTTTAACTCAAAACATATATCACGTTCATAGTATGTGTGTGTCCTCATTTTCTGAAACAGTGGACTGGAGGTAACATTTGTGTCTTGGTCCTATCAACAACTATTTTCTCTGAATATAAACACAGTTTGCAAACACAGAAAAATGAAAAAGAAACCTAGGAAAACATGCTTTTTTCTGGAGTGTATTATGCAAGGGAAAAAAAGTAAAGAATCCTGTCAGACTAGAACAGGATAGCACCTGTTTTTTTAGTCCAGCATTATATTTCTTCCTGGCATTGTTTTTCACTGACTACCTTCCTGATTACAGAGATATACTCTACAGACATTTTACAGTATAGATTATTACATTCATATGAAGTTGAAGTTTTCTCGACCAAACACCACTGCATAAATTGGTTGCTCTCTTCATGCAGACAGGAACTTTCAAAAAAGGAGAGTCTTTATAGGGATAGAAGCTTTTGTATATTCCACAAAGCTGGAAAATTAAGCTAAAATCTCACACCAAGGTTACATACTTTTGTTCTGAATGGCAATATTATGAAACTGGTTGAGCAAACTAAGGTGTAACCTAATTGTAGTATCAACAGGTATTATACTGTGAATGTCAGTAGAAATAGATAGATGTGAAAACATATGCAGCTCTCCTTCTGTGCTCTTGAAAAAAATGTACGAAGTTAACTTAAGCTTTACATGATAAGAATAATTTTTCAGTACTTGGGAGTTGTAAATACTGGGGGTGGGTTTGCAAAAATTTCCAAGAATGTTGACAAAAATCTACACCGGTGCCCTATTATACTTTTTGCAATGTCCAATGATAATTCCCACAACATATTGATATTTACCAAACTGCTAAATGGCAAAAGCATCAGTGCTAGATCCTACAGCCTATAGAGTTACATTATCTCATATCCTGCTCAGCTCTACGGCTTTGTCTCATGAACCATGCAGGCCTGCAGATTACATTGTATGGCATAATTTGTTATCAGAGTCTTGAGTAAATCCTCCCATCCAAGAGGAACTATAAGTGCTGCCATGCACTTTTTCTGGAGCATAGACATAGGCCAGCTTTGTACCAGATTTCCCTCAATCCCAGGGGCTTGATCATCCTGCTTTGTTACTCTGCCTAAGCTGCCAACAACACAGCATCCAACACCAAGACTGATTTTGTATACTGTATGCATAGGAAAGACAAACCTGTTGGGTGGAGGGGTATGAGAGAAATACCTACCAATTAAAAGTTCATGAGATAACAACGTTGCTATGGCTTAATTGGCTAAAAGGAGAAGAAACTTGTTTTGTTTAGATTCTGAAAATAATCATTATACAATGGCGTAAAATTGTAATATTTGCAAACCATATACAGCCCCAGAGTCTCATGATCAGGAAAAATGGGTGACAGTTTGACAGAAATGGATAAATAAGGGAACTTAGAGAAATGCAATTCGATTAATTATTTTGAATATTTAGGGCATGGTAGCAATTAATGTCTTGTGGCTGTTATTTCTATCTCGATAGATGTGTGTCGTCTGCATTGCTGTCATGAACCAATTAAAATAGACTTCGTGTTGTTGTTTTGTTTAAAACTTATTTTCAATGTGCCATGTTAATAGACATTCTCCAGTTCAAATCTACATCAAACTCAGCCATACTTTCCAGTGCATAGATCAACAGCACCCTCTTCTGATAGAATATCTGAACTGTTGCAGGGAAATGGATTTCCTAAAATAAAGCCACTCTGCATGAATACATAGAATTAGTCAATCTTCAAGGGGGGTTGCAACAAGACACATGGCCCCATGACTGCACCCTTAGACTTAAGCTGATCTATTGCTTACAATTATTTCTGAATAGCATGGAAAAGATTACATTGTTATTTATGAGCCTGTTCCCAACCATCAGGCAAAGTACAGGGAGCCCCTGGTGGTGCAGTGGGTTAAACTCTTACACCAGCAGGACTGAAGCCCAACAGGTCACAGGTCTGAATCTGGGGAGAGTGTGGATGAGCTTCCTCTAACACCTCCAACTTCCCATTGTGGGGACATGAGAGAAGCCTCCCACAAGGATGATAAAACATCAAAACATCTGGGCGTTCCCTGGGCAAAATCTTTGCAAATGGCCAAATCTCTCACATCAGAAGAAACTTGAAGTTTCTCAAATCGCTTCTGACGTGAAGAAAAAAAAGGTACAAGGAATATACATGCCCCCTCCCTGATGAATAAAATGCCCAGGCTAGTTCTACATTGTGTAATTAATGCAATTTTGCATAACTTTAATTGCTATGGCTCAACACTATGAAATCCTGAGAGTTGTAGTTTGGTGTTGTTGCACCAAAATTCTTTGGCAGAGAAGGCTAAAAAGATCTTTTAAAATGACAGTTCCTATGATCACATAGGACTGAGCCATGACATCCTACAACAATACAAAATTAAAAAACATATAGGTAAAATAAATATAAGCCAGTTGCCAAACTAAAATCATGCTCAACTTAGTCCGCATATGTGGTCGCTCACTTTGTCTGTAACCAAAGTGAATACATTCAGACAGGTATACTGGGCCGGAACCGTTTAGGGATTTATAGGTTAAAACCAGCACTTTGAATCACTTTCCTCTGATATTTCTGTCTTTTTTCTTCCTTCCAGAAACACGACATAAACTATTTTAGAGATACGATGTATTTGTTTTTGAATACACATTTTTTATATGATGGAAGTAACAAAGTTAAAATTTGCAAATGCTGTGTAAAATTCAGAGCAGGGTTTGTAATGTATAAAACATTTGAATAGATTTACGTCGCAAATAGTGACACCAAGATCACTGGCAAAACAATTTGTATAACTATTGCTGATGTTGGAAGTGCCACACTAAAGCAAAAATCATGCAAATATTTACTTTCCTATTGACTGATATTGTGTACACACATGCAAAACTGCAAGATATTTGCCAGTTTGAAGCAAACATTGTAAAATGATCAGATCAATGCAAAAAAAAAAGCCAGACAGCATAAAATCAGATTGGCTGAGTATGTAATTCTAAAAAGCAGCAATAAAATTCACACTTTTCCTCATTCAAAGCACTGTCACATGCAATCATTTTATTCTGGTGCCTTAAACTTGACAGGCTTTGCAGCAAGTGAACTCTTTAAGCAGTAATTCCACAGTTACAATACCACACAACGAACAAAATTTGATTTGAGATATCTGCACACACATGTCTTAATTATGTTTGTGAAAATAATAATATTATTATTATTATTATTATTACATCACCACCATCTCACCAAAGGGACAGGGTGGCTGACAGCGCACTCCGAAGTGCTGCACATAAAATAAACAATACATAGACCTAAAATGATAAAACATGAGATTACAATCACCCATACACATAAAATCACATAGTAAAATATTACAATTCATAAAAGGCAATAATAACGGTGAATAAAAGGGATTGTTATCAATTAACGAACCCAGTGCCAAAGTGAGGCAAACACTAAGCCTTCAGACTAACCCTTACAATCTAGTCAAGATCAAAGGTTTATTTAAAAAGCCATATTTTTAGACTAGATCAGAAAACAAGGGAGGGCATTAGGGTTGGATAGGTTCACTTGGAAATGACTGACATGGTGGGGGGGGGGGGAGACACAAACAAATTTGGATATTCAAAATGGTTTTGAACTATGCAGGAAAGGTGTGTGTGGGGGGGGGAATCCGTATTTGAACCACTTACCTTTTTTTGTTGTTGAAATATTCTATAGTGTTTGGATGTCTCCCAAGGTTAGTTTAATTTTCACAGCCATTAAATAACTTTGGTAAAGGCAATGGGATTTTTTAAATCTCATTTTTTCTGCTGGTGCTGTAAGAAGGGAAGTGGTGGATGTGGCTAATCATAGCCATCGTAACTGTAGTTTGTGAAGGCCAGACCCCCCAATGGTCGAGAGGCCCTGCTGTTAAATTACATTTTTCACAATGCACGCCTGCTCATTAGTCAAAATGGCCGAAGGTCCCAAAAATAGCTGTCTGTACCAGTCTATGACTAAATATAAAATAAACTGATTAAATCTACAAAGTTGTCTAAAGAAGTCAGCAAAGCAATAAGCAACTTTGGAAAGCCAAGAAAACATAAACTTCTTAAAAACCAATCATTTGAATTTGGCCTGATTGCCATGAACAAGGCACTGGGGTAGCCAGCCTCAGCCAGCCAGCCCTTTACAGTCAGTAAGTAATGATAAAATAAAATGATTGATTGCATCTGCAAATAGGAATAAATGGATGGATGTGACTTGAGGGTCTCCTCCAACTCAGTAGAAGAAGCAACTGGATGTCAGGAGAGTTTGGATGGTGCCTTTCTGCCCAGAAGAAGGGGGTCAGTCTAGATGTCCCTTGATGAGATTTGTACTACGATTTCTGTTCTCTGTCAATTTGTGCAACACAAACAACGTTTACAGAGTAGAACGACTACCCAAAGACCACCCAATGAAACAGGAAATAATATTTTCAAACCAGAAATGGATTCTCTTTATTATTTAATTTTTTTAATAAAAACTTTGGAAATTTGATGAAAATCCATGGTTAAGTCAAAGGTTATGAAATTTGGTGAGCTAACAGTGGTCCATGGGTTCTACCACTGTAGGAAGATTAATCAGGATTGGTCTAAAAATGAGGGAGGAAGAATTCCATGAATTTTCCCCAGTGCCAGTGCTGTTTCCCCCTACTGCACATGCCTGTCCACATTAATAAATTGATTTGGAAGTTTCAGAAGTTTTGGAAAGTTTTGCATTTCTTTGGAAAAATTCGGAAGTGAAGTTAGAATCAAACCACCAGTGCCCCCTACATCCAAGAAGAGTTTTGAACCAAGCCTAGAGGGCATTCCAGAACTGGGGGCGGGGACACCACCGAGAAGGCCCTCTCTCATCACCACCAACCATATTTGGGATGGTGGTGAAACCGAGAGAAGGGCCTCCCTGGCAGATCTCAGAGCTTGTGTCAGCTCATAGAAGGAGATGCGGTCTTGAAGATAGGTGGGCCTCGAAGTGATATGACTTTTCAGACACTGTGGAGGTTACTCTTCCCCCTTTCTCTCTGCACAGTTCTCAAAACCTCCTTCTGGAAAACATTACACCCTCAACACCAGATCATACAAGAAATCTGCACTTCACAATTAGCAGGTAGGATTGGGGGAACATCTGGCAACCCACATCCTCCAAAAGAATGACACCGAATGATCACAGAAGCACTGAGACCTCCAAAGACCCTCACATGTCTCAGCTCTGATGTCATCACTCTGCATCCAGCTATATATGGGGCAACCAGATATTTGTTGATCCTACCTATTCATTGGAAAATATGAAATGTGTGTGCCAGATGGCTTCATGTCAGGTCTTTAAAGTAAGTTATAGATAATAAGGGGGTCAATTTAGTATAAAATTCCAATTTTAACACTGTGTTAATGGGATGTTGAATTTATTCCTTTGATTTTTTTTCAGTTTAAAATTGTTTGGACTAGAGTTTTGTACCCTCTTCTCTAGGAGAAGACCCTACCAAAATTAGTGAAACCTTCTTTCCACTAGACATGTATTGGATGGTGCTGTTAATGAGTTAAATATATGTTTTCAATACAGCTAGAGTGCATATAATTATATGGCTTTTTTATATTACAGCAACACATCCCCAGTTCTCCATGAAGTTGCAAGAAAAATGATACTCTGTGTCATTTCATGTCAATGAGGAACTACTGGCACTTACGGTGTCTTAATATTTCTTTAGTAATAAATGGAAGCAAATTTTGAGATGACAAATCAATTAATCCACTATTAAACCACTAGAGAGAACTTATAGAACTTAAAATGTGTTTCTGTATGTGTTTCAAACTCTGTGTACATCTACATTACACACTTAAAGCAGTTTGAAAACTACTTTAACTGCCATGAATCCATCTTATAGGATACCAGAATTTCTAGTTTGGTGAGATAAGACAGCTTTTCTGCGGCATTTTAGGGAGCTCAATTGTATGGAATCCCAGGCAGTGAAAATGATATCAAATTGTTCCCATTGGTATAATACAGTTGCCCTTTCTTGTCTGCTGTACTTTCGAATTAAAAGGGGAGACCTGTGTATCTGACCCTTTGCACTACCTAAGGAATATCTCCTCCCAAGAGCTTGAATAAATAATTTCCTGGCCTTCAAGCCATATCTTTTTTTCTTTGCTAAACTCCATGCTGAACGTTCAGAAAGTGTCTTGTTGAAGAAAATGCTGTTCCACACATAATGCTGTTCCACACATAAATGTGTGTTACAGCAGTTTATAAACCAAAATGTCAGAGAAAATGTTTTGAATGAGGTTGCTAGTCATTCTTTTCAAACATCAATATTACTGGCATGAGCTGTCCTTTGCCTTTCAAATGAGTTGCCCTAAGACATCTAGATATGCCTGAGCAGTATCAGCCTTTCAGATACTGAAAGCTCTTGAATTATTGATTTGATGTGAAATATTGGTTGCCAACAAGCTGTAAAAATGAAGTGTATAAATAAAAAAATAGCTGAGTTATCAGAATACAAAGTTACTCATCTGGACAGCAGGGTGAGATGACATCTCTTCACTTTTCCTTCCCCGATCACATGCGTCAGTAGGCTCTTTTTTATTTTTGATTCTCTTCTCTCCCTCCCCCTACTCTTCCGACACTTGAAAGTTTCATCATCATTGTGTCAAGGAAATAAAGTGAATTGCATTCCACAGATTATTTTTGGTCAGAAAGTGGTGTGTTCATTTGCATAATTGTTCACTGCTGAATGGTCTTAGTAATGCCAATTAAAGTGCAACTGCATTAAAGCTTGTCAAATTAGAAGGATATCTATAATATCTACACCTACATACCTTTGCATTTTATGACCACTAGCTGTATGTGTGTATCAGGGACATTTCAAATATTGCTAATTTCTATCCACACTTGGGGTACCAAGGACTGTGTTCAATTGACTGGTGAAGTTAATGCTTATCCACATCCAAATTGTGGTGCAACTTTGCAAATGTAAGTATTTGCATATAGAACACATGCATATAGAACACATGCCAACAAAAAAGGTCTTGGTTTTTAGGCCTGTTTCTGGAGTATGTGGTATGCTGATTCAGAAAATAGTTTCTTAGATATAGTGATCATGATTTCCTGTAGGTGAGCAGATAAAGACTGGTATATAGTATATTTCTGAATCTCAAAAACTAGTGCTGATAGGGGAAAACTGATGCCATTTTTGGAACCAGCAGGTCAAATATACTGATCTAACATTATACAGGTCTAACATTTCAGGAGCCAAAATATGTGTTGACCAGTAGAATATGATTGGGGCAATATAGGATAGGGTTTGTGCACTTAAGGCAAAGGTAAAGGTTTCCCCTCACATTAAGTCAGAAGTCAAAAGTAAAACAAAATGCTACTTCTTAATATCTTACCTATACTACTATCTAAAAGGGTTACAGAGGAGGTGAGGGGTACAGAAAATAGCAGTGGTGTCAATTTGCATATTCTCTTTTCATGACACCATCCTTAGCAGATAGACTCAATCATAACCTCCAAGATTTCACAGATGCAAACCAAGACACATTGTTAAGCAACATTAAAATATTATCAATAATGGCAAAAGCTATTAATGACAAAAACACAGAGAAGCTGAGAAGATTCAACATATTGCTTTTATCTGAGCCTATGTGTTAATTAAGTCCAAACTACTTTTGCAGTTTTCAGTTCATTTTACAGCAATGGAGGTAAGCTGGGGATAACAACATAAATTTGAGGATATCTTAAAAAGTGGTATGACAATGCGTTAACAGTTTTTGCCAAATCAGGACAGATAGAATATATGCTCAAACTCCACAAGTTTTTGGCATGTCTAAGCACCACCCCTGGTGGCGCAGCAGGTCAAACCATTGAGCTGCTGAACTTGCTGATCAAAAGGTTGGTGGTTCAAATCAGGGGAGCAGGGTGAGCTCCCACTGTTAGGCCCAGCTTCTGCCAACCTAGCAGTCCAAAAACATGCAAATGTAAGTAGGTAGGTACCATTTCTGTGCGAAGGTAACAGCACTCCATGCAGTCATGCTGGTTACATGACATTGGAGGTGTCTATGGACAACACTGGCTCTTCAGCTTAGAAAGAGAAATGAACACCACCATCTAGAGTTGAACACAAGTAATAATAATAATAATAATAATAATAACTTTATTTCTTGTGAGTCGCCCTCCACCGATGGTGCTCCGGGCGACTTACATCATTTAAAAAATACATCTAATTAAAAACACGAGTTCAAAGAATCACAAAGGGCCCAATCCCCAAGATTAGTCAATCCCCAAATGCCTGGCGGAAGAGCCAAGTTTTCAGCTCGGACAGGAATCTGGCTGGGGCCGATATGGCCCTAAGAGCAGGCGGAAGTGTATTCCAGATTACAGGAGCCACCACAGAGAAAGCTCTCCGTCGGGTCTTTGTCAGCCGGGCCTCTCTCACCCCTGGGATAACTATACAGTCACCATTTATTTCACGCGATGGTCTTTCACTGTGTTGGTCTATTAACCGGTCGCCCAGATAGGCTGGTCCGGTTCTTTGCCGTGCTTTGAAAGTTATCGCCATGAGTTTATAGACCACTCTGAACTCTGTAGGGAGCCAGTGAAGAGCTTTTAGGATTGGCGAGATATGGTTCCTAGCCGATGCCCCGGAGATGAGTCTGGCCGCTGCATTCTGGACAAGTCTCAGCCTCCGAGTCGTGGACAGCGGTAGACCCGCATACAGGGCATTGCAGTAGTCAAGACGGGAGACTACGGTGGCATGTATCACGGTCTTCAGCACCTCTGATGGTAGGTAGGGGGCCAACCGTCGGGCCCTGCGGAGATGAAAAAAAGGCGCCCTTGGCTGCAGCCTGGATCTGGGCTTCCATCGTCAGCCTCTCGTCCAGAATCACTCCCAGGCTCTTCACCGCCGGAGCCGGGGACAGGGGCTCACCTTCAAAGAGTGGTAATGGTGAGTGAGGGTCGGGTCGACCGGGCCAGAGGATCTCCGTTTTTGCCGGATTGATTTTTAGTCTGTGTGCTCTAAGCCAGTTTGTCACCGCCCTTAGTCCCTGACTGAAGCTTTCAGGCACCGACGACATCCCTGGATCGAGCTTCAACAACAGCTGTGTGTCGTCGGCGTATTGGTAGCAGCTGAAACCATGACTCCTAGCAATACTGGCCAGGGGCTGGACATAGATGTTAAAAAGGGTGGGGGACAAGATAGCACCCTGAAGATAGCAACCCGCATTTCCTGGAGACCTGGCCCTGCCACTCGACCCGCTGCGAGCGGTCCCGCAGGAACGATCCTAGCCAAGTCAGAGCCTTATCTTGGATCCCGGAAGCAGCCAGGCGGCGGAGTAGCAGATCATGGTCAACGGTGTCGAAAGCCGCGGTTAGATCTAAAAGGACCAGGACTGCCGAGCCCCCTCCGTCCAGCTGGCGGCGGATGTCATCCATAAGTAGACTTAATTAATCAAACTAACAAGTGATCGTGTTTGCTTCTAACTATAACAAACCTCAGGTGAAATAGACTGAAGAAGTTATATGGAGAGGAGCGGGGGAAGAGGAGCAGTAAAAGAGTATGGGGAGGGGGACTACTTGGAAGCACATTAAAACAAATAGAAAATTTCCTAAACTGTTCTACTAGACTCTTTGAATCTGGAGATCATTTCCTTTGTGGCTAACTATATTTCAGTCCTGAAACTTTAAGTTTACAAGTCTTCCTCAACTCCTAAAGGTAAAGGCAGAAAGGCAGAAACCAGAAATGCACCAACTGCAATACAGAGGAGACCTTTCTGTCTTTTGAGTGTGGGCAGGGGCGGTCTCACCTCTCCCGTGGGGGTAGGCGAGCCTTATTTTTGCACCCCCCATGGCTGCTGGACGCCGCGGCGGCCCGCGTGGTGACGTCATGCGTAGCTGCGCGGCTGCATCACACGTGGCTGTGCATGCGCGGTGACATCACACGCAGCTGCGTGGCTGTGTTGTGCATGGCTGCACATGCGCGGTGACGTCGCGCGTGGCTGCGCATGCGTGGTGACATTACACACACCTGCGCGAGTGTGCCCGGCCCGGCTGCACCACCGGCTGCACCACCGGCTGCGCCGCCGGCGACGGAGGTGCGGGCAGCACTGGCTCCCGGGTAGGAGGCGCGGCGGAGGGGCGGGACGGTGCGGCCAGCATGGCGGCGCCTCCCATGACCCGTCGCCCTACGCTGAGTGTGGGCACAATATCATTTCTGTTAGATTGGTGGCACTTTAGACTATAATTATAAACCTGGAAATTGGTATGATTACTATCCTGTTTGAAGTGCTACATTTAGATACTGGCTTTGTGCCACTACTGGGTTTTCAAGCATTGCTTCTCTCTCTCTCTCTTTTTCCCTCCAGCAGTCTGTAATGTTTAAGTGCAAGTGGAGTGCTACTCAAGCTGAGGTCAGACAATTATGGCATGTTGATTTTTACTGAAGGACTGTATATTGCCTGTTTCAGTAGCAAATCTTTTCCAATACTCACTTAAGTGAATGGTCAAAATGTCTATGAATACAACTGTCTCTGAAGTGAATGGCATTTGTATCCAAGAAAAGCTCAGCTCTTCTTTCAGTCAGCTAGCCAATGATTGCCATGCCAATTGCATTCCTAACCAATTTGGCTGGATGGCACTTCACATAAGTTGTCTAGTTGGTGCTCAAGGATCAGTTATGATCTGCACAGAAATGTTTTCTCTTTAAATCACCATTCATTTAGGATAGTGAGGACTATATAGGAATGGAGGAGAAATTTATTGAGATCATATTTTGATATTAGCCCATCTATTTTTTTGCACTTTTCCACAAATTGTAATTCAGTTGCCCTCCAAAACTTCATGCTTCTCTGAATTTTTTAATTAACACATCAAATTAAAAGTGTATATTCACATAAACATATTACTTAAAATAACTGTCAGAATGCACTATGTTGGTCATTCTTCCTGCAAAAAATAAATAAATATGTATAACGCAAAATTGCATGCAAAAAATGTAAAGGAAGACATATGCAGAAAAATGTGTACAAATGTTCATATCAACTGTAAAAAAGACTTGAAAAAGAATCTCAAAGGTTGAGATGAACTAAAAAGCAGAAACTGAGACACTGAAAGTGGCAGATCCACTCATCTGATGGATTGAACATCCATCAGAATTTCCCTTTAGAGCAGCAGCAGTATTACTGCTAGCTCTAATTTACTCTTTCATAAGAATAGAAATAATGGGGGAAACATGTGGAGAAAAGAAAAAGGGATTTAATAGTTCTGCTTTCACAATGTTTTGCTGCTTTTCTCAATATTATATTTAAAACGTAATTATTTATGATTTTAGCCATTGGGTAATATGATGGTTGCATATTCAGGGACATGTAAAAACAAGGCTAGCTGACTCATCAGCCTTTCTGCTCTTCCCATGTGACTTTCTCACTCTTGTAAATAAACTGTTGTGCATAACTTTTTTTCATGAAGAGTTTTTCCAGAAGGAGAAATGTGTGTCATCTGTCTGTGTATTTTCATGATTTGTCGATGGTGGAAAAGAGAGAAAGAAAAGGCATGCTTGCTTTAGTTTTTCCACTTGATGTACTTCAAAATGATCTGTCATTTCATATCAGCCTGCTTTTGTTAAAAAGTGGCTGTAGCCTTGAGTTCGTTGACCTATTAAAACAAATGCATTCTAAATGCAGTGTGGGTCAATAAAGTTTTGTGTTAAGAAGATGAAGTGAGACTTTCCCTCATTTAATCTAAGAAATACTGATGCTACACTTATAGCCATAGGACCCACAGTTCAATGTGAGGCACCAAATGAAATGGCAACCTGAAAATGGCATATTTGCCACTGGTCTCAAACTGAATATTTCCTGACCCATGTATGATTTCCAATTTCATATGTCTCACATATGAGTCTGTGCTGACTATCAACTTTAAATAAGAATTGGCATTGTGTCTTGTTAGTTGCACCTGGAAACCAAGCTACAATTGTTTCTTCTTCCATTTCTTCCATTTTGTTGTATTCCGAACATACTAATTTACTTGTTTAAATTATGCTGACAGTGCTGTCCATGGACCACATGAGCTATTTTTCAGTGGCAGCAATGGATTTTTAGCAGTTTTGCCATGGAGCCCGCTGTCTCCCATCGCCCTAGATTAGTCCTTTTGGGGTGACTCCATGGCAAAACTAGGGGGAACCCTGCCATTTCCGAAAAAAGCTAGTGGTAACAGATGGGAGGCATCTGGTCTTTCCATAGAAATCTACTGGGAGAGATGGCTGCTTGATGCTGCCCCCTGACCCCCCCCCCCCCATATGATGAGGTGGGGGGAAGCTGGGATGGTGTGGGGCATGCGCCCTTTGCTGCTGGTGCAACAGCAATTACCACAATCCTCTGCAATTCTCAACTATTCTGGCAGTGCATGTGAGGAGATCCCATAAACAATTTAAAGTTATTCATGTTGCATTACAGAATCTAATATATTGGTCTTCCATTAATGAGTTTCTGAGGCCTATGTTTGTGCTTACTTTAGTCAAAAATGTGTTCCACTTCTTGTTTATTTATTTTCATAATTTTGGAAGGTTTCTTAATGTTTTAGCAATGAAATATGAAGTTCAACATATTCTGTCAACTTTTTTTTAAAGTAATTAAATATTTGTGTCACTCTTCCATAGATTCATGTTCTAGGTCTTCCTTCAGCAGAATGAGGTATACAGTCTCATGTTGTGGTTGACCTGTCCCCACTAATGCAGTGAAAAATACATGATTTTTATGTTACAGCTTTTACGGTTAGTTTTGCCAAATTAAAATCATTTGAACAACTAAGAACTATCCATAAAAACTGGTAGGTAGTGTCAATACAACTCGTCGGCTTTTGCTTAAACTTATTTAATAGCAGCTGTTAAATGAAAACCACAATTACAGGATGTCAGATGAATGGTCACAATAGACAACATCTTCACCAGTGTGCTGTTAGGACAGTGGTTTCCAAATTAACGCCCATGGGCTGGATGCCAACCCTCACCCTAAACTTTAGACCTAGGGTCACCCTGAGTCAGAAATAACTTGAAGGCACACAGCAACAATCCTAATTAACGTGACTATTTCATCAGCCAAAAACAAGCCCAAACTTACCATTGAAATAGGTTTATGTTGGATAAAATTGTTCTTTTGTGGGTGTTTTCACTACAAATAAGATATGTGCAATGTGCATAGGAATTTATTCAAGTTTTTTTCTCCAAACTATAGTTGTCATTGTCATCCCCAACATCTGAAGGACCATGAACCAGCTTCTGCTTTAAAAGTTTGAGGAACCCTGTTCTATTTTATGTGATTAACCTTTATTGTACCCTTCTTTCAAACAGTATTGTATCGAACTTAGGGGAAAATACAAAAATGAAACCTCACTTTTCTTGGGCAAATTTATGCTAACACCTTTTGGGGGGGTGTATATCAGACCGGAAAAGGTTCCCCGTGGGGACTTCCTAAGTAGCTCATTCTCACTGGTCAGCCACCCTAAATGCTTCCCCTTCCCTTGTGTTGTAGTGATCTCTGACACTCTACCTTTTCTTTGTCACTTGCCCTGACAGGAAGATGGGGAACCCAATGAGGGTAGAGAGGAGGAAGTTCCCCTTCTTTCTCATCTCTTCCCAATGCTCCCTGCCACTCAGCATGATAAATTTGGGGCTGATCCAAATTTACACCTAATAGTCAGTGTAGACGAGGACCTTGATAAAAGGGAAAGATTCCAGCAGAGTTCCTGGTCTGTAAATCCATATATAAAGAAACATTTTATTCTCTTTTTTATATTTTCAGAAAGATTTGTGTCAGGAAAAAAATACTTTCTTCAGTGCCAAATGAGGTAGGATTCCCAGGCAAATAATCTAAAATCATTCATTATTAACATTTAAAGGTAATCCAGACATAGTGACCACCAGATGTGATTCTCTCTGCAGAAACACCCAAACCCATAATTTATTTATTCGTAACATTTGTGGTGCTGAGCTGCAGCAGTTGACAAGAAATAGTTTACAAGGGGAAAAAACCATTGTAAATGGTGGGAGGTCTTCCCCCACCACTCAAATAATCATTGTGTATTTCATGCTAATATGGCTTTAAAAATCTGAGCCATCCATGCTGATATAAACATCCCAAATGATGTGTCTTTCTAGAAGATATGGGTCTGCAGTTGACCTGTGAAGACAGCTGATTTGTTTGTGATTTTAAAAGAGGCAAACACGGAAGTCAAAAGGCCTTCCAATATTGACTTTAAGAGAAGGAAGAGGATTTGTCTCTGAAGTTCTGAAATGACAGGAATTCATTTATTATTTATTTCCAGCATTTCTAATGGGGACTCAGAGGGGGGACTCAGAGTGGCCTAACAAAGGCAACAATTTGATGCCGAAACACAGTATAAATACAATATAAAACCAAAAACATTGAGCATTAAAATACATTAAAATACAATTAACATTAATACATCATATACATTCACTTAAGTTAAAAACAGTGTTCCGTCCATAATAGGAGCATTGAGCCATATCCATCAACTTGCCATTACAATCAATCCAAAGTGCTGTATTGTGCTAATGTGCAAACTCCTGGTCCCATAGCCAAGATTTCACTTTTTTCCTGAATGCCAGGAGGGATGGGGTTGATCGTATGTCACTTGGAAGTGCGTTCTACAGACGGGGAGCCACCACCGAGAAGACCCTATCCCTCATCCCCACCAACTGCGTTTGAGAAGTCGGCGGGAGCGAGAGCAGGGTCTCCCTGGATGATCTTAAATTATGAAATGCAGGAAGCAGAAGACCAAATAATAGTGCCCCTGTGCAAATAGAAACATGTATCCGATCCATGCTCATTGTTTTTGTCATAAGATTTAAATTGGTATAAAGAGCTTCTAACCCTCCAGGTGTGAGACTGCAATTCTCCCATCATCCCCTCATCTTTGGTCATACCGACTGGGATCATGGAAACTTAATTCTGAAAGCTGCACATTCCCCTCGGATTAAGAACAAGGCTTCCTAAAACTTTATGTAAAGAAATGCATTGATTGTTATAATACTTGAAAAACTGATTATTTTCTAAATTAGACTATAGAGTGTCATGAAAAACTTTAGTAAGACATAATTGAGGGTCTTGTCTACATATGGTAATAAAAAGTTGTATGCAGAACTTTTTTCTTTGATAAGAAAGGTATTTCAGGGGAGGTTCAGGATCTAGCCAAAATTTACATATACTATTTGAGAAGTTGTTGCCTATATTTGAAAAAGTTATGCTTTATTTCAATTGAAAATTGCACATAACTGCTAAGTATTATTATGAGAACTTTGGCTGACAGATTCAGTAATGAGCTATAAGGGTTTTACTCAATTCACGCACACACCCATCAACAAACATTATAATTTGTACTCAGGAAAATATATGTTTAGAGATGTGGTGAATTATATCTCCTTATTTTTCATATTATTACTGATAATTTGATATCCATTATAATTTTAGACTTAATCCTTCCTCCAGGCTATCTTTCCCTTCTTCTGTGCATATATTTCCCACGCTGAGCTATGGCATAAGAGATTTTGCAATCATCTGCAAAATGTACACTCCAGTCAGAAATAACTTCTAGTTCAAGGAGAAGTAGTTAGTGGGGAAGTCAAATAGCTTCTACTATTCACACTTACAAACATGGGCTAAAATACTGCCTCAGACACACTTATTCCATTGTACAGCTCCCAATGTTATCTCCAAAAATGACCTTGTTATGTGGACTTACAATGGCAAGTTCTGGCTTATAGGACAGTGAAATCAACAGGAATTTCCTGTACTATCTTCTAGCTGGATACAATGTGACAGATATCTGCACGGTGGGGTGGCTTTGGGTTGTCTATGCAAGTAATAGGCAAAGAGATCATACAGCACATTAGAGGCTAACTGATGCCCTATATCTATACTGATCACTTAGTTTGATGTATATTTGGGTTAATCCAGTGGTGGTAACTTGCCACATGGGATTGTTCCAGGTTAACATTGGGGCAAGGCCACTTTAATGTAGCCTTATCCAGTGTTACCAAAAGTGAGGATAAGTCTGAGTTCTTCCATAGAATTTGGGCTTCCCTGTGACTTGGGGCAATGAGAGCAGTTGGACCAGTTCTCAACCCAACTGGAACCAGATGCAACCGTCATGACTGCTACCCAGCAGTCCAATGGTTCAGATGGCTTGGTGGGCACAAGATAGCAGTCCCTAACATTAACTTCCCCCCTGTCCCCTGTGCTGTGGAAGCCATGGCATGGCACCTATCTCGGCAAAGATATCAAGGAAAGAATGAATTTCCTCCTCTCCCCTTTCCCTCAGCACCATGACACTGTGGCAGGTGTCAGGGCAAGTAACCGAAAAAGGTAGATGTTGTGCCATGAAGAGGGACTGAGGTGGGGTAAGGGGACATTTAGGATGGCCACCACTGAGGTGATGAAGTGCATTTGCACCTACTGGGCAATGGGGACTCCCTCCCACCTGTGTGGCAGCTCATGAAGTCTTTCTTGGACAGTATTACCTGACTTAGGAATCCATGTAGGTGTCCTGAGAGACCAAAATTGGTAACATAAGCTTTCATAAACTAGGGGTGCACCTACAGTTCAGAATGAATTCAGTTTGACATATCTGTTACTGTCATGGCTCAATGCTATGTAATCATGAGAGCTGTAGCAGCACTTTTTGGCAGAGAAGCTAAAAACCATGTTAAAGGGGTGTCAAACTGCATAATTGTACAGTGTAAATGCAACCTAAGTCTGCTTCCTATACCATTTTTAGGAATACTCATGTGTGGATAGCATAGAAATATAAACCAGATGAGTATGGTGATGACATGAAACATTCAGTATTAATAATGGCCATTGAAGGATAAAGGCAGAGGAAATGATATTGCCTAGAGACAATCATATCAACGGTGAAAGGAATTATTGGAATACAGTGTGATTTTGAATGGGAATCAGAAAGGAAAGCTGATAAACTGACTCAGGCTGGATCTACACTTCCCTATATCCCAGGATCTGATTCCAGATTATATGCTTATCCCAGATTATCTAGCAGTGTAGAGTCATATAATCCAGTCAGAGCAGATAATCTGGGATCAGATCCTGGGATACAGGGTACTATAGATCCAGTTTCAGGGGACCCTCATGAGTCGGGGCTGTTAATTATTGTTATGTATCCTTCCAACAACCCTCATTAAAAGAAAATCGCTAAATGTGTTGCTTCAGGTCTCCCTACTCTCTGAAACCTCTTTTGATGGGACCATATGGCTAACAGGGTGCAGTTTGAGGGCTGGGCCTTTGAAAGGTGTGTGGGCAAAACAGATTTTCCCAAACTAAAAAGTATACCATTACATCAGCATAATTTAGTAATAGGTGTCCAATTATAGCAGATATTTTGTGTCTTTTATTTATATGCGGTATTTTTATATACAAAGAGGAGAAACCAGCCTCCAGGACGGTGGCTCAGCGTTTTGGCAACATGTGGAGCAAGCAGTGACACAGCATTTTCAACAGCTGCAGAGTGGATGCCTGACTGGGATCAACTGTTCCTGTGCCGCTGTTTACAGCTGTTTCGGTTGGAGCTGAGTCCCTGGCCTTTCCTCCGCCATACTGGGCCGTTGTTTATTTCCATCGAGACATCCTTTCCAGTGCTCCTGGCCTCCACCTCCTGCTGTGCTGGGTCATAGCATACATCCTCAACGCTCCCTTTCAAGCCCCTACTGCTGGAAGAGCCATCCATTATCTACTCAGCGTTTCTTCACATCATCTTCATGACCCTCACCATTTAATTGACCCTCGCCATTTAATGAGAACAATTTCCAGAACTTGACATCCTGCCTTACAGCCACTGTGAGACGGTTCTGGGGGGAAGGGGGGTCTTATCTAATGCTGCTAACCTGCTCAACATATTGCACTTTGCTTTAAGAACTACTTCAAGAACTACCTCCCACTGACAGCACTTTAGACTTTAAGCTTTAGTGCACCTTAATCAACTACAGTGCAATTCAATGTCTTAATGCACTTTTAACAACTGCAGATCCCACCAGCACTTTAGACTCTATTTTTGACTGCTGTATTGACTTTAAATAGCAATCTTCCTGCACTTTATGGACTCTGATGAGAACTCTGCCCCCATGCTGCTATTCAAACCTCTACTTGTATTAATTCTAACTACAATTGGTGAGGGGAGGGAGGCTCAGGGAGGGCTGGAGCAGTCCAGAATCTGCAGGGAAGGGGTGGGATCTGAAGGGAGGGGGAAACCATTGTCATATGAATCACTATCAAATCATGCATTTAGTGCTAAGCCTGGGACAGGAAATGTGAGAATTGAGTATGATGAGGGAGGGGGGAGTTTCATTGTCCGAGGGGCCCCAATAGAAGTAATATCGGGGAGTGGGAGATGCGGGAAAGAGAGACCTTTAATTCGGCCTAGGGTTGATGTTAGAACATTAGTAGTTCCAAATCAGCCTCCTGACATGGTAAGTCTGGGTACCCAGGATGGCGGTCCCTCTGGATTAAGGATGGTGCTGTTTAACACCAGATCTGTCAACGGTAAAACAGCTATCATCCAGGACTTAATTCTGGTTGAACGGGCAGATCTGGCGTGCATAACGGAGACCTGGCTGGATGAGGCTGGAGGTGTAAATCTGACCCAGCTTTGTCCACCAGGTTTCTCAGTGCAGCACCAGCCAAGATCCGGGGGGTGGGGAGGCGGGGTTGCGGTGGTCTATAAGGATTCCATCTCCCTGACCAGATGCCCCATTCCTCAGTCAACCAATTTCGAATGTGTCCACCTGAGGGTAGGTGACCGGGACAGAATAGGGATTCTGTTAGTGTACCGTCCACCCTGCTGCACTACAGTCTCTTTACCTGAGCTATCGGGGGTGGTCTCGAGCCTGGCGTTGGAGTCCCAACGGCTCTTAGTGCTGGGGGACTTCAACATTCATGCAGAGTCCACCCTTTCAGGAGCGGCTCAGGACTTCATGTCTACCATGGTGACCATGGGGCTGTCCCAACAGGTATCTGGCCCTACCCACTGTGCTGGCCACACCTTAGATGTGATTTTCTGTCAGGGATGGGAGAACGATGGCGGTGTGGAGGAGCTGACCATCGCTCCGTTGTCATGGACCGACCATCATCTGATCAGGTTTAGACTTTCCGCACCCTCCAACCTCTGCAGGGGTGGAGGACCCATTAAGATGGTCCGCCCTAGGAGGCTTATGGATCCTGATGGATTCCTGACAGCTCTTGGGGAATTTCCCGCCACCTCGGTAGGTGATTCTGTCGATGCTCTGGTCACTCTCTGGAACAGGGAGATGACTAGGGCAATAGACACGATTGCTCCGGAACGGCCCCTCTCAAGTAGCCGAGCTAAACCAGCTCCTTGGTTTAACGAGGAGTTGGCAGCAATGAAGTGAAGGAAGAGGGACCTAGAGAGCGTGTGGTGTTCAGATCCGAGCGGGCCAAACACGCCTTGATGCCTATCTAAGGGCATATGGCGCGGCAATAAAGGCTGCAAAGAAATCCTTTCTGGCAGCCAATATTGCATCCGCAAAGAACCGTCCAGCAGAGCTGTTTCGAGTTGTCAGAGGCCTATTGCATCCCGCCGTCCAGGATGGGAGCCCTGACAACTCAGCAGCACGCTGTGAAGCATTTGCAAAGTTCTTTGTGGATAAAGACGCTTTGATCCGTTCTGGCCTGGACACCATGTTAACGGCAGTCTCTGAGGAGGTAGCTGGAGCACCTGCTTGTCCAATTTTGATGGATCAATTTCAATTGGTGAAACCTGAGGATGTGGGCAAGAAACATTGGAGGAATGAGAGCGACCACATGCATCCTAGACCCCTGCCCATCCTGGCTTCTAAAGGAGGCCAGAGGGGGATTGGCCGAGTGGGTGAAGGTGGTGGTCAATGCCTCCCTCCGGGAAGGCAACATTCCAGCGAGCTTAAAACGGAGATCCTCTGGCCGGGTCGTCCCGACCCCGCCCACCACTTCCACTCTTCGAGGGCGAGTCCCTGGCACCAGCCCCGGCGGTGAAAAGCCTGGGAGTGATCCTAGACGAAAATCTCACGATGGAGGCCCAGATCCAGGCTGCAGCTAAGGGCGCCTTTTTCCATCTCCGTAGGGCCCGTCGGCTGGCTCCCTACCTTCCACCAGAGGCCTTGAGAACAGTCGTCCATGCCACTGTCGTCTCACGCCTCGACTACTGCAACGCCCTATATGTGGGCCTCCCAGACAACAACTAAGAGGCTGAAACGTATCCATAACGCCGCAGCCAGACTCATTACTGGGTCATCAGTGAGGGATCACATTTCCCCATTCTTAAAGAACTTCACTGGCTGCCCCTAGAGTTCAGAGCCCTTTACAAACTCCTGGTGCTCACCTTTAAAGCCCGGCACAACATTGGGCCTTCCTATCTGAGTGACCGGCTGACGGCCCAATGCAGCGAGAGGCCAGCACGCTCCATCAACGGTGACCGCCTGACTACCCCTGGAGTGCGGGAGGCTAGACTGGCGAAGAAACTCGGCGGAGAGCCTTCTCCGTCGCGGCCCCTTCGACTTGGAACTCACTGCCGCCCACCCTCAGAGCCTCTCCGACTCTATCTGGATTCCGGCCAGCCTTGAAGACCTGGCTCTTCCGCCCTAGCGTTCGGGACTGGCTCGGTACCCTGGACTACCTGAGCCACCCCTCCTGTTCATATTCCATGTTTTTAAACTGTTGTACATTGTTCACCCTAGGGTTTTAACTGTTGTAAGTCGCCCGGAGCACCGCCGGTGGAGGGCGACTCACAAATATTAAAGTATTATTATTATTATTATTATTATAAAACAAGCTGTTATAAAACCGCTGTTGAAGAAACCATCACTGGACCCCACTCAATTCGTCAACTATCGGCCTGTTTCCAATCTTCCCTTCTTGGGCAAAGTCCTGGAATGTGTGGTGGCCTCACAACTCCAGGTATTCTTGGAAGACACGGATTATCTGGATCCGGCACAGTCTGGTTTTAGGCCGGGACATGGTATCGAGACAGCCTTGGTCGCCTTAGTGGATGATCTACGCCGGGAGCTTGACAGGGGGAGTGTGTCCCTGTTGGTTCTGCTGGACCTCTCAGCGGCCTTCGATACCGTTGACCACGGTATCCTTCTGGGACGCCTTGCAGAGATGGGGCTTGGAGGTACTGTCTTGCAGTGGCTCCGGTCCTTTCTGGAGGGCCGATCTCAGAAGGTGTTATTGGGAGACACCTGTTCAACCCCACAACCATTGTCTTGTGGGGTTCCTCAGGGCTCAATACTATCTCCCATGTTGTTTAACATCTACATGAAGCCGCTGGGGGAGGTCATCCGGAGTTTCAGAGTGCGGTGTCATCTGTTCGCAGATGATGTCCAACTCTGTCACTCCTTCCCACCTGCTACTAAGGAGGCTGTTCAGGTCCTGAACCGGTGCTTGGCCGCTGTGTCGGACTGGATGAGGGCGAACAAATTGAAATTGAATCCAGACAAGACAGAGAGACTCCTGGTCAGTCGAAAGGCCGAACAGGGCATAGGGTTACAGCCTGTGTTAGACGGGGTTACACTCCCCCTGAAGATGCAGGTTCGCAGTTTGGGTGTGATCCTGGACTCATCGCTGAGCCTGGAACCCCAGGTTTTGGCGGTGACCAGGGGAGCATTTGCACAGTTAAAACTTGTGCGCCAGCTGCGCCCGTACCTTGAGAAGTCTGACTTGGCCACGGTGGTCCACGCTCTGGTTACATCCCGTATAGATTACTGCAATGCTCTCTACGTGGGGTTGCCTTTGAAGACTGTTCGGAAGCTGCAACTAGACCAACAGACAGCAGCCAGGTTGATAACAGGAGCGGCTCCACTGGCTGCCAGTTTGCTACCGGGCACAATTCAAAGTGCTGGCTTTAGCCTTTAAAGCCCTAAACGGTTTGGGTCCTACTTACCTGTCCGAACGCATCTCTCCCTATGAACCATCGAGATGTTTAAGATCATCTGGAGAGGCCCTGCTCTCGGTCCCGCCTTCTTCGCAGGAGCGACTGGCGGGGACAAGGGACAGGGCCTTTTCAGTGGTGGCTCCTCGGCTTTGGAACGCCCTCCCTAAAGACATCAGATTGGCCCCTTCCCTCCTGATGTTTCGCAAGAAAGTCAAGACCTGGCTATTTGAGCAGGCATTTGTTGATGAAATATAAGGCTTAATTGGATATATGGAATGACGACGATGCGATGGAAACTGATTTCAACATGACGCTGAGGCTGCAATTGTATGTTTTTAATTGTTAAATTGTTATTATATGTGTTATGTTTTGGGGGAGAAGGGTTTGTCTTGTTGCTGTGTTATATTGAGGGCAGAGACTGCCTGTGTAAACCGTCCCGAGTTGCCTTCTGGCTGAGAGGGGCGGTATAGAAATGTGACAAATAAATAAATAAATAATAAATACATATTTAAGATTTCTGATAAAGAAAAAGGATGGAAAAATTAAACAAAGAGAACAAGACACTGCAAACTGAAACCAACTTCGTTTGGACCTCCTGTAAGCTTTAATGAATGCTGCTATATGACTGCACAGCAAAAGCTTCATATTAAATGCACTCTTATATACCTTGCAAGAAACCTGCCTGCATTTGCATCTTAATGTGTTTTTCAATATATGATTGTGAGCCCAGGGACTCACGACCATATATTTTTTTCTAAGAGAAACAGAAGCCTTCTTTCATAAGACATCACAACTTAAACTATATTAATACAAAGTTTAATTCAGAATTCCATAAGAATTTGGTCGGAAAACTCACAGCAACACAGAATGTGGTCTGTTTCACCCAGAAATAGTAAAAGTTCAATTTTGATTAAAGAACGACCTTTCATCCCAGCTAGCTGGGATGAGAGGATTTTGCCCCCCTGCCTCGACGAGAGCAAAGGTTCCTGGGGGAACCTTTCGGCGTGGGGGGCTGGGCTTTCAGCGAGGCCCCGCCCTAACAAGCCATATGGAGCTTGTTCTGCGTGCAGAGAGGTTGTGTTTTTTACCCTCTCTGCCTGCAGCCTTTGGAAGGAAGAGGAGACCTGAAAGAGAAGACCGGAAGAAAGGAAGAAAGGAGAAGTGTAGAAGGGAGAAGAGGAGAAGAAAGGAAGAAGAGAAGAAGGGAGAAGAAGAGAAGCAGGGGTTGAAGAGAACACAGGAAGGACAAAAGTGGAGTAGATCGGAGAGGATGCGGAGAACAGAGAAGAGCTGAGAAGAGGACAAGAAGGAGAGGAAGAGGCGACGGAGAGGCGGAGCGGCGGTTCTTACTGTTACACCCATTGCGCTTTGGGAGAAGGTCGGTGTCCGGTCCTGGGAGGGGAGAGGGGAGTGTGTCTTCTTCCTCTCTCCTCTGCCCTTGGATCTTCCTTTTTCCCCCTTTCCCCTGCGCGCCGCCGCCCCGGGCCTCGGGAGGCTGCGGTGGTGGCCGGGCTGGTTGGGCCTGGCGGCGGGTGCGGCGGGGGGTCTTGGCGGGGGGTATGTCCCGGGCTCCCTCCCTCCCGCCTCCTCCACTTGGCCTGAGTGCGGAAGAGGAGCGGCACCCGTTACTTGGCCAGCGGCGCCGGGTTGGCGGCCGGGGGTGCTCGGCCGTTTCCTCCCCCTCACCGCTTGCCAAGAGGCCTGGGCTGGGCCTGTGCGGTTGAGGGGGAGGAGGGTGGTATGCCCGGCCGGCCGAAAAACTTGGCCGCCATCTTGGCCTCGTGGGCCGGAGTGGCAGACAGGGAGGCAGGCGGGGCGTCTGCTTCCCTGCCGCCATGTTGGGCGGCCATTGGCACGGGCGCTAGCTTGGGGGGCTTCCTTCTGGAGTGCTGGCGTTGGCTGTCTGTTCTGGCCGCCAGTGGGTGTGGCGGCAGAGTGGTTGGCGCCAGTTTTGGATGCTTTTGGGTTGCTTGGGAGAGCGGTGATGGCGGGCTGTGCGCGGCCGCCATTTTCTTTCCCAGCCGCTATTTTGTGTGGCGGCCGAGGGGTTGGGCGCCATTTTGAGGTGCCTTGGGAGGAAGGATGATGGCTGGCTGTTCCCGGCCGCCATTTTGTTGGGCGGCCGAGGGTTCCGGTGCCAGTGTGGCTGCCTCGTGGTGTAGTAATGCTCAGGAACGGGTTTAATTGTACTGAGAATGGGCGCAGCTGGCGGGGGTCATCTGCACAGCTCTCTACCGACCAGAGGGTCACGAGTTCGAGGCCAGCCCGTGTCGGGGTGAGCTTTTGACCAATTTGCGTAACTTGTTGTCGACCTTTTGGAGGACCCCTGGGTTGGGTCGAGATAGGGGCGCTCAGCTGGAGCGTTTGGGCAGGCTTGGAGGCCGAACAAGAGTTTAAGCAGTAGAGTGAGGGGATCTTGCAGAGTCGTGTGCAGCACTGCTTGGGTTCTTTTTTATATATATAATTGTTTTTTTTATTGAGTTTACACATTTAAAATACAGTTTAGTCAAGCAGTGCAGGGGGGAAAAGAGGGATAGAGGAGACCTTTAGAGGAGGGGAATTAGGGCCGGGATGTGGGGAAGGGAATAGATTAAGGAGAAGAAAAAGTTAGAATAGAAGAAAAGACTTTAGAATTCAGAAGTGTCCTTCCAGTCCGGAACGCGAGGATTGAAGTATCCCCCTTGAAATTTCCTTCTATATCTTATGTCTGCCTGCCGGTTTCCCGACTGTGCTTCTTGGACCTTATTTTTTTCGTGAGTCCATATACCGTTTTAATGACGTCCAGTCAATTCTGTTTTTCATACTCTGGTCATTAACCCTCCTGCTCATCTCGTCCAGCTCCATCAACTCATGCAGTTTAGTAAACCAATCCTCTACATGAGGTACCTCTTCCTTTTTCCAACTTCTTGCCAGCACTAACCTTGCCACCGCCGCGATAAAATATAGTAATTTGTCTGTTTCTCGGTCGATTTTTTTCGTCCATTAAATTAAGTAGATAATATGCTGGATTGAGATCAAAGTTTTTCTTGCTGATCTTTTGTGTATGTATGTGTATTTGTTTCCAAAACTTGTTAATTTTGGGGCAGGACCACCAGCAGTGGAAGAACGTCCCTATGTGTTCCCTGCACTTCCAGCATTTATTGTCCGTGTGTTTGTAAAATTTTGCCAGTTTTTGGGGGGTTAAAAACCACCTGAAGTACATCTTGTACCAATTCTCCGCTAAATTAGTTGATCCTAGGTACTTTATAGTTTTCTTCCAGGTGGACTCCCAGTCTTGCAGTAGTATTGAATGGCCCAAGTCCTGGGCCCATTCTACCATAACTTGTTTTACTGCCTCTGTTTCTACCTCCCACTCCAACAATTTATTATATAAAATCCTGATTCTTTTCTTCTCGTGCTTTTGCAGTGACTCCCAGATTGTTTCTTCTTCAGCAAAGCCTTTCTTTGAATCTTGCTTGAAATATTCCTTTATTTGGGCATAATGGAACCAAGAGATTTCTGTGCCCGAGTTTCTTAAGTCCTCTAACGATTTTAATGCCCACGAACCGTTCCTCTTTTCCAGAAGTGTTTTGTATGTAAGCCATTCCCCCATCGGGTTTTCCTTCCTATGTTGGGCCTCTGCTGGGGAGACCCACAATGGGGTCCTTGCGTATATTCTCTCCTTGTATCTGTCCCATATTTTGATTAAGGCGGCTCTGATATAATGGTTTGTGAAGTTTTTCTCTATTTTTGCCTTCCCATACCATGTGTATGCGTGCCGGCCTCTTCTTAAATTAAAGCCTTCTAAAAGTAGTGTTCTTGTTTTTTTTAAGTGTGGTCCAATCTATGGCCCAACTAAGGGCCGCTGCATCATGGTATAATTGTAAGTTGGGGAGAGCCAAACCTCCTCGTTCTCTTCTGTCAGTGAGGATTCTATGGTTTGTTCTAGCTCTTTTCCTTTCCCAAATGAATCTTAGGATATCTCTTCTCCATATTTTGAAAGTGTGGCCTGTTCTTATAATTGGTATTGCCTGAAAGAGGAAGCTCATCCTGGGTAGAACATCTAATTTTATCACCGCAATTCTGCCTAGTAGATTTAGTTTGGGGAATTTCCATTTTTCTAGATTCGCCTTTATGGATTTCCACGTTGAGTCATAATTGTTCCTGAGTAGTTGGTTATTGTGGGCCGTCAGCTGAATGCCCAGGTATCTTATTTTGGTTACCACCTCAATTGTGGTCTTTCCCTTCAGTTTTTCCACTCTGTCTCCTTTTATGTTTTTTGTGAGCAGCTTAGTTTTAGAGTAGTTGATTTTTAGACCTGCCACCTTACCATATTGTTCCAGTTTTCCTAGCCATTTCTGGATTGTCTCTACCGGATTTTCGATTATGCAGACCAAGTCATCTGCAAATGCCTGCAATTTGTATTCTTCTTTTTGGATCTTTAGGCCTTTAAGATCTCCATCGGCTCTTATATCCTGTAATAATAACTCCAACATGAAGATAAAAAGAAGCGGGGACAACGGGCAACCTTGCCTCGTTCCCTTCTCAATTTTAATAGTTCCTGCTGTCACTCCGTTGACTATGATGCTGGCCTCCTGGTTCTGATATATTGCATTTATGGCATTTAATACTGAGAACCCCATGTCTTTCTCTTTAAAAATCTGAATCAAAAAGTCCCTTTTCGGCGTCTAAAAATAAAAAGCCCACTTCCTTCTGAGTATTGACTTCATAAAATTCTATCGCGTTTATAATCGTTCTTAAATTATTCCTCAAATATCTTGAGGGGAGGAACCCCGCTTGGTCCTCCTTGATGACTTCATCTAGAAAAACTTTAAACCTGTTTGATAGAATTTTAGTGAACAACTTATAATCGTTATTTAATAAGGAAATGGGTCTGTAGTTTTTTACACTCGTTGGGTCTGATCCTTCCTTATGTAAAAAAATCATATTTGCCCTCTTCCATGAATCTGGGATCGCCCCCAGCCGCATAACGTCATTGAAAATATCTTTAAGATATGGTGTAATCTCTTCTACAAATAGTTTATAATATCTGGCTGTCAGCCCGTCCGGGCCTGGCATTTTATTATTTGGCATAGAGTTAATGGCCTCTTTTATCTCCTTTACACTTATTGGCTTATTTAGGGATTCTCGCTGTGTATCACTTATTTTCTCTAATTTCTGGTGCGATATATATGTTACTATATCCTCCATCTCTATTTTGTCTTTCTTATAGAGGTCTCCATAGAATCTTTTAAATTCTTCCCCTATCTCGTGGCCTTCATATATATCTTGTCCTTTAACTGTTAGTTTAGGTATATGTTGTTTTTGTTTTTTTTCTCTTAGGCTTTTCGCTAGTAGTTTCCCTGGATTATTCATATTGGCAAAGTAATTCATCTTTAAATATTTCAGATTCCTTGCCATGCGTTCCTCTTGCTCGGCATTTATTTCACCTCTTAACGTCCTGATTTCTAGCATGATTTTTCTGCTATCCGGTTTTTTTTTAAGTTGCCTTTCCTTTTCTTCCAAGTTCTTATATAGGCTGTTTTGTTTTTCTTGTCTTTTCCTGTTCTTAATTGCCCCTTGTTGCAGAAAGTGGCCCCTCATGACAGCCTTACTTGCCTCCCATAAGGTCGTCCTCGAAATCCCTTGTGTATCGTTCAACTCAAAATATTCCTTTAATAGACCTTTGTTGTGTTAAATTTCTTTATCTGTTTGCATCAGGCTGTCATTCAGTTTCCACCTTCTTTCTTTTTTATATCTGTGTAGCGTTATTAATAGGGGGCAATGATCAGTATTTACCCTTGGCAGAATTTTAATTTTTTCAATTTTTGTTGCTAGTGTGTTTGTGGCCCAGGCCATATCTATCCTGGACCAAGATGCGTGACGGGCTGAGAAAAAGGTGTAGTCTTTTTCGTTTGTATGTCTCATTCTCCAGATGTCGTTTAGGGCTAAGTCTCTCTTCAAATTTAGCAGTCCCCTTGGCAATTTGCCTCTCTCTGGGTCTTTCCCCTTCTTTTGGGCTCTGGATCTGTCTAAATCGTTATCCAGAACCCCGTTAAAGTCTCCTATTAGTAGGATATTTTTGTAGTTTGAGTCACTCAAAAAATTCCTCAATTGATTCACGAATTTTGATTTTTTTTCCGTGGGAGCATAAATATTACAAATTAGCAGATCTATTTGTTCAATTTTCACTTTTACTCCCAGGATCCTCCCATCGTTGTCCTTAAAGGCCAAAGATGCTTCTATGGAATCTTTCACGTATGTTGCCACTCCCCTTTTGGGGGGGGGCTGAAGAGTAAAAGACTCTTCCGAGACTCTTTTGATTTAAATGTGATACATGTTTTTGTGATATATGCGTTTCTTGTAGCATGATTAAGTCAAAATTGCCTTTTCTTAGTATGTTTGTAATTGCTTTGCGTTTATTTGGGGAGTTTATCCCGTTTACATTATTTGAATATATCTTTACTGCCATTATTCTTCTAAATTAATCAATTCACAGTCCTTTTCCTCGCCCTCCTCCACCAAAACTACCTTATCTTCTGTTGAATTAGGCCTTTGTCTCTTTTTATCTTGTTTCCTGTATTCCAGGGACCAGCTTGCATCTTTCGGGTTTGTTTCTCTCTCAGATGGGGCCTTCCCCTTGCCTTCTCCTTTCCCCCTACTTTCCATCTGTTCCTTAAAGTAACTGTAAAACTCTTTAGCCTTGTCCTCGGAGGTAATCCAGTGTTTCTCCTCCCTGAAGGTCACCGATATCCCTTCGATTTTCTCCCACTTATACCTAATCTGATGTTTCTTGAGTTCATCCACTAAAAAGTAGTATTTTTTCCTTTTTTGTAGGGATGAGGTTGTAAATTCTTTTAGAATAATAACTGGTTTCCCCCTATAGGTGACTGGAGCTCGTCCTTTGTTTTTTAGAATCTCATCTCTCACCGATCTTCTCCCAAAAGATACAATTGTGTCCCTCGCCACCTTATTTCTCTTGGCATAACTGGAGTTTATCCGTTGCACCCGGTCAATATCTTGCTCCATTTGAGCTGTTGGAATATTCAAGATCTCGGCTGTCAGTGCCACCACAATTTCCCTTAGATTCTGGTTTTCCTGTTCTTCAATACTCCTAAACCTAAGTTGGTATTCCGTCTCCTTTGATGCCATTAGTTCCTGTTGTTTTTCGATTTTTGAATTTATTTCTTCCAATTTGGACATTTTTTCTTCAATTTTTTTCTGGATTTTATTCACTTTTGTATTGTCTTTTTTAATGTCTTTGATCTCCTGTTGCATCCCTGTCATCTCCTTTCTCATGCCTGAGAGTTCCTCCTTCAGCTCATCTTTAAGCTCTGCTTTCATTTTCCCTAGTTCGTCTTTAAACATTTTTTCCATCTTCTCTTGCATTTTTTCGCTGTTGTCCTTTAGTTGGTCATTTATCTGCTCTCTCATCCTCTGCATTTCTTGAAGGAGATCTCTTCCAGAAACCTCTCCCGACATGGAGTTCCTTCTCCCTGATATTGGTGGTGCTGCCTTTGTTCCTTTAGGTGCTGTTACATATTTATCCATCCTTCTTCCCTCCTGGCCTGCTGGTCCAACCCTGGCAGATGACAGATGTCAGCTTTATTTAAGTCCCTTTAGTAGTTTGGTTGGTCTTTCACTTATTTCTCCGATTCCTGGTAACCTCAAGCTGCTCTCAAATCTGCTTTTAGAGTCTGTCCCCTGTGTGCTCTTCTTGCTTCCTGCGTCGCGCTCCCTCCTTGCCTGTGTCCGCCGTTTGCTATTCTTGATCTTGGCTATTACTTCTGTTTCTTCAATCCTGGATCCTCCGCCGTCTCCTGGCACCTGGGCGCTCTCCCCCGACGTCCTGTGTCCTGTGTCCTAGGCCACTCCCCACCGTCTGCGTCCTACGTTGTACGTCGTCCCATCCCTCCTTACGTCCTGCGTTTCCTGCTTCCACCCGCTTCTCTGGCTCCTTTCGCTCCTCTGTGACGTAGATGCGGCGCGGTGCGTACGTGCCGCCTCGTCGTCGCGTTCTTTTTTTTTTTTGCCTTTACTTTTACAAGCGGGATTCCTCTTAAAGGGGACGACTCCCTCGCCCTCCTAGATCTGCGGCTCGGTGTCTCTTGACGGTAAGTCAGCTTTTAGTCTGCTGGATTGATGATGGATTGATGATGATTCCCTTCGGGGGAGGGGGATCTCCACCTATTGGTTCTTGTCACCCTTAAGCCAGCAATGAGTCCCAATGCTCTCTGTCGGCTTTTCGGCTACGGCTTCCCCCCTCCGCTTTTCCTTGGCTTGGGCTTTGACTTCGCTCCTGTTCTCCTGTGGCTGTCCTCGCCCGCTGCCCTTTATTGGCCTTTATTGTTTGTCTCTCCTGCTGTATTTACCACAGTCCACCGACTTGCAGGCTGCGTCTCTCGCGCTCCGTTCTTTGTCTCTCTGGTGTTCCTCTCTCCTTTTTTTCACCCATGTGGATTAAAATGAAAGCGGTCGGCCTCTTGGACACTATGTGCCTTGCACCCCCTCACGGAAGCCTCTTCCGGCCTGAGGACCGGCGTAGCACTCTACACCGTCGCCTCAGCCTTACTGAAGTTTGCTTTGGGACCAACCTCTTGCCCGTTGGTCTTTGGAGAGATTTCCTTCTCTCCTCCGTTGTGGGGGGGTTCGGAAACGCCCGAAGTTCTCGGGAGCTTCAGACGTCCGTGGCGGCCGCCATCTTGCTTTCACCGGAAGTCAGCACTGCTTGGGTTCTTAAATGGCAAGGTTGGATAATAATCCCCATGAGGAACGGCTTAAAGAGCGGGATATGTTTGGCATGCAAAAAAAAGAAGGCTGCAGGGAGAAGTGAAGACGGCCAGGCGAAGTTTAGGCAACAAGAAGGTTAGAGGGCGATTACCATGAGGAGCGACCCAAGGAATTAGATGGGAGAGGCTCTGTGCTGCTTGCGACTTGTAGGACTGGTATGTTCCTGGCTGGATGTTGATCGCTGGCAGAGGGTAGGCTCCAGCTCATTTACGGAGGCCTGGATACGGTGGCACTCCAGAACAAGGGCGCTCATGGGTGTGTTTGTCAAATTTTTTGCAGGATGGAACCAAGGAAGAATGTCCCTGGCGTGAAGGGGAAGGGACCAGCGCGGAAATCTGGGGAAAAGCGACCATCGCCGACGGAGGAATCATCATCCGACGAGGAGACCGTGTCCTCCGCGACGCTGGCTGCCATGATGGCCAGAATCGAGGGGCTCGAGAGGTGCAGGGGGTTGCCCGTGCGGCCCGCCGAAGCGGGGGAGGCGGGACGATTCAGCAAGGCGCGGCTTGTTAAACAAATGCTGTCTCGTCTTGCTGTTTTAGAGGCTGGCCAGGAGGTGGAGGCACCGGAGGAAATCCCGGAGGAGATGGTCGGGGCGCCCGTGGGAGAGCTGGTGAGCCACAGTCAGCTGCCGGTGTCGGTCGGTCGTGCGGTGGAGCCGGAGAGCCATGCGGACGAGCCGGAAGGCCGTGCCGTGGATGCCGGGCTGGCTCGGGTACCGGAGCCGTGCGCGGTACGGGCGGCTCCGGCTGTGGTGTCGCAGACGGTTGGACCAGCGCCGGAGGTCGCAGGCCCTTCTGCGGGATACGGTAAGGAGCCCAGTGCTATTTGGCCCTGGGATGGTTTTCGTGGGCTCGGGGAGGCCTTGGGGGTGCCGTGCGGAGCTTCTTCCCCACTGGCGCCGGGTGTTAGTGCGGCTGCTGCTGGGGGAGGGGTGGTAGCCGGGTTGGTGGGCTCACCCCCGATATTCCCTGGGGCGGCTGCGGTTGCAGGGTTATCCATGGGTGTGGTTGCACCGGTGGCCACTGGGGGCGCGGGCTCCTTGGAGGCCGCGCGTAAAGGGGATATGACCCAGTTTTGGGGTACGGATAGGTGGACTGCACCCATTTTGCCGGCCGCAACTGATGGGGTTTTGGGGGCCCATTTGGCCCCCAAGACATTGGAGAAAATCCTCCGGAACGAATTTGTCGATCTTTTCTCTTTACTCTACAAAGAGTTAGAGAAGAAGGAGAAGGAGGAGTTGGATGACGAAGGAAAGGAGAAGCTTAAGCGGCGCAAGGTCGAACAGAATTGGGAGAACTGGCTAGCGTGCTACACGATCTACATGGGCATCTTAGTGGATGCCCAGCTCTACAGGGCAAAATCGTTGGAATGCTACCTGAACATTATTTATGGGGCCAAGGTCAGGTTCGTGGGGAAGGCTTGGCTCGAGTACGACCGGCGCTTCCGGGCTTTGGCGGCCTGTGACCCGCGCATCCGGTGGGACCTCATTCACGAACAGCTCTGGCTGGCCGTAATGAATGCCGCCAAGGCGGTCCCTGGGGAGCCGGCCAACAGCGGTCACCTGGTTCAGAATGCCAAGGGCGTGCAGCCCTTTCGGCCAGTGGCCTCTGGGGGGCAGTCCCAAAAACAGCGACCAGTGTGTTGGGAGTTCTCCGCCCAGGGGGCGTGCAGCAGAAAGGTGTGCAGATACCTGCACGCCTGTTCTACCTGTGGTGGCCAGCATGGGGCGAAACAGTGTAACAGGGGGAAGCCTTGGAGGGGAAATCCCAGAGAGGGATACTCCAAAAAGGCTTCGGCTCAGTCACCCCTTCCAAAAGGGTCCCAGCCCAGTTAAACTGGGCCCGCTAGGACAGTGGCTGAAGATCTATCCGAACAGAGCCGCGGCACACTACCTGTTGTCCAGGTTCACCTTCGGTTTTCGCATTCCAGCCCTGGGTCCTAGGGCGCCACGTCTTTTTCCCAATTTAAAGTCTATAATTGGGATGGAGGACGTGGTGCGGCAAAAAATTGCCAAAGAGTTGGGGGAAGGACGGGTGTTGGGTCCGTTTGAGTTTCTTCCAGTTTCGAGTTTGAGAGTTTCCCCGTTGGGAATTGTGCCTAAAAAGTATCGCCTCATTCATCATCTGTCCTATCCAAGGGGCAGCTCTGTGAATGACGCGATACCGGACGAGTTGTGCACAGTGTACTACACGTCGTTCGATGCGGCTGTGCGCGTGGTCAAACGACACGGGCCGGGAGCGGAATTGGCTAAGTGCGATATCAAATCTGCTTTTAGATTGCTCCCGGTCCACCCAGCTGATTTTGATCTGTTGGGTTTTCGGTTCGATGGCTTGTTTTACATCGATCGGGCATTACCTATGGGTTGCTCTGTGTCGTGCGCCGCTTTCGAGACGTTTAGTACCTTTTTGGAATGGGCGGTTAGAACCGATGCGGGCCTTAGCGGGGTGGTCCATTATATAGATGACTTCCTTTTTGTGGGCCGCTTTGGGTCAGGTGATTGTGAGTCGCTGTTGTGCACGTTCAAGCGCCTTACCCAAAGCTTGGGGTGCCCCTAGCTGAAGAAAACTGAGGGGCCGGCCTCGGTTCTGACATTCCTGGGGTGGAGTTGGATACGGTGAACCAATATTCCAGGCTGCCATTGGGGAAGGTGGCGGAACTGAAGGTCAGGATTGAGCAGTTTATGCTCAAGAAAAAGGCCATGTTGAAAGAATTCCAGGTTCTGATAGGTCACCTGAACTTTGCTTGCAAAGTGGTGACTCCTGGCAGGGCTTTCCTGCGCAGGTTGTGTGATGCAATTTCTGGCACTGTGTTGCCGCATCACCGTATCCGGGTTACCAAGGACATCAAGTCGGATTTGGAAATTTGGCTGAGTTTCATTTCAAATTTCAATGGCATTTCCTTTTGGCGGCAGGATTTGCTAGTAAAGGATGCCTCCGGATCTCTTGTTTTCGGAGTGTTTTTTGAGGGTCAGTGGTGTGCACAACTGTGGCCTGAGGATTGGCACAGTTTGGGTGTTACATCTGATCTGACTTTTTTGGAATTCTTTCCTATTTTTGTGGCAGTGCACATTTGGATGGAAAGGTTTGCCAACTCCACTGTGCATTTTTGGTGTGATAACATGGCCACAGTGCATGTTATCAACACACTTACTTCTCGGTCCAGTAGGGTAATGGGCCTGTTGCGGGCGTTTACGCTTCGTTGTTTAGAGGCGAACATATTGTTTCGGGCATTCCACATTGCAGGGCTTGATAATTCATTGGCCGACGCTCTGTCTCGTATGCAGATGGAGCGCTTCAGGCAATTGGCGCCCGGCGCAGAGGTCCTCCTGAAAAGCATGCCAGACCATCTCTGGCTGGTTGGAGTGAAGAAGTAGCGGTCGGCATGGCTTTGGCGTTAGCCCCCAGCTCCCGACGCGGGTACTTCAGGGCCGTCAGGGAGTTTGCGGAATTCAGGGAGTATTATGGTTTACCTAAGACCTTCCCTGTTCCGTATGACCACATCGCCCAGTTTTGTGTCTACCATCATAGGCGGGGTTTCGAGTTAAATTGTCGGCGCTGGCCTATTGGTTTAAGGCGCAGGGCTTGCATGACCCGACTAATGGTTTTCGCCTTCACAAATCGATGACTGGATGGTCCAGACAAATTGGCAGGTCTGTTGACTCCAGGGAACCCTTGACCCCTGATATTTTGAAGGGTTTGGGCCGGGTGTGGTCATCTGTGTGTGACTCCCGTTACGAGCAGGCTCTGTTCCATTCGGCCGCCCTAACCGCATTTTTTGGGGCCTTTAGAATCAGTGAGTTGGTGGCTTCATCAAAGGAAGACCTCTCTCACAGGGCCTTTTTACTATCTGACATTTCTTTGGATCAGGACGTTTTGGCTTTAAATGTCAGATTTTCAAAAACTGATCAGGCTGGTAAGGGCTCTTTGGTCCGGTTGGGGAGAGCTAGTGACGGCGAGTTGTGTCCAGTGCGAGCCATGTCACAATATTTGGCTGTTTGTGGCATGGGTACCGGTTATCTTTTTTGCCACCTGGACGGGACGCCACTGTCTAAATTTCAGTTTTGGGCAGTAACTAAAAAGGCCCTGAAATTATTGGGCTTGGAAGGGGTGAAGTTCGGAACCCACTCCTTCAGAATTGGCGCGGCGTCCTCTGCAGCTGCAATGGGGTATGATGCTGAAACAATTAGGTCCCTCGGGAGGTGGAGGTCAGACGCTTACAAAGTTTATGTTCGTAATGTTCAGTTGTAAGCGGTTTGATGTTGCCCAGTTTCTTTTCATTGCAGGTCCGATGGGATGCGCCGGGAGGCTGAAGGTCCTGATCTGCGGACACAGCTATGTGTATTGGGTGGAGAAGGCAGCGCTCCAGTCACCCCTCGGACGTCAGTTGGGCCTGGCATCCAGGTTGGATGTGCAGTGGTTGGGCAGACGTGGTCTGCGGTGGGACGGGCTTCGGCCATTGTTGTTCCAAGGAAGGGGGGTCCCACCCCCGGATATTCTTGTAATACATTTGGGGGGTAATGACCTGGGATTGCTGACCGGCCGAGCGCTGTACCTGCAGGCTCGGGCCGATCTGTATGCAATCTGGCGGGCATCGTTTGGTCGGCAATTGTGCCGAGGATGTGTTGGCCCAGTGGTGGTGACTTCAGGCTCCTGGTCAGTGCGCTGAAGCGGGTTAACAGGGCAATGAGGTCGGTGGTACATGGTGCCAACGGCTCTTATGTGCCTCATAGATTTTTGCATCCGGAAAACCATGGTATATTCCGGAGGGATGGGGTTCACTTGTCTGATGAGGGCAACCACCTGTTTTTGCTAGATATACAGCAAGGTTTAGTGGGGGTGTTAGAAGATTGGTGGGGGTTGGGGACAAGGTAGACACCTGCCCCCAAGTTGTGGCGGTTGGTTGTTAGGGAAATTCCCTAATTGGTGTTCACCTGAAGGCATCCCGTTTAGGGGTGAGGGCCAGTTAGTTAAATCCTCACAGTGAAGTTCTGTTGTTGAGTGAGGTGGATTGGATGGCCCTGGAAGGATAGGGGGCTATTCTCAAGCTCGGGTGAGTTGGCCCCTTACCCTTTTCCCTGTTGTGGCTGGATCTGGTGTTTTGGCAGACCAGCCTCGGTGTTCGCCCCCAAATTTGGTTGAAGTTGATTGATTCCTAACACCCCTTGAGTTAGTGGTTAGGAATTCAATAGGTAACAATAAATGTTGCCCAAAGATTTGAACCCAAAGTTACTTGTCTGTGTCTTTATTGTTGTCGGCTCATTATTTGGGGTATGGGTGGGCAACGACCTTTCATCCCAGCTTGCTGGGATGAGAGGGATTTGCCCCTCCCTGCCTCGACGAGAGCAAAGGTTCCTGGGGGAACCTTTCGGCGTGGGGGGCGGGGCTTTCAGCGAGGCCCCGCCCTAACAAGCCATTCGGAGCTTGTTCTGCGTCCCACCACTCCCGCCCTTGGTTCGTAATTCCAGGCCACCTTAGGGGCCAGGTGTGGTATTTTGACTCCTACTGCTGCTTTTAAGCCGGGGAGGGTTTTTGCCCACCTCCTAAATTCCTTAGGGGCTATTGGCTGTGGTGTATTTATAATTAGGTTAGATTAAATAGAGAGGCGGTTGGTTGTTAGGGAAATTCCCTAATTGGTGTTCATCTGAAGGCATCCCGTTTAGGGGTGAGGGCCAGTTAGTTAAATCCTCACAGTGAAGTTCTGTTGTTGAGTGAGATGGATTGGATGGCCCTGGAAGGGTAGGGGGCTATTCTCAAGCTCGGGTGAGTTGGCCCCTTACCCTTTTCCCTGTTGTGGCTGGATCTGGTGTTTTGGCACACCAGCCTCGGTGTTCGCCCCCAAATTTGGTTGAAGTTGATTGATTCCTAACACCCCTTGAGTTAGTGGTTAGGAATTCAATAGGTAACAATAAATGTTGCCCAAAGATTTGAACCCTAAGTTACTTGTCTGTGTCTTTATTGTTGTCGGCTCGTTATTCGGGGTATGGGTGGGCAAATGTATTATTACTGTTTATGATACATCGGGTACTTTCAGTTGGGGGTCTTGATCTTCTCTCATATAACCTTATTCCAAAGGCCAGGCAAAGGTAGGCAATCCCCAAGTTATGAACAAGATATGTTGCATAGTTTTGTTCTTAAGTTGAATTTATATGTAAGTCAGAACAAGTGCATTTTTAAGTGTAACTTCGCATATGTGTGTGTGTGTAACTCCACAGATACACACATGCTTCTGAAGGAAAGGGTTAATACCCCTGTGGTGTTTATTTTGCTGTCTGTGCCCCTGTTCTAAAGATTTTACCCCCTTTGAGTTCCTGTGACAATTGAACTTTGGGGAAAAAATTGCTAGTTTCAGAAACAAAGATTGGTGAGAAAGCTTCAGTGGAGACACCTTTTCCCTATGATAACTCTTCAGGAGTGAATTTCCCTTTCTAGGGGAGATTTCTCTCATTCCTATTGTGTCACCCTGTTTGCAAGTTGGATGTTTGTAACCCAAGAACTGTCTGTACACATGGTATATGTAGTATGCCCTTGCTATCTGCTCTAATTTGGTTCATTCTAATGAACCAAATATATACAATGGCAGTAAAATGGTGTCTATTATATTATGAGGTACTGCAAAAACCCTTCCACAAAGCCAGACCACTCACAAGGGAATCTTGGAAAACAGCCTTTATTTGTCTAAGTTTCTACAGCCAGCAAAAGTAGCTAATGGAGCTTACATGTGTAAACTCTGATTTTTTACCTCCTTAATTGTCACTCCCCCTTGAGCTCTGCACTAATCAATCCAAAACAATCTCCACTATTCCTCCCTCTAAGAGTTCTTATCCATCATTTAGATGTCCAGGTTCCATTTCTAACTACTCCTCCTCTGCTGCCTCTCCGGCCTTGAACTGTCATGGAGGAATTATAGTGATTTCTCACAACAACAGAATACCAATTATAATAGTTTGCTTCTGGATATATCCAATAGTGGATGGTTAGATCTGTGCAGACAAAGGGTAGACTCCAATGATAATTCCACAATGTTTCTTGACTTTGGATCCCGGTTGTGGATTGTGTCAAAAAAAGTCTAATTGCATATGTGGAAGGCCATAGCAAGGTTGGGTGGAAAAAATACTGTGTGCAGCATCACTCTAATACAGTATTTTGTTGAGCAAGTGAATTAATATATAATATGAAATTTAAAATGTTATCCATGTTTTAATGTAACCTATCAGATGGTTTTGAGAGGCTTTATTAAATTCCAGGGGTATAATACCCAATTCAGTTATGTTGACAATTGAAAGAGGTGGACTACCAACATAAGAATGTCAATCAATAAACATATTTGTTGCTGTGGAGTAATTGTAACTGAAACAGCTTCTTTATTTTTAAGTGTGCTGGAAACTGACAGTTCTCACTGAGTTGTCTGTTGGACAATTCTGAGCATGCGGTAGTATTATGATTTACTGCAGGTAAGCAAAAATAAACATTATATCATGAAGGTGGCTTTATGTAAATGGGCCTAGTTTTATCCACCTTATGGTAGACAAAGGAAATCGTTTGGTTTTAATAAATGGAAAACATCAACGAAAACACTAGCCTTCGATGTAATTGTATTTGGAAAATGAGAGGAGTAAAGAAATATTTGTTTTCCAGTTGGATTTGATATAGCAGAAGGAGAATTGAAATCGGACTTTGGCTGAAGCTAGTTTTAGTGGATTACAAGAGCTAATAATGCAGAATTATGCTTCCTGGTTTTGGAATCTGCTTTCTTCTGTTATACTGTAAATAGCCAAATAGCATTAAAACCATATGTCTAAATAATAGGGGTTGGAAAGAATATTTGAAAAACTGTAAAAGAAATATGTTTTTGGATGTCAAGAAACTGATGCAAAAGTGTTTAGAACTCATTATGTGCAAAATTTGCTTGTGGTTAATTTACACAGAAATGTCATTTCTTTCTTAGCAGTATGTTTCTGTGTTTCTACAGGCTAGGCAAGAAGCAGAGCAAAGAAAGCACATACAGATAACGGGGGGGGGGGGGCCGGGACGACGACCAAGGAACGACATCTTAAGTACCTATAATGTTTTAATTATTAAAACTAACATGATTTGGTGGATAATTATTATTATAATAATAAAAATTTGTACTCCAGCTTCATCCCCCTGAAGGGACCCAGGGCGGCTTACATGGGGGCAAGCCCAATCAACGTAGTTAAAATGTAACACATTAAAATGCAGTATAATAGTATATAAAAAATAAAACAACAACATTATAGCAATATATAAAAACAGGCATCAAAACCAACAACCAATAATAAAATTCAATAAGGTTCAAATTCCTGCTTGATCATGAAAACCACTAAGAGGCCTTGAATAAGTCCCAGCCTTTCAGCCACAGAATAAGACAGGAGCAAACCTCCTCTGAATAGATCTTGCTGAGAAATCCCTGTGATAGCATCTCCTTAGAGTTGTCAAAAGTCGGACACAACTTGAGAACACACTTCAGAAATGAGTGTTTTTATTAAGCCCAGCACATTTCAGAATATAAATCCCTTCTTTAATTTCCTTTGAAATAAAAATTAAAACATAAATAGTACCCCTGGTTTTAGCTGCCTGCCATGTACAGTTGTTGTGGTTGTTCACAGAGAAAAACCAGGCACAATAGATATTGTCCAACAAATCTATTGCATTTTACCAATGCAATATACCTGTGCAAAAAAAAGTACTCTGCCATTTTGTGACTTGATGCAGGGAAACTAGTGTAAATATTCGGATGAAAAATAACTCCTCTCAGTATACTGACAAAGAGAAACTGGAAGGCAACTTTAATATGGACTGCCATGTGCATAAACTGTTATGCACTGTTACTAACACAGAAAGCTTTCTTTATGAAGAAAATATGTAATCAAGTATTTACATCAAGGACAATAACAGCTTTGAATATTCTTTTGGAGAGTCAGACTTCCTTGGGGACTAAATGTATGATTCTTCCATCAATGCTAAGTGTATTTATACATTTCCAAATTATTTTGTTGGGGCCTAGACAGGATGGGCGGGTATAGTAAGTATAGTAATATTATTGTTCATAGCAGGGCTGGATAGCAGAACAGTTATATTGACCATCTTTGGAGGTGAGTGGGGTGCATTGTTTGGCCCTGATGTATATTTCCAACTCACAAAGTAGGTTCTGGCCCAATTGCCCATTACTGCCCTATACTCAAAATTCCAAATGATCTTGAATGATTGGTTGATTGCCCTCCAAAAGGTCTTCAGAAGAGGAACAGTATGATGTAGTTCCAGGTCAGCTATTATTATAGTTTTTTGCATATTACAACAAAGAATTATTTCTGTTCATCATGTTAAATTATCTTGAGGGCATCTTTCTAGTTCAAGCCCAAGGATGTATCTTTGGAAAATTTCCCAGGGCAGCACAATGATGAGCATCTCAAATTATCATAGCCAATGATACACTATAATTATAGCAGAGAACTGATCAGCAGAATTGCCTCGAGGAACTAAAGGCATTTAGGTCATGCATACTTGTTCTATCTTTGAGTATTCACAATGTACTGCTTCAGGTGTAATATATAATTTAACCAGTAACCATACTTGCCTTATTTACTGGTCATATTTGATGTACTTCCAAAAATGTTGTGCATGATATGATGTTATGACCTCATGTTAACCTCACAGAAACTCTTATGAGGTGTGGGTTCATGGCAGAGTAGAGTTTTACACCCTGGGGCATTTTCACATTGCAGAGTTATAGCAATGTCATAACATTGTGCTATGAAATACTAGGACTTGTACTTTAGAGAGGGATGTTTAGCTCTTTCAGGCAGAGGATTCTAGTACCCCAATGAACTACAACCTCAGGATTCCATATGGCTCAGCCAGTCTTGGCTCAGTAATCCAATCATTATAAAACCACGACTATTCCATAATATAGTACAGAGGTTCTTGGAGTAAAATTTCTTTATTGTTGGTCAATGGCATGCTGACTCAAACCAAAGAGAGCAATTATTTCATATTCTCTAGCTCATATAGGTTATGATAATTGCAGATAGTCCCTTCACGATCACCACTTAAGTATATGTGAAAAATGGAAGACACTAGCCTGCCTCTGTCCCTACAGGCTGCTTGTAATTTTTTTGAAGAAACATGTATGCTTGAAGCACTTCAAGTTTATCTTAACCTCTCTTTGAATAAACTTCCATGTAAGCTAATTAAACCTAACATCTTAAGTATGCTTACTTCTCTATAAGCTTCTTGGTGCAATTTATTATATCAAAAACATGATAGACAATCATCTTTTAATAATGTGTATGAATCAGGTGGTTTTCTGGAGCTTGTTGGACTCTAACTTCCACATTCCTCACTCTTGGCTGTTGTGGCGAACACTGACAGCAAGGATGAGGAACATGGATTGTCTTTCTCAGCATCCAAGCTGGAATCAAAAACAGAGCAACATCATCAGCCAAACAGTGGAGAACCCACCACTTCTTAAGCTATAGATAAAGAGCAATAGCACCCTCAACTGGACAGTGCCCAACCTACCATGGCTCAGGCTGCAGATCAGGAGCAGGTCCCTGAGCTCCAAGACAAAGAGTTAAGCATTCGAGCCCAGCTACAGCTGAGCAGATATGGAATTCAAGATTTCTGGTTCAGTTGTTTAACAGAGAAGAGGGCTGGCAATTGAGAGAAGCTGTGAGACCAGCATAAATAGTTGGGAGTTCAATCAGTCAGTTGCTGGCAACAATGTCTTTGTTGGAGCAGTAGCCTTGAGACTTTGTATGTTTCCTTGCAGTTCATGTGACAGACTGAATCTTGTATTCTGGCTGTGGATCATACCTTGGACTACATTTACTATGGATTTCCTGGCTACAGATTTCCGGGAATAGCTTCGTGTTTTGCTTTACTGTTTATGTCTTGTATGCTGATTGACTTGTGCTTTCACCTTGGACTGACTCTGGCTTACTCTTATATGTTTGTGGCTTGCTACATAGCCACGCTTGGAAGAAACCTGCCATTAGCTATTATTGCTTAGGACTGCATGGAGTTGCAGTCTAAGCATTTCTGTTGGATATTGGATGATTATTAAAATTCTGAGTGTGTTAGGTTCACTCACATATATTGTAACTTACAAGGATACAGAACTTGAAGTGATGAAGCTAGACCTTAGACACACAGGGGAAAGTTAGATGAATATTTTATGGGCCCTCATAGTAGGGTGCTGATTGAGAGGAAAAGACCTCTGAGATTAGCTTTGTAATATTCACAACAAACTGTAGCTCTATAGGATCACATGATAAAACACAATGTGCAATTTATTTTATTTTGCTTTCACAATTTTTGTATTGTATTTGTACCAGAGTAGCATACAATTGACACCTACTACTACTACTACTACTACTACTACTACTATGTTGACAGGTATCATTAAATGAGGTACCATTAAATCATGAAAGGCAAAAAGGGTTACAAATAAAACTATAAGAAAATTAGACTTACAGAGATCCATGTACCTGTTTGATTCATTAAGGTGTTATATATATATATGGGAACTTATCCAAAGTGAGTACTAGGCCTGGTTGATCCATGGTTCTAAATGCTTCAAAAGTACTTGCGAAACAAAAGTTCTGGTGGTGAACATTTCAGAACTCTATCAAAATTTCATTATTATTTCATTAAGTCATGGAACGTGTGGTTGCCTCGCAACTCCAGGGGTTCTTGGTAGACACTGATTATCTAGATCCGGCTCAGTCTGCTTTAGGCCAGGACATGGTACTGAAACAGCCTTGGACGCCTTAGTGGATTATCTATGCCGGGAGCTCGACAGTGGGAGTGTGTCCCTGTTAGTGCTGCTAGACCTCTCAGCGGCCTTCGATACCGTTGACCACGGTATCCTTCTGAGACGCCTCACAGAAATGGGACTTGGGGGTGCTGCTTTGCAGTGGCTCCAGTCTTTCCTGGAGGGTCGGTCTCAGAAGGTGTTACTAGGTGACACCTGTTCGACTCCACAACCATTGTCTTGTGGAGTCCCTCAGGTTTCTGTACTGTCCCCAGTGTTATTTAACATCTACATGAAGCCATTGGGAGAGATCATCCTGAGTTTCGGAGTAAGGTGTTATCTCTATGCAGATTACATCCAGATCTGTCACTCCTTCCCACCTGTCACTAAGGAGTCTGTTCAGACCTTGAACTGGTGCTTGGTTGTTGTGTCAGACTGGATGAGGGCTAACAAATTGAAATTGAATCCAGACAAGACAGAGGTTCTCCTGGTCAGTCGAAAGGCTGAACAGGGCATAGGGTTACAGCCTGTGTTGGATGGGGTTACACTCCCCCTGAAGACGCAGGTTCGCAGCTTGGGAGTGATCCTGGATTCATCGCTGAGCCTGGAACCCCAGGTTTTGGTGGTGGACAGGGGAGCTTTTGCACAATTAAGATTTGTGCGCCAGCTGAGCCTGTACCTTGGGAAGTCTGACTTGACCACGGTAATCCACGCTTTAGTTACATCCCGAATAGATTACTGCAACGTGCTCTACATGGGGCTGCCTTTGAAGACGGTTTGGAAACTTCTACTAGTACAACGATCGGCAGCCACATTACTAACTTGGGCGACATACAGGGAGCATACCACCCGCTGTTATTCTAGCTCCACTGGCTGCGGTCCACCTCTGAGCCCAATTCAAAGTGCTGGTTTTGACCTATAAAGCTCTAAACGGTTCTGGCTCAGCTTATTTGCCTGAACACATCCACCCCTATGTCCCACCTTGAAAGCTAAGATCATCCGGGGAGGCCCTGCTCTCACTCCCGTCAACAGCTCAAATGTGCCTGGCAGGGACGAGGGACAGGGCCTTCTCGGCGGTGGCTCCCCGCCTATGGAACACACTCCCAACTGGCATAAGATCGATCTCTTCTTTCCTAACTTTCTGGAAGAAAGTAAAGGCATGGCTTTGGAACCAGGCGTTTGATCAATAGAGGTAAGCAGCACCTTAAAGGGATGAACTGGATTGACATTAAGACTGACGAGGCTGGGTTATGTTTTTAATTGATGTTTTTATCTTATTCTAATTATGATGTTTTATTATGTTATGTACATGTTTGATTTTATCGTAATTGTTGATTAGCCTTTAAATGGGCTCAATGTAAGCCACCCTGAGTCCCCCTTCGGGGGTTGAGAAGGACGGGGTAAAATGCGGTAAATAAATGAATAAATATTGGCAATTTTAAAGACAGAACCAATTAGGAACTGCCATTTATAACAAAAAATTGAAAGTTTTGTTAGAGTTTTGAAATGTTCACTACCAGAACTTTTGTTTTGTAAGAACTTTTAAAGCATTTAGAACCATGAATCAACCAGGCCTAGTGAGTACCACTGCTACATTTCTGACTACCAATGTGCCTCCAGTTCATAAATGTAGTTTCTCATTAAGGGGAATACATATAAGTTGGGAAGAAGCATAATCAACATGTTTTAGAGTCTTTTACTTAGCCACTTCATGTCTTGGCTGTGAGATGAAAGTGGGATAGAAATAAATATAGTAGTAGTAATGATTATTTGATTTGTATCTAGCCAGTAATCATGGCTGGAGGCTTATATAGAATTATTATTATTATTATTATTATTTTATACTCTGCCATTCAGAGAAGGGACTCGGGGCAGCTTACAAAAGGACAAACCCAGTAAAACATAGGTTAAAACACAATGCAATAAAATCAAATCAAAAATCAAATCAAAATAAAGATAAAATAAACACATCCCAGTAAGACAACACAGCATCATAAAAACAAACCCTAGTCTGAACAGTAATAAATACTGAGCTCGTAGAGCTAAAAGTTTGTGCAATATTTTCAGGACAGGGCTAATGGAGAAGTGCAAAATCTGATAAAGGTTAGGGCTGGAATGGCAATATCATTTCGCATTAGCATGCGAGGTCTATAGAGTAGGAGGCAGTGCTAAAGTGCAGGAGCTGTTAGTAAATTACAGTTAGGGGACAGTTATCTGGTGAACTGTTTAGTCATAGGTACAGCGGAACATCCATGTGTTTAGGCCCTTGTGAAAGGTGGACAGGGTGGGTGCCAGTCTAATCTCCCTAGGAAGAGAGTTCCAGAGCTGGGGAGGGGGCTCTACCGAGAAGGCGCTCTCCCTTGTCCCCACCAACCACGCTTGAGATGGATGTGGAAGTGAGAGAAGGCCCTCCCCAGAAGATCTTCGAGCTTGACCTGATGCATAGGGGAAGATGCAATCATGAAGATGGGATATAGAATGAACGTTAGATTTATCCATAGTGCCAAAACCTTTTGAGTGTTGGGATGGATTTGTCACCATGGATACATCCTTTACTGTGACTAAATTTCACCATTCTAATAATTCTACCAGCTAACATGGCTTTTTGTTTTATCATTTGATCAACGAATAGATAATATTGCTATATTATGCTTGAGCACCTCAGACCAAGCACAATCCCTGGAGAAGGTAATGGCAACCCACCCCGGTATTCTTGTCAAGAAAACTAAATGGACCAATACAACCAGAGATATGTCAATATGTCATCGGAAGATGTGACTCCCAGGTCGGAAGATGGTCAAAATGCTACTGGGGAGGAGCAGAGGATAAGTTCGACTAGTCCCATATGTGATGATGCAGCTAGCTCAAAGCTGAAAGGAAGGCTAGCGGCCGACCGTGCTGGAGGTAAACAACTAATCCGATGCGCTAAAGATCAACACACCATAGGAACTTCTTGAATTTCTACACATTAAGTATCCCTACAATCCAACAACTGCTATTTTCAGACTGATAACTGACAATAAACTGTAGTCTCCTAATAATGGGATGATGATAGACTTTGATTTTTACCAGATGCCAGAAACTGTTGACCTCATCAGAGATTTGTACAGGTGGAATTTGGTAAGACAAACACAAAACTGAGTTCTTGCAGCTGTTATGGAAGCAATTTTGAAATCTCGGGGCTGCTGCTGTCACTTTGAGATGACAACTGCCTTTCAGTTTTGATAGCTCTCTTGCTACCAGCTGGTGTTATGTGCAAGTATTAGAATCCACCAGTATCTGTGCTCTTTAAACCTATGAATGTAGTTTGTAAAGCTATCCTGTACATTTCCCACTGCTCTTAAGACCGAAGTGTGCTGAATAAAATTACCTTGGCACATCATATTTTTCTATTGCGTTCTCCCTGCTGAGACCTTATGAGTGATATCCTACCCAGTCTGTAGATGCACTGCAAAAAAGCATGACAGAATGTGGCTGTTAGAAGAAGCATTTGTTACAAAAGTTTGTCTTTAAAGGTTCCCAATACTGCTGATACTCAAATAACTACTTTTTATTTAGTTCCTGCAAAACTAGATGATACACGAGGGAGTGATTGCAATGGATAAGACCCATGAATATTTCAATACTACAAAGGATCTTCCTCAGCATATTAGGCATCATAAAACAAACTGCTGTTTAAACACTGTCTAGTGAAATCCCTAAGCTAAAAGAACCCTCACAGCAGCATATGGGAAGGTGCCAGAAGATGGCTGAAGTTGCTGTCTGAATATACTGGAGGCCTGCAACCCAAATTGCATTGCTTTGATACTCAAAAGAACATAAGAGTGATATAAGGTTGTGACTCAATGGTTAATTTTCACTAGAACGTTCTTTCTCCCATACACAGTAGGCATGGTTAGGTTCAATCGGAATCTTCATAATTTGGAATAAATTTAGAAAGATTTGCTTTTTGAAGTGATTTCAAAGTTTTTAAGGAAATCGGAAGTCTCTTTGTCCTTCCAAAGCCTTTTCCGCCATTTCTGTTCCAAAGCAGTAAGTGAGTCGGAAATGATTCAGCATTTTCCCACTTCTGGTCCCTGGCCTCGGCTTACAGAGTGGTGAATTTCCTTTCTCTGGTGAGTGTGCCTGCCGCTGCTTCCTACCTTTTTCCTCTTGCTTCTTCCGTCCTTCCTGGGCCCAGCTGGGGCCCAACGGAGTGTCTGGCCTATGCCATGAAGCTCCCGAAAGTCACCTCACAGTGACCTGATTGCCTTCCTGTCTGCCTAAACTTCCTGGTCCAGGAGGTGAAAACTTATTATTATTATTATTATTATTATTATGGCTTGGTGGCCATCTGTCAGGGATGCTTTGATTGTGCTTTCCCTACATGAAGACAGAATGAAGGGGGTTGAACTAGATAGCCCAAGGGTCTCTTCCAGTTTATTATTATTGTTATTATTGATGCTGGATGACCATCTGGAGTCTGGGCAAGTGTTTTAAACAAGAGTGGTGAATGTCCTTGTTTTGCTGTCCCTCCCGCTTCAGGCTTACACTACAGAAGCCATTTTGTCCCTTCGTCTTCAGGCTTACACTACAGAAGCCGTTTTAAACTGGCGTGGATGAATTTCCTCCCTTTGCTCCCCCCCCTTTCTGGAGTAAAACAACTACTTTCAAAGTAAAGACCATCCAATAAAACAGGAAATGACATTTTCAAGCCATTATTCGGAATTCAGAAGTCTCGGAAGTTTCAAAAATTTTGAACGTTTTTTTCTAGCAAAGATTTCAGTCCAACTTTGTAGACAGTATCTAAGTTGTTGGACATAAAGTTTGGACTAAAATACAGAGCAGACTTGTCAACTTCTGCTGTTTTCATCTAATGTAGCAATCTATCTCAGATAAACCCTGTCCGCATGCTCAGGGAAAATTCATTCTCTCCTCAGTCACAGAGAAAGAGGGTGTGAGGAGAGATAAAGAGAAGGAATAAGGAGAGAATGAATTTTCCCTGAGTATGAGGACAGGGCTTATCTGAAATATATCACTATGTGAGATGAAACCAGCAGAAGTGGACAAGTATGCTCTGTATTTTAGTCCAAACTTTATGTCCAACAACTTAGATACTGTCTGCAAAGTTGGACTGAAATTTGTCCGAGTGGCATGCAAGCCAGCAGCCAGCTATGACTCACTGCTTCAGTATGTTACTGGCTTACTCTTTCATTGGTATCAAACCGGATTCTTGAACTCTCCTAGTGAAAATGTTATAGCTTTCTTGCCTCCTTCCATGGTTGGCCTATTTTTTTTCTATCATTGTAGCACAGCAGTTCTCGTTTGTGCCTGGGGACCAGGGAACAGCACCGGGAGTTCCATTAGCATTAGGGCCTGCACCAGCAGAGATAGATTCTGAAGAGGATTTGGAAGGGTTACCTGAAGATGTGTTTCCCCTCACTGGGCCCCCTTCTCCCACCGAAAGCTTGGCTTGGGATGAAGGTTGGCCTGACCCCTATGAAGACATAGATAACCAGGTGCAAATGGAATCTAGTGATAGCGGAAGTTATGAACACCCGGGGGGGAGAGGATCGCAGGAGTTTCTAAGTGAAAACATGGAAGAAAGCGGCTGGGAAGATTCTAGGGAGGAGAGCTCTCATGGAGATAGGGACCCAGCTGCTGAGAGGCAAGGTCGAACCTTTGATAGGAGAAGTAGCATTGAGTCCAGGAGAAGGGGATGGCACCGCAGCCTAGACAGGCCGAGGTCCGTCAGCAAAGATTGGAGAAGACAAGGCCTAGAGCGTCGGGGACCTCGGCCGAAAGATTAAGTATAGCATCCGTGGGAACTAATCCCCAGTGCTTCGGCCACGTCTCTTCTGAGCAGATGTGTAGCGAAGTGGGTCTACGGAGCTAAGTTGGCTAGTGGCCACCAAGTCTTGTCTTGCATTTACCTTGCCTTGTTCCTGAATCCGCATTGCTGCGCGGAGCCCTGCTTAAGCCTTTTGGATTGCCTTGCCAAGCTGTTTTGGACATTATTTGCTTCAAGCCTTTTGGACTACCTTGCTATTCTTATGGACATTATACCTTTTGAACTGTTTTTATATACAATCAAGTAGTTAGCCTTCAGTCCGTCTCTGTGTGTGTGATTAAGGGGCCGGTCAAGTCCGTGCATCGTGACAATCATGTACGTTTTCTATATTGTAAAGCTTAGGAGTAAACTTTAGCTTCATCAGCCCCTTGATAAGAGCAATGTCTGGGTTTACTGGTTTGGAGGAAAAGCTCTTTCAGTCACTAATTCTCTACAGGATCTGGCAGGATTTTAAAACGGGCAAAGGTTCTTAAAGGTGTTTCTGACTATGACATTTATTGATTTTTCTCACCTTCTGATGTCAAGAAAAGTCCAACTAAGGTAGAGAAGATTCTGGATGAAGAGGAATATATCAAGAGATTTCATCTTACTATTGATGAAAATCTACTTTTACTTCTATGTGCTGACAAATAACTTGAAATTACTTTACTACCTGCCATCTAATGTGGTCAGGATCAGGAACATGTCGCAGTAACAGTCACAGTCATTTATTCACATGAGGTCCTATTTCACTCTGAAAGTTTCTACCTGTTGTGAGAAGAGATGGAAGATGACAAAGACATGGATTAGTCATACCTCTAAAGTAAAGGTCAACAATTCCCTAATATTAAGTCTAATTGTGTCTGACTCTGGAGGTTGGTGCTCATCTCAATTTCTAAGCCAAAGAGCCAGTGTTGTCCGTAGATATTAGGCATGGGTAGGTTCAGTTGGAATCTTCATTATTTAGATTAAAATTGGATTAAATCCATTTTTGAAGCAATTTTGAAGCAATTTGGGAACCCGGAAGTATTTTTGCCCTTTCAAAGGCACTGTCGCCATGTTTTTTCCTATTCAGGAAGTGAATCAGAAATGAATCAGTTTGGAGGCAAGCAGCTGCTTGGATGATGGGATGCTTGCCTCCAGCCAATGAGGGGAAACCACCTCAAGAGGGGTGGGGTTTCGGAACGGCAGCCATTGCCCTTTAAAAAGGACCAGACGTGCCTCGTGGGCTCATTGCGAGCCGGGGACGCGAAGGCAGAGAAACTAGGGCAGGCTGCTTGTGTGGGAAATGTGCCATGCCACCACTTTGCAAGTGAAGGACTGGGTTGGGAACAATTTTTCCTTTGCTGTTTGTTCCCTTCCTGAAGTGTGGAATACAACTTCTAAGGCTTTTTTCTCTCCTGGATTTGACTTCTGTGCTTTGAAAAACCAGAACTCCCCTTTGCTGATAATAATTTCCTTGGGAAAACACACAAAAGTTTGGAGGCCTCTTTGTCTGCCTGGGGTTACACGTTGTACTTTAAGAAACTAGAAATCTGGTAATCTGATCTTTTCCTTGGGGAACAACACAAAAAAAAGTTTGGAGGCCTCTTTCCTCTCCTTGGGGTTACATGTTGTAATTTCGGAAACTAGAAATCTAGTAACCTAATCTTTTTCTTGAGGAACAACCCAAAAAAAAGTTGGGAGGCCCCTTTCCTCTCCTGGGGTTACACGTGGTACTTTGGGAAATTATAAATCAACTAATTCAATCCTTTTCTTGGGAATCAACACAATAAAGCTTTGGAAGGACCCTTTCCTCTCCTTGGGCTTACACATGGTACTTTGGGAAACTAGAATAGCAGTACCTATTGTTCTACTCACATTTGCATGTTTTCAAACTGCTAGGTTGTCAGAAGTTATGCCTAACAGCAGGAACTCATCCCCCTCCCCAGATTCAAACCGCCAATCTTTCGATCAGCAAGTTCAGCAGCCCAGTCGTTTAATCTGCTGCACCATCAGGATGCCCAGTCTTCACCTCTAGGTTTATACATTTCCTATTGCTCTCAAAACTGGTAATATGTGTGCTTTTTTTTGAAAAGCACAGTGTTCCTGAGCTCACAGGAACGAGTGATATGATATTCACCTTCAGTTAAACAATTCACCTCAGTATCAATGTATACAGAAGTATGACTCCATAAAATGTTTTCAGGACAAAACAGAAATATTTTGATCTGTGGCTTGGAATAAACAGATCACTATTAATCACTATTGCTAAATAATGCAATACCGATACTCACCCACATCAGTATCTCAAGGTAAAATATGCTTTACATTAATTTTGATTTTCCTGATAGTTCCTGTTGTTCTTTTTAAAAGTCCATTTCATCTCCACAACTGTGTTGAAAGCAATCTTTGTTTTCTTTTCTTCCTCTGTATTTGCTTTTGTTGTTTATGCAATTTCTAAACCAATCTATTATGGGGTTTTGGAAGGTCCCCCCCCCCCCTGAAATTCAGTGTTATCAGATCTCTAATGATTTAACACAATAGCTTCTCAATCTTTGCTCACAGAAGATAAGGTAACTTTACTTAACACTTATTTATATTTCTCTACTTATAGTCCTCAGCTGACATCCTGTTAGGTAGTTATAAGAATATAAACTGGACTTGCAATCTTGTAACTCCGAAGGATTTACATTTACAGTTGAGCATCATAATCATGCATTTTCAGATAGTGAAGGCCTGAGGTCATGTATCAAAAATGTTCATCATTGAACATCATAATTATGTCTGTCAATGCTATCCCCCACTCAAAACTTATATGTCCTGCTTAGCAGTGTCCCAATGAATGGTTTCTAAAGTGATTGAGATTATGTTATTGGGAAATTTCATCATAGCTTCATTTGACAGTATACAATCTTGGCCATCATGTTTCAAGACTTTCTTTTGGGGACAGGTTTAACCAATATAATTTTATTTTAAAAAAACAATATATATTTTTCCACATTATATACATTTCCAATATATTTTAAAATCTTTTTGGAAGCATTTGACAGAGAACTATCAGAGAATCTATGAGGGGTATGACAAAAATTACATAATCTAGAAGTAGTTCCAAAGTCAAATGTTTGGTGAACCTATGGGGGAAAGGGTATAGAACCAGAAGCTTGTCTGTGTAACATAAAGATAAGGTAAGCTTGGTAAGAAAGAAATTGTTTGGATTAATATTTAAGATTACACAGGACCTGTTTTTGATGGGACCTGAGAGTGGAATGATTTTAGTGGAATATGTCACTTTGCTTTAATAATAAAAATATTATTATTATTATTATTAATAGCAGCAACAACAATAACAACTTCATTTATATCCCACCCTATCTCCCCGTGAGGACTCAGGACGGTTTCAAACTAAGAGGTAATATTCTATTCCCTTTTCAGCTATACATATCTATGTGGAAAGATCTTTGTTTGATAATTAATGGGATTTGGGATGCATCTATATTGCAGAATTAATGCACTTTGGCACCATTTTATCTGTTATGAGTTATTGCTATTGAATAATGGGAGTTTTAGCTTAGTGAAGAAAAAGCACACTTTGACAGAGAAGGCTAAAGACTCCCATGATTCCATAGCACTGAGCCACAGCAGTTAAGGCAGTATGAAACTACATTAATTCTATAATGTAGACACATCCTTGGTTTCACCATACCAAAAAGAACACAACAATAACCACACTTCTTTCTCCAACATAGTAGTCACTTTGGAGTTCAAGTTCTAGATTCAGTGAATGATCCTAAGGATGGAAAAGAAAGGTTAATGATAAGAGTTCAAAAATTGGAACTGTGGGGGTGGGGTGGGGGCAATCCTGGGAGAAGACTCATCACATCTAGCCTGAACACACACCATTTAAAAATAAATATTGGGACTCCTCAGACGAGCCAATAGTTACACTTAAAAAAATGTTATGTTAAAGTGCTATATTGCTTCTGTGCTGTAGCTGTAAAAGAGATGGAAAGAGAGAAACATACCATCTACTAACAATAAATGTAATGAGGGAAGGAAGTTCAGAAGAAAACATTTGTGCCAAAGGTCATAGCACTTTTCACATGGGCCTGTCTGAAGTACAGGGAGAACAAAAAAAAAGGATAGACATTTGGGAATATGCCACTGCTTGTTTTAAAAATTCTTGGGACAGAAAACATATCCCCTGACCTTTGTTTTAAAAGTCAAGACAAGTCTCAGAATTTCATCAGAAACAGTCCCAAAACAGAAGATATGTATTGTGAATATAAGCCTTGTCAAATCAAAAGGTTTTTGGTCACTCTTGAGGAGAACTATAGCTTAAACAGACTTGTGTTTGGTCAAAGGCTGGAAGGAAGACCATATATGACCCCTTACCTACACAACTTTGTTCTTTTGTAAAGAAAGTACTCCATAAATATCATTACTCTTAAACCCAATTAAAACAAAACACGTGAATAACTAAATCTAACTTGTGAACACTTTGATGATTTATTGCCAATTTGAAATATGGCAATGAAATTGTCAATAGTGACTAAAAACTGAGCCCTTGCAACTAAAGTCATATATTGGATAGGCCACAAAAGATATGTAACTTGGAAGCTAATGAGTGAATTGGTAGATGATGACCCAGACCCTTTTAGCTATCATCATCATCATCATCATCATCATGCAAAACCTTGATTCTTGAAAGGGGGGGCAAACTAATGTATGCATGTTCTTGTACAGTCCCTTTCTTTTAATTGTGTGTGTTGACTAAACAAATTAATATTGTACACATTACTCTTATTTATATATTTATTTATTCAACTTCTTATGTGTGAGAGCTCCGTATTTCTTTTCATAAAAAGGAATTTTATGGTATAGCTGTATATTTCTCAAATAAAAAGACAGAAGTGACCAATCCCCCCACTTTATGCTTATAATTACTTTTCCATACAAGCCTATATGGTGGGTTATAAATATCATCATAATCATCATCATCAAGGTGGTCCCAGTGGTGATCAGCATACTGGATGCAGTACCTAAAGACCTTGACCTGCACTTAAACGCAATCGGTGCTGACAAATGACCATCTGACAGCTGCAGAAGGCCACCTTACTGGGATCTGCTCGCATTATTTGCTGATACATCACACAGTCTTAGACACTTGGGAAGTGTCTGATGTGTGATCCAATACAACAGCCAGCAGAGTGTATGCTGTGGACTCATCTTGTTGTGTTTCAAATAATAATAATAATAATAGCAATCATTACTTTGTAATTAATATGTTTTGGAAAAACATTAAGATGGAACCAATTATACATTTTAACTCCTGGCCATAGTATGGCAGTAAATCATTTTTAGGTAGTGGATGAACAAGTATATGTACATTTTAAAATGTGATTGGCTTCCATGTCAAGTCAAGTAATGGCATATTGCAGTAGAAACAACCTCTCATCTTTCCATTTCTTCCTTTCCATGTAGTGAGGCAAAAATTGTGATATGTTATCCACAATATAGTGATTTACCCTACTCAAACACTGACCTCTCAAAATATTTGCAATGGTATGATGTTGTATTTTGTGTTTTCCTGTTAAGATGAGGAGGATAAAATAAACAAAATTTTATATATTCTATGTAATTCTATATAAGCATCCATCATTAGTATAACAAGTGGGAAAGAGACAGAAAGGGAAACAGAGAAAAGTGGACATTTGATTTCCATGTGATGTAAAGTATCTTAATGAAACAAGGGAAAAGAAATCAACAGTAAAACTTCTTTACATCCAGTATGCATGTACAAAGAATATCTGAGAGTTATGGAAAATTCTCACTTTCAGAGACATCGCATTTAATTAGTGTAAGCAATCTTTTTACTGCAATGCATTAATGATTTTTAGATAAATAGTTGGGTTATATTTTATGATAAAGGAGCTAGTGCCTTGCCTCTGCTGTTTATCTCTGCATGTTTGGTCTCTTAGTACTTTCTTTGCCATTTGGAATTTTTCAAAATCAATTAAGTAAACCAATGCACACTGATAATTAGATTTCAGAGACAGTTAAAAGTCTGCATGAAGATTGAATCAGGGGACTTATCCCAGGACTCAAATTAACTTTACTGAAAATGTGGAGCTGGGTATCACACGGAAAGCCTTATCTCTTTAATTGTTGTAATTAGACAGTGACATTTAATATTACATAACATGGAGATAGTGGAAAAGAAAATTAATTAGAGTCACATTGTAAATATGCTTGTTAAACTAAAGCATCAGTGTATTTGTTCACATGTTTGAGAGTCCTACCATGAAGGTTGAAGTGCTGTTTTAAAGCCTTTCTCTCTCGCCCCTTTGCCCTTTGTTAAACTGGATTTCCCCCCAGACAATAACAAATATTTGGAGACTCTACAACTACAAGGTACGGATCTTTCAGGGTTTGAACACCCACTCTGCATGGAAACCCACTAGGTGATCCTACCCAAATCATACTCTCTCAACCTCAGGGGAAGATTATGGTAAGACTCCTCTGAAAAATCTAGCCAAAGGAATCCAATAAATTACCATAATTTGGAGTCAATCTGAAGGCACATAGCAACAACAACAGCAATTTCCATCCACATATCAACAAAATTGTGATAGGGACCAATGTAATCCATATAGCCATCTAATCCGTTAAAGTAGCAGGTTGTCGCCAACAGAAACCCTTTAATGGCTGCCCCATGCTTTGGATGAATAAGTAGAAAATGATGGTTTGCAAGTGAAGAGCAATTAAGACATAGGATTAATTTGTTCCTTTGTTTGCCATTTTATACAATAAACTTCATTTGAAGTTTTTTTCAATTTCATCAGATGGCTTTCCTCATCGTTTCTACACACTTCAAAGATGGTTCAAAAATGGGCTTCCACAGAGCCCATCAAATGATGCAGGTCTGCTTCTAGTGGGAATCTATCTCCTTAGCGTGAAACAGTATGTATAAGCAAAAGGATCAACTCCACTCTATTGCATGCAATGTACATTAGTGGTTTAAAGATGGTGTGGGTCCCATTGAAAGAAGTGTTTTAAAACGTGCTCATCTTCTCTAGAGGAGAGATTCAAAGAGAAGAGGGAAAGATCCCATTGAAAGGAATATTCTAAAATTGTGACCATCGCCAGCCTGTGTGATGGGAAATTAAGTAGATGGTTGAACTAGAAAGGGAAGGAGGCGATCCTCTGTCGTCTTTAAAAATGGAACCCCATGAAATGCTATACAAAGTTAACACTTCCCCTGCTTTCCCTCCAAAAATGGGATGAGGCCCTTAAACATCAAGGATGTTCTTATTCACTCTCAGTTGTTACACCTTCCTTAACTGTTGGATGATCCAAGGGCAGAGTGGTTAAGCAAAAAGACAGAAGTAAGAGGTATGGAGAAGAATAAATGAGGCAAAATTAATTTCTTCTTTTCCATCATTTCAAGAGTTGTACGGAGATTGAGGTCAACACACCTTGACCTCAATCTCCCTAAAATCTTTGGGATAGTAATACTTTCACAAATATGTGATCCTTTTTCATGCAAAGGATAAAGCAGGCACCTAATTCACATAGCTGAGTAAGACATAATAGACCACTCTTTCAGTTTGTTCCCCTTTTTCAAGAATCAATATAATTATTCTGTCTTCTCTGACTAGAAGATATAAAAATTATATTGAGGGAAATTGGAAGGCAGTAGCATTACTGATGGATTGATTCAAACAAGGAAACCATGGCTCTAAGTCTACAAGCCCTCAGTAGTGCTGTTGGTATGTGCAGCCCTTTAAGGCCTTTCCTTAATAGGTTCCCCTTAAGTTGGCATTAACAACAAATAACATGGCAAATCACAACAACCCCCCCCCCCCCTGAAAGTAATTGTTTGCACTGAAGTGTTCATCATTGTAGAGGGAAGTATTTGCCATCTCTTTCACAAAGTGACGAAAAAGCTTCAGGACTCATTTTCTTCCTCTGCCCCCCCCCCCTCCTGATTGGAGAAGTATCAGGATAGGTTCCTATAGACCAGTGGTTCTCAACCTGTGGGGCTCCAGGTTGTGACCTGCAACTTCCAGAAATCCCAGTCAGTTTACCAGCTGTTAGGATTTCTGGGTGTTGAAGGCCAAAACATCTGTGGACCCACAGTAGAGAACCACTGCTAGACAGATGCAAAAATAGATAAATGAATAAAGTCATCCTCTAGGACAGGGGTGCTCAGTATGGTGATCGGGATCACCAGGGTGATCTTCAGACCTCATCCTGGTGATCTTCAGACCCCTGACCAGGTTTTTTGCTGTTGGTCCTCTTCACATGCCCCTGCACGCTGCAAAGAAGTCCTCCGTCATTGCTCCTCCCCGCTCCCTGCTCGCGCACCACCTCCAAAAGCTCAAGAGTCCAAGAGGCAGAATGGGTCCCCTCTTTTGGATTCCTCCTCCTCCTCCCTCCATCCTTCTCCAGCCACTCAGAGTCATAGGAGACCAAAGGGGGCGGGCCTGGATGATGCGATGTATGGCTGGCCCCGCGCGCATGCGCAGAAGCACCCATTCTGCCTCTCGGACTTCTCGTGAGCTCTTGGAGGCGGCACGCATGCTGGCGGCGTGGAAATAAGAGCAATGATGGAGGAGGAGGAGGAGGACGCTTTGGGGTCATTTCCTTACTGCATCTCAAAGGTCGGTCTTTTTACTTTGGGGTGGGTGCTTGATTGTTCTGTGGCATGTCTCTTTGTTTATTTTTATTGTTTAAAATGGCCTTTAGCTCCAAAGCCTCTCTGCTTGCTTTGTTCCTTGAGAAATATATGTTGGGGAATATGGAAATGTGGGAGAAATGGGGTGGGTGTTTGATTGTACTGTGGCATGTCTCTTTGTTTCCTTTTTATTTTTAAAAATGGCCTTTTAGCTCCAAAGCCTCTCTGCTTGCTTTGTTCCTTGAGAAATATACTGTATGTTTGGGAATATGGAAATGTGGGAGAAATGGGGTGGTTGGATGTATTTTTGCATGCCCCTTTGTTTACCTTGCTGCGTATTAAATGGCCTTGCAGTTCAACAGCCTCTCTTCTTACTTTCTGGCTGATAATATGTGTGGTAATATGGCAGTGTGGGAGAAATGGGGTGGTTGGATGCATTTTTATGCTCTGTTTTATATTGTTGTTATTAAATTGAAATGTTGATGTTTTATAACTTCATTTTATGTAAACTGCCCCGAGCCTGCTGGAAGGAGCGGTACATTAAAATGAATAATAAATATAAATAAATAAATAAATAAGAAAATAGTTATACGTTTTACATTTCTGGGTAGGTGATCTTTGGGACTTGGTTTTTTAATCAGTAGCTCCCATGCTGAAAAAGTGTGAGCACCCCTGCTCTAGGACTTCTTGGGTATCTTCCAGGGATCCTGGGGTGTGATATTGTTGTTATTGTCTGGTTGTCTGGTTGTTAAACATCAAAATATCTCACTGTCTGCTGCCCACTAAATCGCCTTGTGGGATTCAGGATGAATATGTGTCCTGCAAGAAGGGACGAAGGGAAACTGTTGTAGCTCTAACTGGGCAGAAGTATGTGATAATTTTACAAATACAAGAGTACATTTTAATATACCTGTGTATATTTGCTTCTCCTGTGAACACTTTTATGCAAACATATGTGGAACACACAGAACATTGTACAGTTAATGTTAAATTACAATATACAAACATGCATGTATATGGGACATATACCTCTCATGGCACCAGACTGGGGAATTTGCTCTTTTTCAGTCTGAACTTTAAAGGAGTTAAAGTTTAACCTATTTCAGTAATATACTGTATATTGAAATGATTTTAAAGCAATTTTCATTTGCCTTTTTCTGGGAATAAAGCAAAGTAGATAATGAAAACAAACCCTATAGGGAGAACCAGTGGCAATAAGGCATATTTTACACATTGATTACCAATGGTAGCCAGGCTTCTAATACTCATTAGAACCTCCAAAAATCTACCCGACTACCCAATTACCTCAGACAAAGCTTGATCTAAAACCTCATTAAAGTCATTAAGATCCTCACCATTTAACATCAGAGTGTTTTTAGATCAGGTTCAGGGACAAAAAAGAAGTCGCTCAGATCAAATATTTCAGGAAGAAAAAGAGCTTGTATACTGTGTCTAGTCCTTTTGGTTTAACCCTGAAAACATTAGGTAACAAATATCTATTCTTGGCGACTGTGGAAAAATAAGATCACACTCATGAAATTTGGGTGAAATATAGTTCTCTTTATTTAAACCAGTCAGTTAAAGCTAATCCTCAAGATATGTAAAAGGAAGAAACAACAATGTATGGGAAAAGCTGAGACAAGAGGTCTTTTCCAGATCAGCTCCCCAGATTCTTCTTGTCAAAACACCCAAGCCCCAAGGAGAACCCAAAGGCTGGTTGACCTTCTATTGCATCTAACCCCCAAGTCACATGATTTAAGGAGAGAGCAAAAACCTGAGATCAGCCTCTTTCCTCACTCCACCTTGGTTTAATGATATAAAGGGACAGTTCCAGAGATGACTCCTTCACCAAAAGGATGTCCATAGGGGGTTACTGAACAGTGATGTCTCCTTCCCCAGGCCAAATATCCAACTCCCCATTAAACAGTCTGGAGTAGATAAAACAAAACAAAAACCATGGAAGGGAAGCAATTCCTACCTGTCCACAAAGTGATTAGCAAGCTTATGCTGTGTCAGACATGGGAGTGTGGGGCAACAAAAGTTTTAAAGGGAAGAAGCAGTGGTTGAGACAACCTTTAACAATTCTGGCTCCACCACCCTCATATTCTCAGTGTCACATCACACACACACACACACCCATTAACATGACCTCTGACTTTTGAAGACTAACAAACACACCTTCTTCCAATAATGCTGTGCAGCACTTGTGGGAATCTGAATTATTACTCTTCATGGCTTTTAAGCTGATACATCTTTGCTTTAGTAGCATCTTGACAACATTGGAGAATTGTGAAAATAGACTTTCTTCTTGTAAATAAAGTACTGCAATGGTTCTTTTGCTCCCTGAAATAATGAGTCAATACAACAGTTTGGGTTAAACTATGGGCAACTTTTATTAATGTTACCAATTGACCACTATGTGACCTGTCAACCAATTTAAAGGGTGTAAACTTGGTGTGTACAAAGCTGAAGCAGTGGCCATCCAAGATCTCCTCAGCTACCTGGGCCACTGAGTACAACAAACTGTTTATTCCAGAATGACCCCTCGGGAAATGGATGTCAAGTTCCATCCCTAATTCCAGAACTGTCCCCTCTCAAGGCCATTTCTGTTCACCCTAACCTTGGTTGCTTAAACCACAGGTGAGGGCTCCCATTCATGACCTACACCACAAAGGGGTGCCTTAGGTGCACACCAGATATAAACCCGTCCCTGTTTTCCTGAATTATTGCCTATTAAAAAACCCCACACCCAATTAGCCCCAAACGAACAGTGTATGCAGGGGCGGTCCTACAAGATAGGCCAAGTAGGCGGCCGCCTAGGGTGCCATCTGGGAAGGGGGCGCCATCCTGGCCGCATGGGGCGCCATCCTGGCCCTGCCGATGTTCCTCAGACAGTGCTGCAGCTGCCTGCTTTTTGACCCCGGCCTTGTGTGCTCGGCGCGCTTCTGGGCACGCGCAGAGGTTTTCATGCAGGCGCAGTTGCTCCGGAGCTGAAGTTGAGAGCAGGAGCAACTGCACATGCGCAAAAACCTCCGTGCATGCCCAGTAGCTCCCTTGCGCAGAAGCCTGTAAGCAAAGCACTCCCTATCGGGCAGGCAGGGAGTGCTTCCCTTCTCCCTTTGTCTCCGCCACGCGCACACGCGCGTTTGCAGGGAAGGAGAAAAGAATCAGTGAAGGAAGTGTAAGTGAAGGAATGGATGAAGGGCTTTCCTCCTCCTCCTCCTCTGTGACCTCTTCTCCCCCTCCTTCCTTTCTTCGGCTCTATTTCTGTCTAGACCTGAGGGGCCTGAGGCTATGAGGAGTTGTGGGAGTTGGAGGCCAAAACATTTAGAGGGAGGGCGGGCCCAAGTTTGCCCAGGCCGCTGCCTGTATTCGACCTCATTTGAACATTTGGGCTGTTTTTCCATTTACATTTACATTGGGATCCTAATTTTGGACTTATGGGAGACTCCTATGAATTATGAGACGGGTGATAGGTAATATATTCTGATTTTGATGCATTTACATTGCATTTCTTGTTGATTATTATACAGTTCTGCTTAATATTGTCATACAATATAATACAAATACAATATAACAATAGAATGATGATATATTTTATATTACATGTAATATTACAAACAATATTGCAATATAGTGGTATTGTACAAAATAGTAATATATAATATTTAATTTTACTTTATTTTGGGTTATTTGAGTTTTATAGGAGTAATGAAAATAATTAGCAGAGGATAATTTTATTTAAATAAATAATTTTATTATTTTATAATAATAATATAATAGAATGTTACATTATATTATAATGTCAATATATTATAATATAATTATATTGTAATGTAGTATAATATAATTATGATATAATATAGTATGAGTATGGTATAATATATTGTATATACATTGATACAATATAATACTACTAATGGTATTGTGATATTATAATTGTATATTTGTTTTACATGGGGGGCGGCAAAATAATGTTTTTTTTGGGGGGGCACCAAAATAATGTTCGCCTACCATTTAAAATTACCTTAGACCGCCCCTGAGTGTATGGTAGACGAAACCCATGGTGACCCTATAAAAAGTACACTGTTAATGGGCAGGAGGGTGGGTCAGTGCTGGAAACTAGAATAAAGAGCAGGGGGAGTTATGCAGTCACGCTGACTCTGTCCCACAAAGTCCTGGCCGGGACAAATTTCTTGCTCTCCCTTTGGAGAAAGGGAGCAAAAAGCCATCCCCCATGTTGAGGGGAAAGGAATTTTTTCCCAAGGTATATGCAGCCTGATAGTGTGTGTGTGTGTGTGTGTGTGTGTGTAATAAATTCTTAGGAATAATATCCTGAGACTCAGGGATGAGAAAGAGATAGTCTAGGTTTTAATTTCCATATGAAATGTCAGTTTCTTTCTTTTTGAAATTGTAATGGTTTGTTATCAGGCTTGTTCTGTTGTGTTTTCATGTGAGAAGGGGAGAAAACTATTAATATCACAGCTACATTTTTAAATGTCCAACTATAAATACACACACACACATACACACACACACACACAAAATGCCCAGACACCATTAAATAAACACATACATGTAAAAATCTGCACAAAATGTGAATTGGTTTGCTCAGGATTTCCAAAACCCTATTCTTGGTTTGGAAATGATATCTCAAAAACCTTAGAGGGCAGCATATCTCCAGGAAAAAGAGTTTTAATACTATATGGCTATGGAAATGTTTATAAAAGGTTCCCTGTCAATGTCTGCTAAATCAAATGTTTAATTGCAGTTAATTTGGGTTTCTTTAGCATTTGAAAGGAATTCATTCTTTAATAGAAAAGGACAACAACTCAAGCATAGTCAAAATAAAAAAGTAAGCAAAATAGGTAAGCCTGGTGTTATCAATATCCCTCGGTGCTTTTATAAATTAGTACCTTCATTTTTATTCCTTGCTGAATTTTGTAAAACAAAGCAAAACAAAACAACCCCCTCCCCCAAAGAACAGGTTTCTTACCCTCTGTAAAATCACACCTGCATATAAGTCTGAGAAGCAGCTGTCTAATACTGTCTAATTTTGCTTCTGTTTCTGCATTTTGTGTGTGTGTGTGTGTGTGTGTGGGGGGGGGGCATTTTTGGCAATCTGTGTAAGGTCCCAGGGCAGAAGAGTCCCCACTACTCTACATTCCAGCAGCCAAGCAATGATAATATATTTCAAAAACGAACTGATTTTTTTTTGTAATAGCAAAAAGTTTGCTGCCTTGGTAATTTTACCCTAATAACATTTTCACTTCGCCCCCAGATTTCTAGCATTTCAGTAATGTAAAATTTCAGCAAAGCATTAAGAAATGCATTGCCCGACTTACCAGGCAAGGCCTGTCGCAGTGGGGGGCGCCCCCCTGTAGGCCAAGATGGTGGCAGGGGGCTTCTCCTTCCCAGAAGCCCCCTGCATGGTGGGAAGTTTCCTGCCACACTATCAGTGGCCGGCCCTACCCAGGGTAGTGGGCTGGCAAGGGGCTGGCTTCTCCCCCCGTCCAGCAGCCTCAAAAGGCTGCGCAGGCCCTGCTGGGGACCAAGCGTGTTTCGGTTTGTCCTCCCACCCACCCTGCACGATTTATGTTGTTGTTTGGTGTTGCTGTTGTTGGTTTTTTCCTGTTCGCCACTTCAGTTGGCAGATGGCATGGGCTCTGGATCTGGTTTCTGCCCCTCCTCTACAGGCTAGGGAGGGAGCAACTGGCGGTTTCCAGGGGTGCCGTGTTGGTATTGTGCTGGTGGGCCCCCTGTTGGACTCTTTTGGTATCGGTCAGCAGCAGGCTGATCGATCTTGATCTAGAACCCATGCCTGGCAGCCAACTCTTTGTTCCTGTAATCAATAAATTAAGTTGTGGCCAATTTTTACTCCACTTATGTATCTGTGTCATCTCTTATTTGGTGGGTGGGAGGAGTGTTGCCCATCCACATGCAAATGTAGCTTAGGAATCTAGAGGAAATTTTACCAGTGGAGTGCAAACATAACCAATATTAGAAATCTAGGTGTCATTGATTTTCAATGTCTCACCCTCTATAATGCTAGAAATTGGGGACTGAATTGAAATTTTGCGACTGGAATTCGTATTGAGGGGAAAGTTCTCCTTTCCTCTTTCCCTGGCAGGACATATGCTTGAGGTTGGCTTGTCTTATATTAAAATGTATTTTTGTGGCTCTGAAACCACAAATTAATGTCTTCACAAAATACCTTAGGTTTAGAATCTGAAAAAAAAACTTTTAAAAGCATGGATATACGGGTCTGTTCCCTGATCATTGTCAGAAGCATCTGCATTTGTTTTGGTTTTTTTACTTCTAGAAACAATCTTCTCTTTATGACAGGAACTTTCAGCATGATTTTATTTGCTGCAACCTAAGGGCATCATTCTCCCAAAAGCAACATCCACCATTAAAGACAGGTGGTTGTATTATTATTATTAGAACTGGTGCATTTGTCTGTGTGATTTAATCTCTTTTTCATAAATATAGTTTGATCTTTTATAAAATATCTCAAATATTTGTGTTTTTTCAGATCTGTAGAAAATAAACTTTAATATATCTTAAGAAACAGCTGGGGTTTTGGGAAAATAAGGATATTTGCAGTAGCATGATAACAGTGTAAGTATGTCTTGGATAAGTGGTAAATTTAAAAATAACCTGTTTGGGAAGGAATCAATGCATTAAAGTTTTCTATTGATATTTAACAATATTGTATCATCAAACTTTGTGTGTCCATGATGGAAAGTGTTCATATAATAGTTGTTTGGGCAACTATCCTCAAAAGAACACCAGAACAAAATGGCCAAAGGAAATGTAAGGCAAAGGAAGAGTAAACTCTAAAAGTAGCTGTATGATTCAATTCTAGAGTATTACATCTCAGTTGTGGGTTACCAGAATTTCCCTCTAATGTGCTGATATTTATTTATTTATTTGATATATTTGTATACTGCCCTTCTCAGCCCATAGGTGACTCAGGGCGATATACAGTCAAACATTGAGCATAAAAACACAATAAAACAATTAAGATAATATAAAAACATGTTAAAATCAATAAAACATATATCATCAGAGTCTCTTTGTTAAAACCCTTGTCCAATTCCATTGGGCCAGTAGTCCATTTTCCTATGTCCATTATGTTGTATTTAAAACGCTTGCTCAAAAAGCCACATCTTAACTTTCTTCCAAAATATTAAAAGAGAGGGGGCCAATCTATTATCCCTAGGGAGGGCATTCCATAGCCAAGGGGCCACCATTGAGAAGGCCCTGTCTCTCATCCCCACCAGCTGTGCTTGACACAAAGGCAGGATCGAGAGCAGGGCCTCCCCAGATGATCTTAAAGCTCTAGAAGGTTCATAAGGGGAGATGTGTTCAGACAGGTAAGTTGGGCCAGAACCATTTAGGGCTTTATAGGCTAAAGCCAGCATTTTGAATTGTGCCTGGTAGCAGACTGGCAGCCAGTGGAGCTGCCGCAACAGAGGAGTTGTATCCTCCCTGAGTGCCGCTCCTGTTAGTAACCTGTCTGCCGTCCGTTGGACCAACTGAAGCTTCCGGACAGTCTTCAAAGGCAACCCCACATAGAGAGTGTTGCAGTAATCTATAAAGGATGTAACCAGAGCATGGACTACCGTGGTATATTTGTGTCCAGTGGTTATAACTGCTTCTTTTTTTCCTGAATCTTGCCAGGAACTCACAACAAATAGCTCAGCGGTCCATTAACCACTATTTTGAGTGGTCCTGTTATAAAACACAAATGTTCTGAAGGTCACAAGACTAAACTTGCCAACTCTGCAGAAATCCCGTTTTCCTTTATTTTTTAGACCTTGATCCCCCATATATCAAAGACTACCATCCATGACAAATTTCAGATCCTATAATTCACTGATGATCAAACTAATCTGATTAACAACAACAAATATTGTGAAGGCCTAGTCAGCTAATGATACACTCTTTGTATCAGAATCATAGGGAACTTTAAGTTCTCTTGAAGTGGTGTCCAGAGCTAAATTGGTGGACCATTAAGCTTAGCAGATTTTTCTCCATGAGGTGAGAAAAGGAACATTAAATTAAACAGTCATTGATCAATATCCATGAACCATAACTATGCTGGTACTTAGAAACAAAAATTTTTCAGCTGTTTGCTGACACAGTTATCTAAAACTCTGCCTTTGGCTAAGCAAAATAAACCAGTCAGGTGAAATATAATTTTATAAACCCCCTTATCTCTTTGAAAGCTGAAGCAGCCTTGGCCTTGGCAGCCACCCCAATTTTTATGGAAACATTATAGAAAACAGATAAAGCCTTTAAACTGTCAAAACATCATTTGTGGTGATTTGTAGAAAGGGTTTTGGCTGTAAAGTTTACATTTTGTGATGCAGAACCTGCCATCATAATATTGAGCTTCAGGAAGGTAACCTTCAGGAATACCTTAGCAAGATCTTCTTTGATAAGCCAAACAAAAAAATTGCGAATATTGACAGGTATATTCCATTGCTTCCTACATAATTTCTATCAAGAGAAAGAATGCAACTATATTTATGACCTTTATTCTTCTCGGTACAACCAATTTAATTCCTGTCAAGTTGTTACTAAATTGTGTACCTTATCCTCAGTGGCTTATCTTGTCATTAACTTTGGAAGCTCCTAATACGGTACTATCACTGACACGCCAATGCTGCATTACACAAAGGTGGTATATTTTGATTGAGTCATCATAAACTACTAACCTTAAAGTGGTGGTTTTCAAACTTTCTGTCCTCAGGGGACCCTATTTATTGGATGACTTTCAAGGAACTCCTCTGCGTCAACCAGAGATTCCTAGATTTTACAGAGACCTGTTAAATGTTCTAAGCCACACACACATATTAAAACTTGGACATGCCTTTTGGTCTTCAGATACAATCAATGTGGCCTTGACATATTTGTGATACATAATAGCCACAACTGTATGTTGAAGGAGAAGATCTGCACTGAATGTTTACCTTTTTGGGAAAGCTTGGCCTTCATCAGTGATCTTATTAAGGAACTTTTAATAAGTGAGCATGTGTGTGTGTTGGACTTCCATGTACTAAGAATTCATCCACATAAAGACTTGAGTTCTGAACTACATATAGAGGCTCTGTTTAGATGAAAGAGTGTGATTATAAAGAAAATTTTAAACACAAGTAACAGTTGGCTGGATTGATCATGATCATTGATCATTAGTTTGAGTGTTGAACTAGGACTCTGGGAGACCAGGTTCAAATCCCACTCAGCCATGGAAACCCACTAAGTTTCATCATACTCTCTCAGGACCCTTACAGACAGGCCCTATATCCTAGGATCTTATCCCAGGTTTTCTGTTTATCCCAGATTATCTGGCAGTGCGGACTTAGTTTAAAGCAAAAAAAACCTGGGATCAGATCCTGGGATATAGGGCCCTGAGTCTCAGCGGAAGGCAATGGCAAACAATGGCTGAACAAAACAAAAGTTTGGCATAGAGTTAACAAGAGTTGGAAATAACTTGAAGGCACAACACACATTTAATTGATATTAAAACATAATGTGTTATCTCAATCAAGTTCAAGAGATCTGTTTCTAGGAGCAGACTTTTCAATTTAGAGGTTTTCCAAACACCCATCAGGATATATAGTGATACCTGAATTGTAATAATTCTTCAAGTCCTATTGAATAGATGATTATGTAGCACAAATGAATGTGCATCCATTTCTGGACCCCAGTTATTATGGGTGTCTCTTTCTGTACTGCTAGAGTGGACTGGAGCTTCTAGTTACATATAATATCATGTAACAAAACTCATTAACAAAAGTTATATGACATCTGTTTCGGTGCAGCTCTCAGTGACAGCAGAACTCACATACTTCAAAAGTTCACTTTCCTTCCTGCTGCAGCATAGAGGAAAACAATATTTTAAGGACATATATAAGTTTAGAATAATTTCTTCGGGGAAATCAACACAAGAACTCACTTTTGGTCAGAGTTACAAGCAGAAAAGTGGTAAACAGTTATTTTATTATTCATATCAGGTAGTAAATTTTTGTAATAGCATTTTCTTCTCTAGTCATTTTTTTATTCAGGAGCAATAAGCTGAATAGTCTGAAGTCAGAAGTTATCCAAATCTTCCTAAAGAATAAAAATTCTCAATAACAACAACTTTGAGAGATTAAGTGACATCTTTAACCTTGTGGATATCATGTAACATATGAAACCAGTCTGAAATGTCAAGGTCTGAGTAGGTTTTTATTTGAATTGCAGTTTATCATCCCATAGACCTTTCTGATTCTCATTTTAATTCCCAGGATTCTGCTTTCTCAGAAAAAAAAGATCACTAATATCACATTGGGACTGTGCGGCAACTCTAGCTTCGAGTGTTTCTATTGAGGGTTTTCAGCCACTGAAAGATATGACTGGCATTCACTACCACAATTATGGATCAGTAACATTGAGTTATACACCTGAAAGAGATTAATATTTCTGTAAAACTTGCAGGAAGTTTTGTGTGGGATTACAGCCTTCCCTGTATTAAGAGAAAAAGGACTCATTATGGTGGTTATTATACACAGGTTACATGGATATGCTCATTAAGGCCAGTAAATTTGGGCCATTCCTGGTGGGGTATAACTGGGTGTCTTTTGGAATACATAATGCTTTCCCTTGCTTGCTCTCTGGGGAAGGAAGTTGAAAAGTCATACTTTTCTGTTGTACAGTTTTCTGTGTTGGTATGATTGCATACAAAGGCGATGTGAGTTTTGTTACTCTGAAGGAAAGTTATTTTGATGCAATGCCACAAGTTTATTTTACTGTTTTAGAACTCTGCTGAACAAGAGTAACCTTATTTTCCATCTTTTATGTGTTACTACTGGGTCTTTGATGGACAAGTTTCTGTCTAAATCACAACAATATTCACAGTTCTTATTCATTCATGATTGTGACACTGCAATGTCTTTATTTAGTAGCATCTGTTATAAATGTAACAAAACTCATTAACAAAAATTATATGACATCTGTTTCGGTGCAGCTCTCAGTGACAGCAGAACTCAAAAGGGGTGAGGGGTGGATAAAAGATACTACATATTTTAAAAAATACTTAATGGAATAGTCGATCTAGGATTTTGACCTATATTGTATATCTTGTCTATATTAATTTCATACATATTTCATACATATTTATACAAGCATATACAATAAAAACAAATTGCTTACAGCATTCCCTGAAAACATATACAATTCACACCCTTACCCACAGACTTGATATCCCCACTTCAACCAGGGGCCCTTCCAGACAGGCCCTTTATCCAAAAACGCACCCCAGCATTTCTGATTATTTCAGATTATCTGGCAGTGCTGACTCATATAATTCAGTTTAAAGCAGAAAACCTGGGATCAGATTCTGATATAAAGGGCCTGCCTGAAGGGCCCTAACCCACTCTCCCAAAAATATTCCTCCTTGAAGTGTTTGAAATATAGGGATTGCTATTATCTACGGTTTCAGCTATTCTCGCGGTATCATGAAATATATTCTCTGTGCATACATGAGTCAAACCATACAGTTTCTTAATTGTTGCTTGAAAAGTGTGTGGAACCACTAACTATGATAGAAAGGAGCTCCACAATGAGGATGTCATAACCAAGAAAGCTCTACCATGTAGTCCGGTGGCTTCATAGGAGACAATACTCCACTACTACATTGCCAGTGGGTTAGTTGTGGCCCAGGATGCTCTTCATGTACTGGATTTGGAAACATTAATGGCTTTCACTTTTAATACCAATACAGTGGCTCACAAATAAGCAATACACAGATTACACTATTAGGGTCATTTGCCATAGTCTGGAGATCAGAAAAACCCTATGCAATATTCCAAACAGAGATCCTGGTCTAGGAATGTCCATAGCTGGTGGGATCAACTGGCCATAAACATTCTTTAGCACAGAACCAGCTGGACATACAAAATAAAATAAAATTAAGGAATGCTTTGAAGCTCTGTATAGGGAAATGGTACTCCATCTCATTTTAATTGTGTGTTGTCTAATTGTGTATTTTAGTCATGTTTGTTTAATTAACTGTCTGTTTCTACTATTATTTGATATTTACTGTTTAGTATGTTCTCACCTGTTTAAAGTAAAGGTAAAGACTTTCCCCTGAAATTAAGTCCAGTTGTGTCCAACTCTGGGGGTTGGTGCTCATCTCTATTTCTAAGCCAAAGAGCCAGTGTTGTCTGTAGACACCTCCAAGGTCATGTGGCCAGCATGACTGCATGGAACAGCATTACCTTCCCGTCAGAGCGGTGCCTATGGATCTACTCTCTTTTGTATGTTTTTGAACTGCTAGGTTGGCAGAAGTTGGGGCTAACAGCGGGAGCTCATGCCACTCCCCGGATTCGAACCTGTGACCTTTTAGTCAGCAAGTTCAGCAGCTCAGCAGTTTAACCCACTATGCCACAAAAGGCTCCCTCTCACCTGTTTACAATTGTTTATTGTTTTCTTGCACTTTATGGCATTTAATGTTTGCCACTTTTTGTTGTAAACCACCCTGTGTCCCCCTGGGGAGAGAGGGCAGGATAGAAATAAAGTTTTATTATATAAGTTTTATTATATAAGTTTTATTATTATCCAAAACTGGGAATGAACTATCCACAGTTATTCCACAGTGTCAGGATTAACTTAACCCTGATCCCATTCAGCACTGTGTCTAGACAGTAGTCCTTTATTTAAATATGTCCCCCTTTGGGGGTAGAGAAGGGCGGGTTATAAATAATTGAAATAAATAAATAAATTGAAAATAAATATTCTCTAGATTCAGATGGTAAAGAGAAATAGAGCTCGGTTTCATAGGCATATTTTTGGCAAGTTAAACAGAAGTCATATAAAGCCCTAAGATACTTATTTTCACTAGTTTGGCTGGCCTCCTGCTACCTAAAAAGAAGAAAAAGCCACAAAATGCTGCAAACAGTCATACTATCCCTTGCTGTGTCATTTTAATTCCAGTTTTCCGCTTCTTCATGCTGTATTCACTCTAACATGACAGACTATTCCCAGCAATACAAGGCCTGTTTCTCTTCATGAAGCATCCAATGACCCACTCTTCTTCAGGCCCTTAGGTTATAGTCCTTTCAAAGAATGATGAGGACTATATATGAGAGTTGGTCTCTTCTGCCTGTGATGAATTGCTTTGCACATTGTCACTTTCCACATACAGCAGTACTCCTGATCTGAGAACATAGCAGAGGATGCTAATTCCAACCCTTTCTATACACCACATTTTAGGTGGTCAGCTCCATAGCTACAGACACTAGCTATTAGTGTTCAACTCCATAGCGATGACAGTCCCCAGACACCTTCTAAGAACAAGAGGGTGCATAGGACAAAGGCTAACTAGCTTCCACAGTCAGAACTAAAGTTACTTTCATATTGCATTTAATTTCTTCTGTTCTTTGATATTGTTGTAGTTCTGTCACTGAAATTATCTGGTATTGGAAGCTGAGAGCATATGTAGCCTGTGCAAACAATGAAAAAAAATCAATACTCATTACTAGGCTTTTGCATTCCAGCTGAACCATGATCAGTTTCTGCAATTTGGATTTCAGTTAACCAGCAGATCCATTTTTGCGCAACTCCCAAAAACAGGTGACCATCAGAAAACCTGTTTTCAGTCTTCTGCCAAAAAATGCAGCTAGATCTGGCCCATTTGTTGCAATTGGGCGGGGAGCTTCACGGGCTCCCCTTCCCATCATTTTAGGGCTATTGGGATGGAAATGGCCACACTTGGAGGACACATCTACCACAGTTAGCCCACCAAGTTTCATAACATCTCCTGATTTTTAGAAATTTATTTTCTTTCTAAAATATTTTTTTTAAAAAATCCCTCCCAAAGTATCCCCTGCTAGCCCTGCCCTGTAATCTCTCCAAGAGCAGCAGCAGGATACCATTATTTCCTGCCAAATGTCAAAGATGCATTTCCACATCACCCAGCCCACTATTACACTTTCTTTATTAATAAAAAACAACAGCAACTTCTTCCAAAGCTTTTGCATTTTTTGTTCTCACAACATAATGGAAGAGGCCAGCTCACCATCCACAAGCAAAACAAGCAGCATGTCCCCTTATTAGAAAAATATCTGAACAAGCCAAAGGCAAATGTCCAAAACAAATCCATGAACAAGCCTACTCATTACTAAATTAGGGGAGGGATCATTTCTAAAGTGTTTCTAAAATATCATAAGGGTTCTGTATCATAAATACTGTATAACAATTTTTTGTTACTTTTTCATTAAGTAGTTGCACAAGTGGGAATTCTTCCAGGGCTCTTTTCCCCTCATTTTTAAAACTATTGGGATGAAACTTCCTACAATTGTAGAACACATTTACCACTGTTACTACCCCCTCAGTTTCAGATTATTATTGTTATTATTATTATTAGTATCATCCTCATCCTCATCCTCATTTGCATTTCTATACCATTTTCCCACCCTGGGGGACTCAAACAAAAAAAATCTACGAAAGTTATTTCCTTGAACTTTTATTTTCAATAATACAACATAACCAGGGCATCATTCAGAAAGATTTGCACATACGCTGATTTTTAGGGAATTTTAACCAACATAAACTTAAGAGTGCTATTTTACAGGAAGACCCCAGGGGCCACCCAGTCCAGAAAAAGGAAGCACAATCAAAGCACCCCAACAGATGCCCATCCAGCCTTTGAAATAATAATAATAATAGGAAACCTACTAGATAAACTTTGAAGTTACTGCCTCTTTGCCTACCTCCCAGGGTTGAATCAACTTCCAAGATGAGATGAGTGTTAGACTTTCTGAAGTACAGTGCATAACATCGGGTGGTAAAGAAGTGTAAGAATAAAACACTGGAATGCAAATCATCAATTAAATTCATGTTTTCACACAAGGACACTTTTTTCAACTGGGCAAACTTGGGAAATTTGGGTTCATTTTTCTGTGTGATTTTTCACTATTGGGTGATTGTTTAATAAAAACCTAATCTAGACATCAATAGACTGCATTTTGTGCAAAATCCAGCATTTTGGAAACACAATTTTGAATAAAAATAAGTTATGGAATTGTTCTATATACAAATGATTCTCCTAATGTATTGAAACATATGAAGTGACTTTTCGCATTGAACATAAGAGCATATATGTATCTAAAGATAAATAGATATAATAAATCCTTTAGATGTATCTTGTGTGTCATTTGTTGTTGGACTATGTCATTCTATATAGCACATTTGCTTACCTAGTAAAAATTAAGAGATTAAATAAAATGCCCTTGCATGTTTAAAACAAAATTGTTCATATGAAACCTTGGGGACTATTTGGAAATCCTCTAATGCACTGCACTGGGACTGTTTTTTTCACTGGTTCAAAAATGATATAAAGCTAGAATGGGCAGTGAAACAATGAAGCTCGCTCATGACATCAAATTAAAATGACCAAGAAGGATCTCTCCAAATGTGTGAATGGCCATTACAATGCCAAATGTAGTTCCTTATACGTTACTGCAAAATGATGTGCACTGGTGCAAAATATTAATATATTTATGGGACTAGAGGATGATAGGATACAAAAAGCAATCTTGGATTCATAATCATTGTTTATGAAAATATTGAACCTTTGTGCACCAGGTGTAAAAAAAATTCATTAGCTATAATATTGAAAGTAGCATTGCCAGTATGAGAATGCTTCTGAGCAAATGTTGAATCAGATAATATTTCGAATTCAGGGTACTCTTCTTGCCAAAGACATGGAACAACTGGATGAAGTGAAAGAGGGGCTATATAGCTGGAACAGAAAAGAGCAAATCAATGAATAAGGTTACTGAAATAAGTGTTATTTGGGGGAAAGCTTACAACATTTGATTTTTATTTAAAAGGAAAAAAAGGAAGATATACAAGTATGCATGCCTTGAAGAAAATGAAGAAGTAGCTCCTCTCTAAAATGATAGAACTCGGTGGCTTCAATTGATCCTGAAATGTTTGATTTTTTTTTACATAAAATAGAAACCATGGGATTTGCATACACAAGATATAGTGATGATCACCAATGCAAATGGATTTACAAAGAGATCAGGCAAATTCACAAATGATAGAAAGTTAACATGACTAGTTGTCCTAAAAGTTATACTTATGATCAGTATTAGAAGAAGCATCTATGCAAAATGCTAATTGCTTGGGTGAAGCAACAGGAGAGCTCTATTATATTCATGTTCTGCTTGTGACCTTCCTGGTTCACTACTTTAGAAACCAGTGAACTAACTATCCCATTGACCAGGGGGACTTGGAGGGAGCTCACAAAAAATCTAGAGCTTGTACTGCTTTTGTCACTGAGATTTTCATTGCAATCAGACACAGTGGGACAGAGAGGATTGTACCACCACAACTGGATAAATGACTTGGCCAGACCTCTCTGGGCCGAGCGCGTTGCGGTGCAGGGTGTCCTCGCCGCCATCTTGGTCCGGGAGGGGGGCTTCTTCTTCCCAGAAGCCACCTGGGTGGTGGGAGAGTTTCCCACCACCAGTGCCAGCTGGCCAATGGTGTGGCTGGCACCGCCTCTCTCTGCCCCGTCAGCGGGCTGGCCCTCCCTTCCACCCGGGCAGTCTACTTAAGGCTGCCAGAGGCTCTTCAGCAAGCACTGGGCCTGTTCCTGTTTTTGTCCATCCCACCCACCCTGCTTGTATTCATTGTTTGTATCTTTTTACTTTTCATGCTGTGTATTCATTGTTTGTATCTTGTTAACTTTTCTTGCTGTTACGTGTGTTCATCATCGCAACTCTGTATTTGGCATGTGGCATGGGCCCTGGATCTGGCTGGCTTATTGATCCTTGGTGGAAGGGGGGATAATGCCCTGGCCTCTGGAGTGCCGGGTTTTCGTGGACTGGTAGTGGTCCGGAGGCACCCAGGCATGCAAGCGTCTTCGGACAACAGCGGGTTGTCCGACCCCTGATCCAGGACCCATGCATGGCTGCCAACCCTTGTTCCTTTTATCAATAAATGAGTTGTGGCCAATTTTATTCCAACCATTTGTGCATGTGTCTTATTGGTTATTAGGCGGGAGGTGTATCACCCATGCACACACAACAAAATGACAAAAATAAAATAAAATTGATTTACAAAATTGTAGAAACCTAATACAAGAAAACATCCTTACTGATGAGCAAATGTAACTTCTTCTGGTAAGATCTGCAAAAATATTTCTGCTGCAGTGAAATGAATAAATAGCCTAATTGTAAAAATTGAGGCAAGTATGATGATAATAATGTAAATTTATGAGATGTTTTTCACTTTAACATGATCATAGACACTGTAAATGAAAAGATAGGAAAAGCCTGATTCCCCCCCCCCCCCCCGGATAACACATTGAAAATTGTAATTTTGTCAGTTATAGAGTGACCTTTTTAGTGCCTGAAAATCCAAAACATAATGAAATAATAGATGTCAGTTTGTTAATCATGATTTTATTATTAAGATAACAAGCACTAAAATTCTGCTGAAACAAAAAGCTCATTTTTGAATATGACTCAAAAATGAAAAGCAATGACACTGTGATGAAGAGACAGTGACTTTAGATCTTGAAATATGAATATATATATTTATATATATTCATATGCAGTATCTAGATATATATATATCTATATATATATATATATATATATATATATCACAGCAAATATATTTTCCCAGATAACCCATGTGTAAACAAATATAAAGAAAGCAGAACAGCAAATGCAAAAATAGGAAGTTAACAGGCATGCAGGAGAAATGGCAAATTAATAGTTTGCATATTTATGAATTATAAATCAGCAGCACTTTGAAGTGATGCAAAACAGTTTAATAAAAACGAGAAGTGTGTCAGGACTTCAAAGCAATGCTCCATTAAATCAATACTAAGCCAGTGCTTTCTGTTATTCGACGCAAAAGTTTGTGTTAATGCAACATTAAATTAAAATATGTGGAAGCCAAGAAATTACAAACAGGAAAAATATTAATTTTCAACTATATACCTTCACTTTTTCATATAGCATCATCAAAACTGCTGCTTTAAGGCCGAATCCCTGTAGGCCTCTGGCAAAACAGATTTGAGTGTTACAATTAGGAAAGAACTTGGAACATCTTGTATTTGACTGGGACCCATCATTACATTCAATAAGAAAAGGAATAAATATGTTTCAAGGTCATTCCATCTGTATTCTGAATAAATAGGAATGCCTGTCATGTTTGGTACATATGCATACTACCAAATGCTAGCACTTGACAAAGGTCACATTTCTATTTGACAGGCAGAGTTAAGAATTAATTTTTCTAATGAGTACCTTTGAAAAATAGTTAATTCTTGCCCTAATAATATAGGATATGTTCTATTTGTTTGTCTGTCATGGTCACTTCATGACCAATCCTGAAATAAGAAGGTCAGACTGTTGAAGTTGGATGAAGTAAGAGTCATTTGATCGACTTATTAAGTACTTAAGATTAAAACCTGGAAAACCCAATAGAGAGGGGGAGCATCTTGACTGGAGTTCAAGCTGGGACAGGTGTCTACTTGAGACAAACTCTCTCAGTCTCTCTTTGGGAGAAAACGTCTGACCCTGAGGGCAATCCAATATGTTGGGATGGCACAACATGGGCATTAAAAGATAATAAACCACTTAAAATAACACCTAATTATGAAGAAGACATGAAACGGTAGCATCAGCATAGAGTTGGTGAGAAAATAGTCTATCCCTCGGGTACACTGGAGGTGGGAATGCAATTTAGAAGTAGGATGCACTACCTGAATTTTCAATGAAGTTTGCATGTGATGCCTTATGATTGGACACACAGTAATCTTTCATCAGCATTATTTGGAACAATGTCCACCAGAAATGCTCTCTACTAATCAAATCAAATCAACAAATACAAGGAGCAATTCTTTATTCCAATACATTTGTGGTGGCTCAAACAAGAAATTACAAAGTAGTCATCAGCTGCTGAATTCTGTTCTTGTAATCCTCCTATCTTTTAAAAGGCTTGCCATGGGTTAGTTCTGTTTTTGATGGTGTCATCTATTTGTAGGGCTTAAATAGGTTTTTCAAAAGAGAGTCATTAGAAGGTGAGGGGGGACACTGACGTTCCTCACAAACAATTATAGTGTGTGTTTGTGCTCTCAAGTTGCTGAACTGAATTGAATCGTATTTTGCATTTTCCCTGAGTCCTATCTAGGAATGATTGCACATTTCCTGATCCCTTTGCACTCAGCACCCAATCTTTCAGCCATTATACTGTTTCTAAAACTTGCACTTGTTATTGTAACTGTTTTTCCGATGTTGTTGTTTTCATTTTATTTTATTGTGTATGTTTTACTTTGTATTTTCAGGCTAGTCCCATTGTAAGTTGCCCTGAATCCATTCAGGGAGATGGTGGCGGGATTTAAAAATAAAGTTGTTGTTGTTGTTACCCTATGAATTTCATAAAGATTTTTTCAGGAATATCTGGCCACAGCCAGCTCCTTCCTCTGAAATATAGCCTTTAACACTTCGTACAGTATGTATTTATGGTCTCTCATCTACATACCTCCAAAGGTTGACTCTGTTTCACTTCCAAGATCAGATGAGATTTGGTGGCTTTAAGGCATGTAAAGTACTAAACAATATCTTGGCTGCTTCTACTACATTATAGTAATTAATATATACTATGTTTACAATCAAAGTGATATGCAATCCTCTCCATTGTCATGTGGGAGAGGCTTGCATACTCTAATGAAGTTGTGAACTATGCTGGCGGGGGCATAATAGCCACCGGTAGGGCCTCCCATGCCAGATCACAAACAAGGGGTCTGACAAAGAGCATCAACGGGCAGGATGGGCTCTCTAGCCTTTTGGCAACCATCCTAGGAGAAGGAAAACTCTGATTTCAAGCCCGGGCAGGTGGTGCTCGTCTAACCCTGTAAGGTCAACCATCTAAGAGAAAGAAACTGTAATCAAACCTACAACCTGAGGACCTTGCTGCCACCATCCAAGCTTGCTAGGCCCCGGCAGACAAACCTTTGGTTTAAATGGTAAGGCCAGTTTTGTGCACACTGTGCTCCACCAGAAAAATCCATTGCACAGGCTTGAAGGACACATCCAACCTCTGTCATTCATGCGCTTCTAGAAAGTGTGGGATGAGTCCTTCCTAATTATCTTCATTTGCGAAGTAATACCAGAGAGAGAGAGAGAGAGAGAGAGAGAGAGAGAGAGAGATGCGATCAAAAATAAGGAAACAGAAAGAAGACAAACTGATGGAGAAGAAAGACACACATCTAATATACAATAGGGCAATTATATCACAAACCTGACAATAATGGTGTTTAGATTGGCATTTTCAAAAAACAAACAGTTTTCGTTGGCTCTCCATATGCACATATTCTATATCCATAGATTCAACCATCCACAACTTGAACATATTTTTAGAAATGGTAAAATGAAACCATTGTTATCCACAGTAGTTCTGGAACCAAAAACATATACCAAGAGCCCATCATAGACATCTCTATATATTTGAGAACATGGAGACCAGTGAAACATTTCCCCTTCCCTTAAGATGCCACAATGAAAAGTCAACCCTGATACTATCACAACGCTCATTTCATTAGCAATATAGCATCATTAAGACTACTGAGAATAATGTCACTCCAGGCATTTGTGGGAAATTAAAATTAAAATTCACAGACCCAACTGTTGGAGGTGGGGCTCTATGTCCTCTGGTCCCCCCTAGGACTCTAATATATTCCCTAAACTATGCAAGACAGGTGAAGTAAATCTGTGTGTATGTGTTCAAATGCCCTGTCAATTTACGATAATCCCAAGAGCATAATAGGGATTTCTTAGATGAGGAATACTCAGGGGTGATTTTGGTGGACTAAATGAAAAATGGATAGTGATTCAGTTCCTATTGCACTTCTGATTGTGTCAATGAGTCATGTTGCTTTGACAAATTATGGTAATTAAAATCGAAAATTTCCTCAGAGGAGCTGTTATATAGGTTAATTGATGCCAACTATTAGAAAGTATTTTAACTGTTGTGGATTACAGGTCTACATCAGTGAAAGGAGTAGATGTATTCCTACAATATGAAGTACAGTTTCCAAAATTCAATCAGCTAGCATTACCAAGAAAAAGAGAAAGAGAGAAAAGAAAGAAAGAAAGAAAAATCCAAACTTTTATTGTATTCACACTTCTTTGTGCCTGGTATTCTTCTTTTTCCTCTGTTGTCTATCAAGCTGTCTTTTCTTTTCTAAAAGGTTTCTGAGATTTTAACATCTGCATTTTGCTTCACCTCCACTAAAATTTATGTCATGAGCTTATTTTTACAAATAGTCAAAAGAAACATCCCATCTCCCTCCTTCAAATGTTCACTTTTTGTGAAGGATGATTCACTACTTAGAAGATTTTTACATTTTCTTTGCATATTTCATTCTTTCCTTCTGTATGTTTGTCTTCTTTCATGTCACACTGATCCTCAGATAGTGAGCCTTTGGGCAGAAACATGTCTTTTTTAATTCTCTAAGAAACCCTTTGCTTGGTTACATAAATCAACAGATCTGTTTTCCAAGTCAAAGTCAGCTTTGGATAATCTTTTCAGGGCACTCTCTAGCCAGAGAGGGAGAGGTTATCAAATTAATGTACAGTACATTTCATTTTTAGTTACAATTGTTTATCTCTCCAAATCAATAAATCTGACACAACAACAAAGCAGAAAAAACCATGTTTTTGGAAAAATTAGCAGCTTGTGGCTGTGATCATTATAACTGCCCCCCATTGCTCTATTCCATTGCCTCAACTATCAACTCTGTGTTTGGAATGTTTACAAACACTCAAACTTCTCATGGGATTTAAAATCTGGGAACACAAAACATATAGGAATCCAAAGAACTGTGTGTGTGAGTGGAATAACTGACTTCTACACTCCATCCTCCTGTCATTCAGCTCTCCCAAATGTCTCCCCAGAGAATCAGGGTGTCTCGATCAATATGATGGGCTGTGTTATGGGAGGCATAGAGAAGAAAGTTGCCAGAGGCAATTTCAATGAAACAAAGATTGCAAGTGCATGTAGATGCAGAATTGGGCTAACTCTGGGCTGAAGCCAATATGAATATTTTCTAAAGCTGCAATCTTTTGAAAGCTTACCAAGAAGCAAGCTTCCACTTTATAGGAATTACAGTTCACCTACATAGAGAGAGCATTATGAACCTGAACATAATGCTCTCTCTATGGAAATTACAGACTAACATATCTAAGTTAGTCTGTAATAAAAGTGAATGTATGTATGTATGTTTGTATGCATGTATGTATGTATGTGGGTAAGTATGTTTGTGGCTGATTTCCTATTGGCTTCCACTTCCAAAGACCACTGTGACACCCACTGATGAGGGATCAGACCAGACTTGGGGCACAGAAAGCCTTGACCAACTGAAAAATACTAGAGGATTTTGGGGGACTGACTCAGCATGGTGGGAATTGTAGTTCACCTATATTCTTATGCATTCTCTAATTGGTGCATTCATAAAAAAGAAAAAAGGAAATACTGAATTTTTCTAATTTTTCCACTACTCAAGTGAAGGCTTTCAGACGAGGACACGTTCAGCCTAGATTTTCTGTTTTTCCTCCACAAAGACACCTGCCAGGATTCCTTTCTTTCTCAATTGATGTGGAATTTGGCTGACCCCGCCCAGGGACTGATTCCACAGGATGGACGTTGTAGTTTACCCTGCATCAAGACACAGTACTTTGACCCCCACTGACAATGGATCTGGACCACATTTTACACACAGAACCCCCATGACCAACAAAACATACTGGAGGGATTTAGGGGGAATTCACCTACATTTATAGCTGTATATAGTTCACCTTCAATCAAATAGCATGCTGGACCCCACCAAAGATGGACTTGGAAATAACTTGGCACACAGAACCCCCATGACTAAGAAAAAACACTGGCGGTCTTTGCAAGGATTTATTGGAGTTGTAGTTTACCTACATTCAGAATGCACTATGAACCCAAACAATGGACTAAACTTGGTATGCATACCCGATATGCCCACATTTGAATATTTCTGGATATGGAGGAGAATTGGCCTAGACATTTTGGAGTTGTGGGTACTGGGATGTATAGTTCACCTGCAATCAAAGAGCACTCTGGCTTACTTAGCACACAGAACCCCCATGACCAGCAAAACATGCAGGAGGACTTTGGGAGAAATTCACCTTGATTTATAGGAATTATAGCTCACCTACATCCAGAGAGCACTGAAAACGCAAACAATCAATCTGGGCCAAATTTGGCACGTATATTAAATATGCCCAAATGTTAAAACCGGTGGATTTGGGGTGGAATTGGCCTTGAAATTTGTTAGTTGCACATACTGGGATTTATAGTTCATCTGCAATCAAAGACCTCGCCGAACCCCACTGATGATGGACTGGACCAAACTTGGCACAGAGAATCCCTGTGACCAACTGAACTGAAGGGTTTTGTTTTCTCTTTTTTGGGGTGTGTGTGTAAAATTGACCTTGATTTGGGAAGTTGTAGTTCACCTTCATCCAGATGAACAGTGACCACCACTGAGGATGGACCGGGACCAAACTTGGCACAAAGAAGCCCCATGACCAACTGAACATGCTTGTTGTACCGTAGACCTGAAAGACCCCTCGGTAAACCACTTGAGACCGGCTGTAGTTAAATGCTTTATTTAGAATAAATGGATAAAGGAAAGAGGCTAGGTTTATAGTCTACTAGCTGTACCCGGCACGCGTTGCTGTGCCCTATTTAGGAGATGCGAGAAAGTCTGAGTATGTAAGGGTTGGAAATGATGTTACTTGGTGGGGTCATGGCTGTGTCGTTGTGGGTTGTTCTGGTGGGTGGGATGTTGCAGTCCTGTGGAGTTGTCGGTGTGTGGTGTTCCTGGCTGTTGTGACGCTTTGGGAGAGAAGGAGGAGCCACGGGAAGCCTTCCGTGGCTCCGCCCCCTCACCCAAAGCATCATAACAGCTGTTGTGACACTTTGGGGGAGAGGGCGAAGCCGCAAGGAGGCTTCCGCGGCTCTGCCCCCTTGCCCGCAGGCCTGGAAGGCTTGCGGGGAAGCGAGCGCCCGGTTCTCGCTTCCCCCGCGAGCCATCCAGGCTTGCGAGAGTGTTTTTCACCTGGCTCTCATGTCCCTCTGGTCAGAGGGATGCGAGAGCCGGGCGAAAACTCTCCCGCAAGCCTGGATGGCTCGCGGGGGAAGCAAGAACCGGGCGCTGCTTCCCGCGAGCCATCCAGGCTTGCGGGAGGATTTTTAAGCTGGCTCTCGCATCCCTCTGACCTGGTCAGAGGGATGCGAGAGCCGGGCTTAAAACTCTCCCGCAGGCCTCCCTGGAAGGCCTGCCCCTCGCTCCCCTCCCACCCTTCCGGCGCCGCCGGTGTCCCACCGCCGTGGCACCGGGGAAGGAGAAGGAGGGAGGGAGGATTCCTCCTCCTTCCCCAGCGCCACGGCAATTGGGACACCAGCGGCGCCGGAAGGAGGAGGAAGGGAGGATTCCCCCTCCTCCCCCCCCGCCGCTGCGAACCAGATCGCAGTGGGGGGCGGAGAGAGGGACGGAGGGGGCAAGGCAAGGAGGAGGAGGGAGCTGGCTCCCTTTCTTCTCCCTGCCCCGCCTCCTCCTCCTCCCCTCCCTCCTGCCCGTTGCTGCGATCTCGCAGCGATGGCGCGGAGAGAGGGACGAAGGGGGCGGTGCAGGAAGGAGGAGCTAGCTCTCTTCCCCCTCCCTGCACCACCCTCTTCTTCCCTCTCTCACCGACGCCGATGCGATCTGGTTTGCATCGGAGCCGGCAAGAGAGGGAAGAAGAGGGTGGTGCAGGGAGGAGGAGCTGGCTCACTTCCTCCTCCCTGCCCCGCCTCCCCCTCCCACCGCCGCCATTTTTTAATGGATTTGTTTTAAAAAAAATTTAAAATGGCAGCCGGGGGCATAGCGGGGGCCGTGTCCAACAGGCTGGGGGGCCGTGTACAGCCCCCGGGCCGCCAGTTGGACAGCCCTGGCCTATAGGCTCCGCTAGTACATAGCCACCGATACTGTGGTATACCACATTATGTTGTGCTCTGCATTTTGCACATCATGCTGTATTTTAATCTTGATGTTTTAAATTTGTGTTGTATTTTAATGTGTACTAATGTGTTTTAATATGTTTTTATTGTATTTTACCTGTTGTGAGCTGCCCTGAGCCTTCCGGGAGTGGCGGCCTAGAAGCCTAATAAAGAAAGAAAGAAACTTATATAGGCCTCCCAAGCTTTGATGTTACGGCGCCTCAGAACAAGCTTCCAGCTGGGCCTCCTCAAGTCCTCCGCATGAGATAGGTATGCCAGCCAAAATAGCACAGGCACCTGGGCGAATGGGGAGTGAACTCAACTCCGCTCTTCCCGGCCTCCTTATCGGCCAAGATGGAACCGAGCTACTTGTGGCCTTGAACACTGGTTGAACTTGGAGCTTCTTGCTTGCAGCCAGCCTTTGGCTTTTAGGCCTCTCTGCAACTGTGGATTTAACATGGCGTGGGTCTTGCTGAGGGCCTGGGACAGTCTGGGGTGTAACACCACTGCAGGGATTTGTGGGAATTTGCCTTGATTCGGGGAGTTGTAGTTCACCCTTATCCAGATACTAGCACTGAACCCAACCAACCTCGGATCTGGACCGAACTTAGCACACAGACTCAAGGCGACCAACTGTGAATATTGGCAGGGTTTCGGGGTGATTGCTTGGTGCACAGACCCATAATGGCCAACTTTGAATACTGGCAGGGTTTGAGGAGGATTGACCCATGATTCTGGTGATTGTTCACCAACACCAAACTGAAAATACCTATCCAAAAACAAACAATGCCTTTTTCAAATAACCCAGGCATTACCGGGTGCCCAAGCTAGTATATAATAGAGATCAAAGTATGTATGTGTGTTTGTTTGTATAGTAGAACCTCGACTTATGAGGTTTCTTACTTATGAGCTCTAGAGTTATGGGCCATCGCTCGGCCCAGGTTTTGCTTTGACATACTTTGATTAACAAGCTAGCACCAGGGGGCACCACAGGGAGTGCTAGTGTGAGAATACAGGACTTTTTCTCCCAACATTGGACACCCAAAGTACAGGGCACAAGTGGAGCAGATGCCCCAAGAATGAGATGCAATTAATTATTGCTTTCTTATTTTAAAACATGTGACAAAATTGGGAGGGGGGGGGATGGAATGGATTGGTAATATTTCAATGGGACTATTTGCTTTGAGATAAGAGTGATTTTAGTTAAGAGAATGGAACGAATTAAACTTTTAACTCAAGGTATTGCTGTATAATGAGAAGACAGGAAAGCTTAGAGAAGACAATTATGCTGGGGGGAAAGGAAGGAAAAAGGAAGAGGGGCTGACCAAGGGCAAGATGGATGGACAGTATCCTTGAAGTGACTGGCTTGACCCTGAAGGTGCTGGGGGAAGTGATGGCTGACAGGGAGCTCTGGCATGGGCTGGTCCATGATGTCATGAAGAGTCGGAAACAACTGAACAAATAAACAACAAATTGCTGTATGATGTTTGTATTTATTTTCCAAAAAGGCCCCAATTCCCGAGAGCAATGTTAAGTCCCACCAACATCTGAACTGGACCAAACTTGGCACACAGACTTTCCACGACTAATAGCAAATACTGGTGGCCATTGGGAAAAATGTCATGCCAGATCCATTGTCACTTGGGATATTGGTAGAATTTGGGGAGGATTAATCAATAGATTTTTGGTAATTGTAGTTCAACTACAATGAACCTAACCACTACTGGATCTGAACCAAACTTGGCACCAATACCCAACATGAGTACTGGTAGGGTTTGTGGAGAATTGACCCATGATATTGAGAGTTGTAGTTCACCCACATCCTTTGCATTTTCTAATGGTACCATTTCTAAAATCCACCAACACACAATGACTTTTTCTGATGTTTATGCTTTCCAAATTACCTAACCCTAGTATTGCCAAGAACCTAAGCTAGTATATCATAAAATCAAGAGAAAAACAGGGCATAGAAAAAAATCAACTAGAAGAGTTGCTAAAAAATACAACTAATCCTATATACACATGCACACATGACAGTTCAGCAAATGTGTAAGTCAGTACCAAATAGTCTTCACTAGAACTAGGGTAAAACATGATGGATTACGTTAATTCAAGATACTCTGATTTCTTGTCATGTTCATTATACTCTTGGCTATCCTGAAGATGGGATATTATGCTATCTAGACCATTATTCTGGCCCAGCATAGCACATAATATGGCAATATCAATGAGGATTAGAATACAGATGTTCTCTGTATATTAATGTATTGTAATGTAGTCACACACAAGGATATTTTTACAACAAATTATTGGAATTTTATATGGAGACAAACAAGGATTTTTGAAAACTACAGTAATACAGGTTCTTGGGAAATAAGGGGGAGACTATGATCTGGATCATATGGTAGGTTTACATTGTTTTAATATATGTATTGGTTTACTAGTCAACAACTGGTGGATCTACTTTAGGATTCAGGCCCATTTGTGCCTTTTTCATTTCAGCAAAGAAGCAAAATTGCCCCCAGAGATTATTAAGAGCTTAGAAGAAATAGAAGTGCCAAACTATTTGTGTAACACTGAATGGAAACTTTTTCCCCTCTCATTATCTGTTCAGGCATAGAAAGCTGCAAATATTGCTTTCTCAGATACTGTGCCATACCATGAGCTCTTTGGTTGTAAACACTATTTTTCATACCCTCTCACACTGAAGGAAATACATTAGGAATGTCCTGCTGAGCTTGCAACCTCTACAAGCATTCCCCCTCTTTTCTCTCCAGATAGGTCAGTGTGGTTGCATTGTGGGCAGGTTTGCCAAAGTCCATTCATCTCTAAGATTAATAGAACCCTTTGTAAGATCTATTCAAATGAAACAAGGGCCAATAGTTCTACTCAAGTACAAACATTCTCTCCTAATGCTTCTTTGAAACTCTTTAATGGCTGGAGAATCAGGCCTGGTCCCCCAGCGAAGGCACATTCAGGAAGAGATGGTGCCCATGCAGACAGCATTGGATCTACTGTGTTTGCAAAACTTTGCAAATTGAATCTAGTTCACCATTAGAACCAGTTATTACTAATATTTTTGAATAGATTAATATTCATTCCTTTATATCCTGTCCTTTATCATAGGATCTCAAGATGGCATTGAAATAAACAAATACATAAATAACTTAGGATCAAGAAACTTTATTAAAAAGTAACATTTTGATTTGGCACTGGAAAGAAAACAACATGAAAAAGCACCAATCCTACCATCAAAGAGACGGCATTCTATAACTTAGGTACCAGAGTTGGGAATGTCCTCGTCCATATTTCCCTTTTAAGGGGAGGCACACTTTGGAATGGAAATGAGCATAAGGTCATTCTATATCAAGCACATGAGGCAACTACTGAGACCATAGATTGCTTATATCAGGAATACCAGTGCAGCATCAGCACTGACTATCACAAATTCTTTGGAGTTTCAGGCAGATAACGAGGACTACTAAAGCTGACATACTATTTAGCCAGAGTTCATTTCAGTTCTAGACATTTAACCTGCTATTCATTTGAACCATTAGCTTCCCTGGATTCTAACCTTCCACTTCTTTTTAATTAAGTCTGTAGTACTTTGGGCAGCCATGTCAATCTGAGGACAGTTAAGGAACCTGTTCCACTACAGAGTGCCTACACAGTCATCCCAGAAACTGGTTCGAGGTTAGGATGGTGACCATAGTATCTGCTGGTTGTTGATCAGAACCAAACCCAGGAAAGTCTTTACTTCCTTACCCAGTCGACTGAGATATGCTGATGCCCATAGTCATGTCTGTTTGGGATCCGCACTCAACCATAGCAGGACACAAGGAATGAGAAGGAATGAGAAGTGAGTGTTATTATGAAAATTATGTGGTACCCTCTTTTGCAAAGTGCTTGTTTACCTTTCTGCCAGCTTTATTTCATGGGTTTTTAAAGTGTGTTAGCATTAGGGCTCTCCTGAGATGTGCACCACATTTTTCAGTCTTGAATTCAAGATCTGCATGGGATATCCTCTGATCAGCTGCAGTGGATTTTTTTGGCCCAGTCTGGACTATCTGGTGACTTTTGGCTTAACACCCACTTTTGTGGGCATTGGAGGTGTTCCCAACTATATTACGCTGTCTGAGAAAAATAGAACCCATCATTTTGTTAAAAGGAATCTCATAACTGCCTTTTAGTATTCCAGCAAATAAAGCAATTCTGTTTTCACTGGAAGGTCAATTGGCAGGGTTGTCAAATCTCAGAGTCTGGTCCCAAGTCTTCTGTTTTCATTGTTTGTTCCTAGAAGGAGAAAAAGTTCATATTCCCTAGTTTGGATGTAAATCTCCAGGTCACTGAGTGAAACAGCAGCTGGATACAATTTCCAAGGATGAATTCATTTATCACAAAGACCTTTCAGTAGATCTAGGTATTTTCTTAGTTTTCTCTCTCCCAGTCAATTTTGCACCAAGGCTCACCTGCCACTCTGCATCCATTTTCTGGCTAGAAGCAAGCTGGCTAGATTAAATGTTATTCATCCTATATCTCTAGGTGAAAGAGAAAGAATAGTGCCCTCATTTCTCCTTGATCTGGGACGGGGAACATACCCTTTGAGTCTTAATCCGCAAACAAGAAAATATGTTCTCTCCCTTGATACATAATGCTTAACTGGTAGCCTTGTCAATTGAGCCTGTGAATATGCAGTTTGGTGAGAAATCCTATTTTAATTCATTTTAATTAAATAATTAACAAAATACAATGTGAAAGAATACAAAATAACAAACATTGTACAAACACTTAACCCCACCACCTAGGACTAAACAAGTATCATTTCCTCTGCCATACATTTATGGATCAACTAGAAATTCTACATTGTTAGTAGAAAATTGATCAGAATAGAATAGAGCCAAGCTTGTCTTTCCCAGTAGAGCAGAATAAAATTAAAATTTCCAGTAAAAGCAATATAACTACAGTTCCTAAAAAGACTAAAACTATCAAGTATTAGAAGCACTAGGGAAGCACTTCCAGTTGTTTTTTTTCTGTATGTGTGTGATGCTCAAACACTGGGATTCCCAAACTGTTTAAGTTATGGAGCATCTTTAAAAAATGAAATTCAAGGCGGACTATTAAAGTTCACCAACTGACAAATTATATAGTCTATAGTTTGTGTTCACGTGGAAGGTGCTAAATATATTCTCTATTCTACTCTATACTTTTCTACATGCCGCTCTTGGGCACAAAAGAAATCACAATATTGAGGAAAAAACTCCACACACACACACACACACCCATTTATTTATATAATAATAACAACTATAATTATCCATCTATCCCTTTTTGTAGAGCACTTGGAATTATTTCATGGAGCACAAAATGTTCTGCAGAGCACAGTTTCATAGAAGGAAGAGACCACATGGGCCATCTAGTCCAACCCCTTCCATGTTGCAACATGCTAACATTTAAAAGTTCCCTAAATAAATTTATCTTGATGTCAGGAGAAAGACCAATCAGGCTTCTGTTTCCTTTACAGAAAGGGAAGTCCCTTTCCATAATTAGGACAAATGGCAGAAATTGATTTTTACACCTAAAGTAATACCAGAGGCCAAAATATCAAACAAAGTTCCAGCAACCTTCTGAGGCGCTGCTTAATAATAAAAAAGCAGTTGTAGCTTCAAAGTGACCTTAAAAACTTAAGGGAACCTCTAGAACACTTTATAGTTTAACAAGAAATGTAATAGGATTTGAAACTATCATTTTTAAAGAATGTGGATAATCATTCTCAACAGAAAATCTGGGGCTCATAACAAAAACACTTAATATGCTGGTCTTTAGGATTTGTTTTATTTTCATTAGTAAATTTGTAGATTAAATACAATTAATTTCCAATATCCAAAGAGAATGTGGCATTGTCAGTTCTAATTCATTTGTTTTTTTCATGTAGAATAGGTTGGAGTTTATTAATTTGAATAGGACAATTAGTTTGGGCATGAAATTGAAGTTCATCCATTCGTATTCACTGCTTTGTGAAAACCACCCAGTTTCAAGATATTGGATTATTAATTAAGTTTGTGATTTTATTGCTGATGAACTGAGCAAGGTAAACATTTCACTACCCTTTTTCTACTCTGCAAAATGTAGAAATAGGATGTGACTCTCGTGTATAATTACTACATGGGAGGGTTTTGGAGCCACAGATCAAAAGACAGAAAATGTGAGGAGAAGGGTCAAATAAACACTAAAAGCAATCTCATGGGCATAAAGGCTTGGATCCAATAGAGTGCATAGAGAACAGTGACATGTAACAAGCTAAAATCATCCTGTTGAGGATTTGGGAAGAGGGGTGGGAGTTTTGGGTGAAAATGAACTACATTTGGGTTTTTTTTGTTTTTTTAATAAAAATTAATTATTTCCTCCATGCACATTTTCATATGCCTCAGCAAGCAGACTTGCAAATTCAGACCATGCTTATCTTCCAGTGACCAATGACAAAACAACATATGCTGAGTACTAGACATATGAGGCCACTTCTACACAAGATTTAAAATCTGGAAGAAACTGGGATGAAAGGGAGATGGCTAGATGATGCTCATGGAAAACATGCACTGCATCGTGGAATTGGCTGAAAAACATGTGTTAAAAGGCTCATCTTTTTGCTTATAGCAAGGAATTGGAAAAAAGAAATAAATATACAAATAGAGGAATGGTAAAAAGAAATGTGGAAATTGGCAATAAATGACAAATTAACATGTACACTAAAAGTAAAAAGAGGTATATGGAAACAAAGTGATTTCGATGAGGTATGGAAAAAATTCATTGAAAAAGGACTAAAGAAGAAAGAAGACAAGATACCTCCAAAAGAAGAAATGAAATTTTGGACAAATGATATGTAAAAGCTATGGCTTGGGAAGGGGGAGGGGAGCACAGTGGTGAGGGATAAAAAATGTACAAGAAAAATAACGACAGATGCCAAGATTTAAGTATTGTATTGTAGCTAGTAATGAACAACATGAATCTGCTGTAAAATAGACATTGTATAATAATTGTGTTGACAATGATAAAACAATAAGAATAGGGGTTTTTTTTTTAAAAAAGGCTCATCTTTAAATTCGTGATTGGGAAAAAAATCCACTGCTACAGAGGACTGTAGTCCAAAACCCCCACAAGACTTGTTGTGATAGGCTGGTGTGGGATTGCGCTAATCCTCATTTTATAATCCTGAAACCGATGAGGTAAATAAATGGAGCCATAGACACACGGGTGACTAAATGGAAGCAGAAGCGGACAGCAATTCCCATGAGAACTCTCTCCAACCATCCCTTTATTCTCATATTTATGAAAGTAAACAGCACGTAGTGGGCAGCAGTATGACACTCAAGTGACTCCCAAAGGGAAGCGGGGTGAATAAACAAAATTAAAAGAAAACTTCCGGCAATGGTTGCATCCATTTTACAAAACCTATTATAATCAAGTCTTTCAGGACACTCAGGACCATTTACAGGGATGACAGCTCCATGTCTGAACTTTCCTTAAGTGACTGTGATTTTCCCTCATTTCTTTGTAATGGATTAAAAAGGCAGTCTGGAAGAGCCCTGAGTGAGGAAAATCACATATTGTGCCAAACAGATGACTTGGTCCTCTTTGAAGACCTTTTGAGGGAAAAATGGGCTAGATGTATTAACTGTTGGAACCCAACCACGGCCTGGCACAAGTTTGTAGTCCTCATCAAGGACTTAGATAGGTTAGCTGGCAATAAAAAGTCCTTCCCTCCTTGTCGCTTCTGTCTATCTATCTTTCTTTTTCTCCTATCCATAGCTTGTTAAACATGCTTGTTAGGGACACAGTTCCCTAATAGGGGATGTGCACAATTTAATTGGTGATACTGGATGCAGAGAAATTTGTTGATCCAGCTGCTGGACCTCTGAAAACAGAAGGAAGGGGCAGCCAAGGGCTCAGCCGATAAGGATCACTAGCAGCTGGGTCTTTTGGCTAATGTAAGATAAGTCCACAGAGAAAGAAATGCTTCCTTAGGCCTCTCCTCCAGAGAGGACCTTGCTGGGAACTCACTTTCCCAGCAGAACTTTGCATGACATGGACATTGTAGACATGTCCCTCTCGGGGCATGATGGCAGCTAAAGGATTTTTCCTCTCTCTGTTTCTCACATTTCTTTCTCAGAGGCCTGGTTGACTGTCCATTCTCCTCCCCTCTTGTGGTATGTTCTGGTTGGAACTTCAATACCCAGAACCCCATCTTGTGTTTGTTTTTTTAAAAAAAACTTTATGGTAAAAAAAAATTCCCAAAAAACAGTGGATTGGTGAAATGTTCTGAAACTTGGCAGGATTGCAGTCATAAATGTGGCCTACATGCCGTTTCATGCTGATAGGCCTAAAAATGACAGTGATATGAGCATCTAAAGTTTCCCCATTGACTCCAATGGGCCTATCTTACTGGCACAAAAATGGCACCCCCATTTGATTTTGGGCATTTCTCAGTAAATGAAACAGGAGTGGGGGGTCAAAAATGGGACTGAAAATTGTACTTTTTTTGAGCCAAGTTGGATACCCCTGCCTCTTTCTATACAAAGTATTTGAGCAGATGGCAAGGCTCAGGGTCCTCATTTTTTATTATTCTGTAAGTCTGGGCAGAGATAAGATGATTGCTACAAATTAGATAAGTTAAATATATAGGCCCTGTTTTCCTGTTGAGTAATGTAGTTATTTGAATAAAGTGTTTTATAACTTTTTAAGCTTGACTCTGCTCTTGCATTGCTGAAGCGTAATCACTCTACTGCTGACACTAAAAGCTTCTGATCTGCTGCTGCAGCAGCTTTACCATTGTTGAATGGTTTTTCCTTTTGGAAATCCCCCGGGCCCTCCAAAAAGAAATTGACACACTTTGCCCCCAAAATAGTTTAATTAGCCACAATGTTTATGTAATAGTTCAGTGTTTCCATTAGCTCTGTTTGTCTGCAATAAAGTATTCAGGTAGCTAAAATGGGATATGTATGTAATCCCTGTTTTGTTGAAAACTAGTTCTGCAACAGAAAGCAGAGAAATCATGATTGTGAACTGCTGTAAATTCTGAAAAATTGCCACACCCTCTGCCCCTGTATACCACATCCTCTAAAAGTGCATGACTGCATCATCTTAGATTTCCTATTAGGGTGCCAACATATCAGCAACCATCCCTATTATTGTCTTGTCTTGCTACCAAGCTGTCATAAAAGCAGACAAAATAAACTGCTAAAGATCACTTTTTATTTTCTATTAAAAAGAAATCTCACCTCTGCCTGTTGACGGAACTACCTTTGGCACTGTATTTTTGCTTCCTTCCTGAGCATTTGGACTGTCCTAAAGTATTTCTATTTGATGCCATAAGGTTTTGACAAAGACCATAAGCAGTTGCACTTTCCCTGACATCTGTGGACAGATTATCCCCACCACCACCAGCACTCCACATATATTTTTCTTTTTCTTGAATTGCCTTGGCATTATAACATCCCCATACTTTGGCCTTGGCAGTTGCTTAGAGACAGATTGCTGATGACAGAAAATGTCAGGAAAGGTAGCAAAGTTTTTGGTTGTCATCTCGCCCACCTCCGCAAATATGCTTATCATGCTCAGGTAAAATCCTTCCTGGGAAATACACTATTGAATTCTACGCACTAAAGCCAGTGCTCTGCTTGGTGCAACATTTCTCTACTTCATCCTTTCAGTGCATCCTTAATTTCTACTGGGAATGTCATTGTTTGCTCTGAAAAAGATGTATTATTTTTAAAAGCTGGTCCAGGCAGTCTAGTTAAAAAACAAAATGAAGAAATACATTTGTTTTGCCCACAGCAAAGACATGACACTGAAAGCTGGACTTCTCATTTGCAGGGCCAGACAGACACTGTTAGGAGGGTGTTTTTCCCCCCAGACTTCATCTATGCTTTTTTCACGAATAAAAATTGGAGAAAAATAACTGGACCCTTATTTCTGGGTTTGTCTTTCACTGAAAATGTTTAGAAGCATTTGTTTTGTATCACTGCTAAATATAGTTTGTTTTTCAACTGACACAGAAGATGGGATTGTGGTTGTTGCCATGTATAAAGTGGTAGTGATTTTAATTAAATCTAATTCTTCTTCTTCCAGTGATAGCTTACATTTGTATATTGTGGGCTCCACTGTAATTATAATCTTCCAAGTTGAATATTTCATCAGTAGCTTCCTTTTCATGGCTCATCACCAAGAAGCTAGGTTTATGAGACAGAGCTTTCCAGCACCTTGTTATTGTAACTCTCTACCAAAGGATGTCAGATTTGTGCCAACTTTACTGGAGTTTTAAGAGTTAGCAAAAACAATAGTATTTCACCAGGCAAACTACTTTTCATGAGGGGTTTGAATGTTGTAAGCATTTTGTTGTGATATTGTTGATCAGCAGTGTGAAGGTCTTGATGGGTATACACAAATATGTTTACAAATACTATGCATGGACACATAGAAACATTAGTACATAGGCTGCAAATATGGAGTGATACATTTCAGCTGCAAATAATGGCCAATGTCTAACTTTGAGTAGGCAGAGTATGCTATTTAGCTTGCACTGTTCTATGTCCTAGCAGGAATCCAAGCTTTAGATGCTGTTACTGATCCATAGAAAATTGAGATCCAGTGGAAGAAATTCAGATGAGGAAGAAGCATCTATTCTCAGTTTGGAGGGCCAAATCAAAAGAGCACTCATAGATGGAGTGCACTTTCCATTTCCTTCCTCTAGGAGTCCAGAACATACAATCTTTCTTATCTTAATTGTTTCCTTCCTCTCTGCTCTCTGAACTGGTATGCTGCAGTAGTAGGTTTTCTGGACGAGGAACAAAAGCCTAAAGAACAGGGCTGTGCAGCATATATGTGAATTTTAGACTAATAGGTATGTTACTAACAGAATGCCTAAATCCAGTGGCAGAATACATTCATGGTATCAATTGGATTTACATAAGTGTTGACCTTTTAAAAAAAATTGGTTAGTGCCTATACTGGTTAAGGAACATTTTCCTAGTGGTGTCAAAGACAAATGGACAGATTATTTTTTTGGTCTCCAGTCAGCCTATTTCTCTGATGCCTTATTTCCTTCACAGTATCTGTGTCCTTTTGCTTATGTTGCTACTACCTAGGCTAGCATCATAATAAACCAACAAGATTCAGCCTTAATATTCAACAATTTATTCAATAGATGCTGTGGTTTTAAATATTGAATTTGTTTTAAAGATTTTTTAACAGGGAATTTTTAAATACTGTTTGCATTTTTTCCTGTATTAATGTTCGTAAACTTTTATATTTTAAATGGTTATGCTGATGCTTTTACGTTAAGCTGCTTTGAGTCCCCTTTGGGGAAGATAAAGTGGAGCAATAATAATAATAATAATAATAATTTTTAGATATTCATGTAAAATCAGCCACTAGGTGGCAAGCTACACAAAATTTTGTTTCTTCCACATCCAGTTAAGGGACCCCACATAGAGTTGTGATCCACATTTCAAGAAGCTTTCACCTAAAATGATCATGTGTTTCTTTATAGAAAATTAGAAGACAGTTCTCCAGCTGAAAAAATCATATGATAGACTTTTATGTCCAAATCTGGCTTAAACATGAACAATGTTCAAAAGGGACCTTGAATTTGACCATCAACTGTTAGCACCAGGGCAACAAGCTAAAGAGACGGGCATGTCTCCTCTTCACAGTCATTCTTTTGTTTCTATTTAAACTATAGTAATTGTTCAAGGGTTAAACTTAGGGTCCCCCACTTGCATAGTAATTTGATCTGGTAATGAGGATCATGAGTCAATTCAGTTTGGATTGATCCTACCAAGTCTGAATCAAGACTCAAAAATTCAGATTGCTAGTCTCCCAGACTTTAATTAAAAAAGTATTATTTATTTTTAAAAACCACACCTTCACGTGCACATTTAGAAATAGTAAAAAAGAAAGGATTTAAAAAAACCAGTTTGCAGATAAATAATTCGAGGGGGTTCGTGTGTATGTGTGTGTGCGCGCGCTACAGACCAATAAATGTTTGAAAAAATGTCAGTGTTGGGGGGGGGGTGTAGTTTTTGACTGCTAAATCTTGGTAATTTGTGTTTTATTTTGATTGTCCTGGCAGTTTCATACAGTATCATTCATAAAATTTTGTTAATAATATTTAACTAAAATGTGTGATGGATGGATAGATGCATTATGGATAGATAGATAGATAGATAGATAGATAGATGAAAGATAGATAATTTTATTCTGCTAGCAAACCTTTTGGTAAGGTGCAAGGAAGCATCATAAGTAATCAGTGGGAGGCGAGTGATGAAAGAATATTCAACCAGCCATTCAGCTGATGAAATCCCATCTTTGCTTCATATCACCCTTTGTAGCCATATTGCAGACCCAGTGTTTGGCTTTATCTAGATAGGTCCAAAGTACTTTGGACTGTTCTGTTCCACTCTGGCAATGAATTTCTTTAAATCAGAAAGTCTTAATTTGTTTCTAAAACTATTTGCATAAATTGGCCCATACAAATTGCAGAATTGTGTCCTCCACCTACTTATTTCAGTTAGAATAGAAATACCTGATTCTTGTAGTCTGGCTAAAATTTTGCGGACTCTTATTATTTATCAAAGTGTGCACTGAAATTCCACTCATTCTGCAATCAATTTCAGATTCCAAAGCCACAGTTTGTGTGATGAATGCACTAGAATCTAGGAACTAAAATCTTTGACATTTGATGGTAATGTTTACATTAGCTGAAATGATACCATTGCAGCAGGAAAAATCCTGCGCCGAAAAGCAGCCTGAGAGGAAAAGGGTATTGTTTAAAAGGATTTTTCCTGCTGCACTTCTGCTACACCATGACATCATTATATGAATGCAAACTCCACTTTATGAGCAGGAGGGATGAGTTGCAATGCAACATCACAAGAGGGCTCATCCATTTTTTCACAGTAAAATATTCAAAAGACTTTTGGATCAATGCTACTTAAGTGTTTCAATTTGTGAGTTATAAAGTCTATTTCAGAAAACTGCTAAACTATGTACCAACTCTGGTCAGTTTATTTTCTGAAATTGGCCTATATAGAAAGATTACTATTGTGCTTGATCTCTTCCTGTAAAATGCTGTTAAGAAAGAGACCATATGGCATACTGTCTTGCTTGATTGTGGATGTGCACCTGGAGAAGTACTTCAGAACTTCTAGAAAAGTACTTTAAGAAATAAAAAGTCATTTGTCGCCTAGAAGGACAATTGCTGTCCCTTGCATACTACCAGTAAGGGATCCATTCTTATAAAAGAAATGTCCCACAGATGGGCAATGGATTTTTATTGAGCATTTTTGGCCTTTTAAGATCATGGGATATTGGTTTGTGATTTTCTTCCCATCTGTTTCTAATGCATTATGGTGGGAGGTTTATTGGCAGGAGCAGGTACACTTTGAAATTGAACTTGAACCTCTGCTTTACAAACCACACATCTTTAACAGATGAAAAAGAATACAATTTCAAGAAGTTTTGGATTGCCATAAAATTGAGGTTCACTAGCAGCTAGTATAAGATGTTATTCTTTAATTAAGAATCAATCTGATATCATTCTGTTGGGGTTTCATTATATTTTAGAGAAAAACGATGCCATTACAAGCTATTGCCATGGCAACTTTCCTTTGCATCTAGTTGTAAACAGATAGTTAGAATGCTCATTTCTTTTCTACCCTGGTTAGAAGTCACCATTATGACATTTATCCTTGATTCTATAGCAGCAGCACAGCTGGCCTCAGGAAGGTGTGACAGAAGTCCACAGGAGTATAATTGCTGTCTTCCAGAAGTCATACCAATTAAGCATGTTTGTTACAGGGAGAAAAAAAGAAACTTTCCTTTCTTCTTTATTAAGCCGAAATCATATAAAAACCAGTATTACACTGAGGAAAGCAGGGAGATTTATTTGGCATCCTATTTTAGGATTACCATACTAATCTGATTAGACAGGTGAAATCTCAGTATGAAGGAAATTTTTTATCACTAATCCTTCTCCCCCCACCCCACCCTACCCCACCCCTTATTCAATTTCTATTTTATTAGGTGATGAGTGTGATAATAATCTAGGAATGGTAAGAAGGAAATCATGGCTGACATCATTTATATGAATAACATACATATCATTAATTGCACCTAAAAAGTCTTTAAATTTAATTGTTTTTCTAAAATTTAATGTGAACTGCTGGAGGAGCATTTCAGAAATAGTAACCTGATGTCACATGGAGCACTCTACAGTGGTCTCATTAAAATATGAAACAGAGCACATCAATGTTTTTAGGTGAATATATCACTTCAAAAGAAAGAATGAAAGAGAAAATAAGAGTGTGGCATAGGTAAAATTGAATAGATTTTAACTAACCTCAATATTCATTTGAGAAATTTATATTGGATTGGAGCATTATCATCTTGCAGAGTGACATTTTATATGATCTATAGAATATTAGAGTTGTGCAAGCACTGTGTAACACTGTCACTTACATAATTGTAGACCATGTCTCCATATTTCAGTCATTTGTGACGTTGTGTTTTTTTTAATGCAAACCAATCTACCATCCAACCAACAAAAACAACTGGGATAATGGTAGAATTATTTTTCCTCTTCTTGATTTTTGCCATGCGGTTTTGTTTTCATTCCACACGATGTAACATACTGTTGCACTCCAGAACAGGAAAAGCCGTCTAACACAAAGCAATGTCCACAAAAGATATAAAAGCAATCAAAGGCAGTTTAAAATCAGACAGGAATCAACAGGATGCAAAGACAATCCAGGCAATGCTAGCCCACAAGACAATCCAGGCAATGCTAGCCCACAAGGCTAGAAATCCACAGGAACAAGACCCCTTGAACAGGAATACCATGGCTCATGATCTTGATTTCCAAATGATGCCTGATCTAACAGGTTTTCCCTTGAAGCCAGCCTTATATCCCAAAACACAGAAACTGGTTTTGTTTCCCCCCACTCTTGGCTCTTATCTGACAAAGTCTTTCAGAGTTTGTTGTCTATCCTGGCTAAACTCCAGCCACCTATTTTTCAACTCCTTATCTGGCTGCTGCTCATTAAAATTCCCAGGTGTCAGATTGTTGCCTAAACCCAAATCTTGAGAGCTCACAGAGAGAGGGAGTAAACCATCATCTCTCTGCCCAGCAGGAATATTCTCATGAGAAACTGCCCTTTGCACTGGGGCCTCTCTGTCCTTGTCTGCATGAAAATTATTGACCAAACCATCTCCATCTTGCACCTCAGCACCATCATTTCCCTCGTCATTACCATCATGATCCTGCTCATCATTTCCCACATCAGAAACATCATGATCCTGAAACACAAACACAGGCTGATTCCCAACACATATTAATCCCCCCCCCCCCAATAAAAAGTCTCTTGTCACTTTTCCCAATGAATCATAATGTATTGAAGCAGAACTGACTGACTCTCAGCAGGTATTGGCACCAGTTAGTAAAAATTGAAATATGGGAGAAATTCACTGGAGTCAAGAAGAAACAAATAACATAAGAAGCATATATTTTGTTCTGTTTTATCCAGTTTGATTTTTCATTTTGTCCCAAGTTGTTTTTTTTCTTTTTCTGGGTGTTTTTCTGCAGCAAATTTGATTCAACACACACATTCCTCACAATACCTTTGATTTTTCTTCAACTCTCAAAAACCATATAATGCAAGTCTTCACATTTAAAAAAAACCCTTTATAGTGCATGAGAGTTAAATGTTACAGTCCGAATTAAATATTTTTGCAACATAACCACAATCCTCAGCCAACATACACAATGGCTATGCTGACAGGGAGGTGGTATTAGCTATAGCCAAAATTTATATTTTCTATACTGGAAAAAAAGGAAAAAAATGAGTGTTCCAGTCTGAGCTAGAATGGCTGTCTCCATTCAGTAGAGAGTTAAGCACTGATTTTGATCCTGAACCCAATAATCAGACCATTTCCTTGTTAGCAGAAGGGAGGGGATGTTAAAGGAAAATTCCAGTCTTTTTTTTTCAAGATGGCCAGGTTTTTAGGATCTCATACCCTACTCCAATATGCTTCTTACAATGATTGCAGAGTATGTCAAGAGAGAGCTCCTATTCTATCAAATAAAAGTAATTTTGCCATTCATATTTACCAAGTATAACCCATAATATGTGGGGATGCCCACTGCTATGTGGGCATTCCATACCCGATAATTTCCATTGTTACCTTGAAGCCGTTACTGGATGGCTGCGAGCCAGTAGGTTGAAGGTGAATCTGGCTAAGACAGAGATCCTGTGGCTGGGTCGTCTGGGTATGGGAGAGATCCAGCTCCCAACCCTGGATGGGGCGACGCTTCGCCCATCTCCATCTGTTAAAAGTCTGGGAGTCACACTTGACTCCCAACTGTCGATGGAGAAGCATATCTCCATCGTCAGCTGAGTGGCTTTCCACCACCTCCGGCAGGCGAGGAAGCTGGCTCCCTACCTGTCCCGTCATGACCTAGCCACAGTGGTCCAAGCCACGGTCATCTCAAGATTGGACTACTGTAATGCTCTCTACATCGGCCTTCCTTTGTCGGTGATCCAGAAGTTTAAGCTGGTGTAGAACGCTACAGCTCAGCTGGTGGCAGGCCTTCCATCTCACTGCCACATGACACCTGTTCTGTGCGAACTGCACTGACTTCCAATAGAGCACTGGATCACCTTCAAGGTGCTGGTTTTGACCTTCAAGGCCTTGAATGGTCTAGGGCCAGTGTACCTAAGGGACCGCCTCTCCCAATACAGTCCCCCAAGACCACTGTGATCTGAGTCCCTGAACCTCCTTGTGGTGCCGAGTTGTCAATCCCTCCACCTGTCTTCAACGCGGAGGAGGGCTTTTAGTGCCATTGTGCCAGTTTTATGGAACGCTCTTCCCCCCACAATCCACGCACTGTCCAATTTGTTAGCCTTCCGTAAGGCCTGTAAAACCCTCCTGTTTGTACAGGCGTTCGGTCGGTAAATAACTAGGCCGTCCACTATGTAATGTAGGCCATAGGAGTTATCTTGGTGTGTATGTGTACTGTACAATTTTAATGTGTGGACATTGGTCCGTTGTTTTTAGAGTGTTTTTATTGTTTTAGCACATGTAAGTCGCCCCGAGCCTGTCGGAAGGGGCGACTAATATGTTGAAATAAATAAATAAATAAATGTGTCATGACCCTACTGAATTGCATAAATTGCCACCTTAAAATGGCAACAGAGTTTTAAAAATGTTGAAAGCTTCCAGTTACACTTTCAAAGTCTGATTTGTTTTCTAATATAATATATACATTTTGGTGGGGTCATGTGGTGACTATATTTGACAAAGTAACACTGAGCACATACATTTAAGTCTGCCAAAAACATCTCTAAATAACTCTAGTTATAAAGAACTTCTATCTCCAACTTTAAGATGACTGCATTAGCTCACTGGTCCTCTGAACATCTGTGTCATTGTGACAGCAATTATGTCTTTTACTAAAAGCATATCCATGTTGTCAAAAGATTACATAGGAAAGCCTGGTGATAAAGAATGGCCCAAAAGCTTTTTGGAATTACAAAATGGTTTATTGGACTTTTAGAGTAATGAATGAAGGAAATAATAAGTGGATGGAATACACACTCTAATTTACTGAAAGAGAATATAATCGTGTTTATGACCATGTTAGAAAATAAAAAAGCAAAGGAAAATCTTCACCATGTTCTTTTTATACAGGCAGGTAAATACATGCAACCTTAATGTTGTATATATTTACCTGTCTGTATAACTGCCCTAAACCGGGAGTATGAAGTCCACCCCTCTCTCAGGATTCTTTGTCTCATTCACTGTCTGTGCTAGATAGGGAAGTTGGGAGAAGTTATCTAACACGTTTTGAGGGCACTGAGTTTAGGAAAATTGTTATAGTGCACTTCATGGTAAGACATGCCAAGTCACACTGATAACACAAAACAAAAAAGGGTGTCTTGGTTTTAAAGCCTGTTCCTGGGGCCCTTTGGGACAATTATTCAGAAAATTACATTGGATAGACCACATCCGTTCTAGTTTTTATATATGGTTTGTATCATAAATCTGTGCTCTTGGTATGAAATGTTTCCTTCAGGTTTAGAAGATATTAATTTAAACCCTACCGTAAAATATTCTGATTTTTATAGGTAAGCAGAGTGAAGATTGGTATATAGCATATGTCATGTATCTCACAAACTAGTGCTGATATGGGGAAACTGGTGCCATTTTTTGAACCATCAGGTCAAATATACCATTTGGGGCATCAAAATGTGTGTTGGTTACTGTTAATCTACTGATAGGTTTTTCAATGGGTTACTCTTCTACTCTTCCAATTCCAGCTCTGTCCATTCCCTGCAGTGGCATCCTTCATGAAGTAGAACATTAGTTGGATCATGTGGTGAGAAGTTTCTTGTAAGGCATTATTTCCTTCAGCCTAAAGTAGTAGAGTATGTTCAAATGAAGGTAGCCTCATAACTTTATACCCAACCAATCCCTCAAAATTGAAACTCAAGCAGCTTACACATCACACACACAACTGAATACAAAAGACAACAAGTAGGAGACAACTATAATTGCTTGGGAGGCCATCCCAAAGTATAAGGAAAACTATTAAGAAGGTCCTTTCTCATGTTCCCACCAATTGCCCCTTATGGTAGTAGAACTGAGAGCAAAGACTCTCCTGTGGCTGTCAGGGTTTGGGTATGTTCATATGAGAAGATATAGTATGTCATTCTGGAATTAAGCTGTATGGGATGGGCACGTACAGATGAAACATGTTTGCCAAGGTTAGCCATTTTCTGCGATGTAGCTGCTACTGATTTACGGAAATCTGTCCCATGGAAATAATAGTTAACCTATCCTTTATTTTGTGAAGCAGGAACTATCAGCATTACATGCTTTCTTCAAATGAGATGGCTGAATTTCTTGATTTGTATTTCACAGTGTAGAAAATATTAAAGAAGAAAGAGAGGTATCAGATCTGGTAAAAGACATTTTCATTCCCACAAAAATTTGGCTTGTAATTTATTTAGCAAAAAGAACTATGAAAAGCATATGGTTTTAATCTATTTTTATGAGTTTTCCCACTGATCTCTGTTTCAATTGTATATGTTATCATTTTAACCTTGTATTTTTAACTGAACTGTCATCTATTTTTGTAACTTTTGTGTGCAAGTTCTGCCCTGCTTTTAAAAAGCTTATGAGTTGCTATGGAGTCTGCTTAGAGAGAAAGATAGAATATTGAATGAATGAATGAATGAATGAATGAATAAATACAGGCCGAGTATCCATTATCTGAAATTCTTGAGACTAGAAGTGTTTGGATTTCTTTTCTTTTTTTTGGAATATCTGTATATATAAGATATCTTGGAGATAGGACCCAAGTCTAAAAATGACATTAATTCATATGCACCTTATGCACAAAACCTAAAGGTAATTTTATATAATATTTGTAATGATTTTGTTCATGAACCATCAGAAAGTAAATACGTCATCTCAGCATCTCAATGTGGATAATTTTGGATTTTGGAATATTGTAGATTTTACAATTCCCCTTTGAAATACAGTGGAGAGAAGCTTTAGAAAATAACAAGTTTCTAAAGTAGGATACAGTTCATTTCACTATCAATCTTGGGAACATGAAAATGGACATTCCTGCAAGGAAACACAAATCAAATGAATGTCTTGTTTTATACCAAATTAATATTGAACATGTTTGAATGCAAATATATTGAAACTACCAGTGCAGAAATACCACATTTGTATGCTTAAAACAGTGCTATATAAATGAAACACAAGAAAGTACTCATGAAGCGAGATATTCTAAGGCAGATTAAGTAATAGCATATAATAACAGGCATAAGTAGTAAATTAGTTACAATGCAGGCATATTATGTCTTCAATAACTGTTAGGACAAATATCACTGAAAGCCCAAATTTGATTTCCAGAGAATGATTGCACTCATTTATGTAAATTGAAAGTATCAATTTGGCTCTTAGAAAGAGCTGAGGGGTGGGGGAGGATCATTTCTATAGACAATGGATTTTCCATTTGTAAGGAAAGTAGAGCTCTGCGAAAAACTATCCAAAGGATTTCGAGCACTGAATCAGAAGAGAAATTTTATTTATTTATTTTTATATAAAATGAAGTAATCATGGGTCTCAAAGTATATTTTAATCTTGTGCATCAGAGCCTCCAAAAAGGTTCATTTGCTTCAGAAGAGCTAGAAGGTATCACAAATATGAAAAACCTAGATCACTTATTTAAATGTTGTTTTAGTGTGGTTTGTAACTCCACAAATATGGAAAAGACCAAGCTGGAGAAACTGGAGCAATGCTAATATGGTCAAATTATATTGAGTTTGAGTATTGGACTACAATTCTGGAGTCCAGGTTTCAAAATCTGAGTCAGTCATGGAAACCTACTGGATGACATTGGGCAAGTCACTCTTGTCCTCAGAGAAAGGCAAACTGCATCCGGACAAATCTTGTCAAGGAAATCCCATGATAGATAATGCATACTATGTACTGGCCCTGGTTGGGAAATAGGAGGGTATAAATAGATAGCATGATGCTGATGCTTATACCACACTAATTCGGGATGAGTTTGTAAAGCTAAAACAATTCTTTAATCATTGTTTCTATTGGTTTTATTCCTGTCCCTAACCTCTTGTTAGGGATTTATGATGGAGATACCTCTCATAAACATAAGTCTTAAAATGAACATGTCCATCAGGAGGCATACATTGTGATGCACCCAAGAACTACAAAAAAGAGAGCGGAGGAGTGCGCCTTCCAAGTCCACAATGCAGTTTTTCCAAAATTATCTTCCAAGTCCACAATGCAGTTTTTCCAAAATTATCCAAAATCCGAATCAACCAATAGAATTTTGCCTACCCCTAGTAAGTTTAGAAGGGCTGATCATAGCCCTTCTAAACTTTAGTTGCAACTTTGTACATAGAGCAGTTGGGGTATCTGAACCAATACTGAGAATCTCAAGAAAAAACCACAACCATGTAACAGACTTTGTGAAAGAAAAAACCAAATGCAATGAATTAATATTGCTATCCACGCAAAGACTCAGAGAATAAATATAGTTGTAATTTGGATTGTGAAGTATTCGAGATCTCTTCATCATCATTGTTTCACTATTTTCTGAGTTTCTGACTGATATTCCTGAAGGCATTAAAGAGCCATTTCCAAGATATAACCCATATTGATTATCAGAAACACCTAAAATGTGTTTGTTGATTAAATATCTACAAACCCTTTTCCCATTATGAGATCACAAAGTGGCATGCATATGGAATGAATTTAAATAATTTAAACAAACTAAAAAAAGATAATACATAGTTTTACAGCAGGCATATATACTGCTCTGGATGAAATCAATAAGGACCCAAATGCTCTGGGACAGAGTTAAGCTAACGTTGGTACCAACTTGCCCTTCCCGAAAACTCCAATTTAAGGAACTTGTGGGCTACTGGAATATCATCTATTGAGGAGACTATTCTTAACTACTTCTTAACTACTATTTCTCCATAGTGGTTAAAGGATCCATTATCCTTAGCATTTTTTTTGAGCAATAAAAGGCATGTTTTCATCAAATGAATAAAATATTTTTAAAGGCAAACTACTTCTATTAAATACTGCTTCACTCTTCTAGAAAATGAAGCTTTACCCATTCTTCAACTCATTCTATCATATATATCACACTAGAGAAAAAAGCCACTTAAAATCTGGTTTCTGCCTCCTTCAGAATTCTGGGGTTTGTAGTTTAGGAAGGAGCCTGTAACATATAAACTCCCTAAACTACAAACCCCAGAATTCTGCAGGAGGCAGAAACTGGATTTTAAGTGGATTTTTTCTCTAGTATGATGAGACCCATATAGACCCAAATCCTACATCCTTTTACTGTAGTGTAAATGTATACCCACCAAGTTAACACAGATTCCACACAGGGAACTTATTGTTCAATAAATTTCATGGATTTGAGCGCTTTAGAAGTATACCTACTAAATCAGTGGTTCTCAACCTGTGGGTGCCCAGATGTTTTGGCCTTCAATTCCCAGAAATCGTAACAGCTGGTAAACTGGCTGGGATTTTTGAGAGTTGTAGGCCAAAATACTTGGGGACTCACAGGTTGAGAATGACTGTTCTAAATCAAGACTAGTTTCATGTGCCCTTGAAAACTGATTAGTTGTAGTAGGACCATAGTTACACAGTTTTAGAGCAGAGGTGGCTGGAGGCTTTGAGGTGGAATGGTGAATATGTTCCAAGTTGCAGTCCAGTATTTACATGTCCTATCTAAGGTGAGGAACCTGATACTCAAATGATTTCTGCATTTCAGATAGCTTTCTTAATGTCTGGAAAAAACTAGAAGTGAATTACCAGTTTTGCTATCATTAGAGCCACTGTCTATCACAAACTTTATGTTTGATTATTCGCACAATAATTTTTATGCTACCATGGTATTACAATAAGATTTATAGTCATTGCCTCAACTAAGCTAATTTAACATAAGGGTACTAAATGCTGCCTCCTTCTCCAGTGCATCTACATTGTAGAATTATTGCAGTTCAACACTACTTTAAGTGGCATTGCTCAATGCTGTGGAATCCTGTAGTTTTACACAATTTTAGTCTACTCGGCTAAAGGAACACCAAATCTCAGAATTCTATAGATTGAGTCATGGCAATTAAAGTACTGTAAAAATGCATTTATTCTGTAGTGTGGATGCACTCCTTCTCTTCCGTGTCTTTCTTCTCCTCCTCCTCTGGTTCCCTTACACATATAATACCTGCTAAAATGAAAATATAGACTGAAATTCTGTGCACGTTTACCTGAAAGTGAATCCTAATGGAACTGGTGGAATTCATGACTGAGTTGACATGCTTCTGCCATTCTCCTGCTGAAGTATGCACCAAGCCTACATCTATTTAGCTTCAAGAGTGCTATAGAATCATGTGCTCAAGGCCTATTTGTTGTGTCTGCTTCTTTTTCGTGTATTTGATTTGAACTTCTGAGTATAACGTCCTTAGCATTACATCTAATGAAGACCCCCGGCAATTTAGATGTAACAAGCCAGAGCCAGCATGAAATCTACTTTCAGAATTCATAATATAGCAGGCCAACTTAGCCTGAAAACCTTCCCCTTTACTTGGCTACTTCAATATTCTGCCTCTGCTTATTATAAAAGAGTTGGGGAGGCTGACTTCCAAACCCAAGGTGAAATTATGCAAGAGGGGTTATCTCATAGCCTTCTAATAACATATACTGAATATATAAAAGGAGGAGTGATATATTCGTTTTGGAATACCAAAAGTTTCTGCCTTCTGTGTTATTGATGCTACTTGGAAGCTTTTGAGTGCTGGAAAGAAACAAGCAGAATATGAAGACAGCATGCTTTCATGCTGTTGCAAGCCAGGGATTGAAATATTATTTAATAAACGGATATGCCAGCCAATTTAGAACTATCACTGACAAGCTCTGCAGAGACACCCAGGAAATTATTCCACTTATTGGAATCATGATGGCTGAGAATTGAGGCTTTGAGAGCTGCAGATGTATGAATGTGGGAGGACTATGGAATTATTCCAGGCTGTTCCATGGAAAGTGCTCATGCATTCAATTTTAATGTTGTTCTGTGAGATTTTGTAAAAGCAGAAAAATACAATAAAATGTTTGGGTTTTTAAAATCAAGACTCCATAATCTATGGCATTATGCTGCTTATTGCTATTAATTATCTTACTCCAAATGTTATCATCTTTTTTATTTCTCACCAAAACCTGTTTAGTGACTTTTAATTTAATGTACTTAAATATTTATATCTCCTACTTCAAATCAAATTATTGAAACCACATTTCTTACTGTGAATATGTGTATTTACAGAGTGGAATTCAAAGGAGAATGTGTGTGTGTGTGTGTGTGTGTGTGCTGCGAAATCAGTAACAGATAAATAATCTTAAACATAATATATTAAGTATCAACCACAATAGCATAGCAGTGGTGTCCAGCCTTTTCACTTCCAGGTGTTTGGAACTCCAACTCCCAGAAGCCCTGACCAACTTGCCCATGGTCAGGAATTCTAGGAACAGAAGTTCCAAACACCTGTAGGATCATAGGTTGGACACCAGAAGAGAGAAAAGGGGATGGTGGTGGCCCATGTGGACAGTGGACTGGTCTGCATTGGACCTGGCCATGTCCTCTACACTGTGTCAAAACTGCAGGATACTCTGGAGCTTCAGCCAAATTTCAGAGCACCCCTGACTTCTCTTAACATGAGGCTATATCAGGTTAACCTGATTCACCCTGTAATAAAGACCAATAGTGAAAGAGCGCCATGGGGAGAGACAGAAGTGACTATTAAGTTTGAATAGACAAACCCTCTGAAGGGGTGAAGAACGGCCAACATCTGCTGGATGTAAACACTATTATCATCCTCCTTGTATTGCACATCATGCACCATTAGACTGTAAGCCTGAGGGGAAGGAAATATCAAATTTACTATTTTTGAGTCACACTGGGAGACTTGGCTGAAAGATTGGGCAAAAATACTGCACAAGAAAATAAATAAAATGTGTGCACATTTAAGAAACACAATCCCTATCCAGGACTAACAGCCATAAACCTCTGGAGCATTCAGATACAAGGTTATCCTCTGGGTGAGACTCAGAGAAACAAGTGTAAATGAGGCTTCTTTGGCTTCCTATTCAGGAATCTGACATCTCTTTTCTTCAGTGCTGTTTCGCAGGTTACACATTCTTTTCCACCTTACTGAGTGTTTAATAAATTAAATACTGCAGGGAATGTGATTATTCCCTAATAGTAGCAACCAAGCACTTTGTGAGGTGTGGTTTCTGCTATATCTATCTGTTCCTGTGGATTTACAATATATTAGTTGTAGCTACCTGTTGATTTTTAAATCTTGATTCTTGTTACTAGAACAGCAAGAAAAGCATTTAGTCACAAACATCAATATGTGTTTTTTTAAATAAAAAAAATTAGCACTATTAATGATGTTATTGCTGTTTCTGCTGTGGTTATTACTCTAACAATGGTTATGTGGGGGGCATTTCTATCCTATTATTCAGATAAGCAGATACACTAGATAAATGTCTAATTCAGTTTTTTTAAAGTCCTTTTTATAGTAGACCCATGGAATCAATGGCCATTCATTTGAAGTCAATACTTACATAATATTCTGATTCAGTGGGCCTGCTCTGGCTGGGATTTCAGCCAATGCATTTAAGTTCAGTCTATTGTTTAGACTGAAGGAGATGGCTTGAATCCAATGTACCTTGACAAATTATAGTGTGAAATTAGCCTTATCTATGGAGGAAGAACACTCATCAAAGGTTGTTCCTCTCCTTACAACTCTCTCTTAATATCTAAATCCATCTCTGGTATTGGTCTTCACTCTGTTGGCTATGTGAGTTGTGATATTGCTCTGAGTAGAAATTTAACACACCGATGTTCTTAATATTGTTACCCTTCCACTGGTGATTTCATACAATGGAACTATCCCTCATTCCATCATACTAGCCCATAAAAGAGGGCTTCTTTTTATTTTCTCCAAGGTAGGAATGTTGCCATTTGGGAAGTGAGTATCATCCTATACACTATGTTGTGAAAATGAATTGCAATAGGAAAAGGAGAACACATCACAGATGAATTGATTCAAACAAGGAGTTCTCTCAGGGTGCTTCCAGACAGCTCCAAAATGCAGGTTTTCCATGAGGAGCAGGTCTGCTTGGTCCCGGGAATTTTGCCTGTGATGTCCAGACTTGCTACTTCATTATGGGATTTTGAATGCCACAAGATAGCTGTCATAGGACATCCACCAGAAATTTTGGCTTAAAAAAATACTTTACATGTGAAGGTGCGAATATGCACATTGTTCCTACGTGTTTTGTTCCTGGGTCATACATATCTGTTCCTTATTGCTTTTATCCTGAAAAGATGGAGAAAGTTGACTAGAGGGTAAAAACTTTGTCCTGGCAAGAGAAACTTTGTCCTCCACACATTTAATGAAGTTTGTGGTACACAGACAAAGTTTGTGGAGTAGGATCACTACTTTCAAAGTCAGAACTACACTATTAAACGGAAATTGACACTTTCAAGCCAGGAACACAACAACATTATTATTATTCAGAGGCTTCATGGCCATCTGTCCAGACAGCGTTTATTATTATTTATTATTTATTTACAGCATTTTTACCCCGTCCTTCTCAACTCCCCGGGGGATTCAGGGCTGCTAACATAACCAACAATTCAATGCAACAATATGAATAAACAACAATATAAAACTATGAATATATATAAAAAATTAAAAATAATAGCATTAGTTAAATAGTCACATCACATCACATCGCCATTTCCAATTATGCCATAAAGCCATTTCCAATTACCATAACAGTTGTATGGTCCAGTTTGAAGTTCCTGGTGCTGCTGTGCTCACTCGCCGAAAGCCTGGTTCCAAAACCACGATTTTAGTTTTCTCCTAAAGTAAAGGAGGGAGGATGCTGATCTAATCATGCTGTGGAGGAAATTCCACAAGTGGAGGGTCACCACCGAGAAGGCCCTGTCCCTCTTCCCCAACAGATATGCTTGCACGGCTGGTGGGACCAAGAGCAGGGTCTGCCCAGTAGAACTTAATTTATGAGGTGGAACGTAGAGGGAGATACATTCGGACAAGTAAGCTGGGCCGGAACCGTAAAGGGCTTTATAGGCCAAGACCAGCATTTTGAATCGTGTTCAGAAGTGGATCGGCAGCCAGTGGAGTTGATGTAGCAGGGGGGTGGTGTGCTCCCTGTTTTTGGCACTACCTATCATTGTGGATTACAAATACCAGCAACCTACCTTTGGGGGATTACAAACTTCCAGAAACCATCTGTATACTCCTTTATGTGTTGAAACCTTTATCCCGTAACTTTGTTTGTGGATTGGGTCTACCCTTTTGACCAATAGACTATATAATCTGGGACTAATTGTATGGACTCAGTTTCGCCATAGGTAGGAACCAGGACTGGTGTATTTTCTGTTTGGTAGTGACCTATTTGCGTTTGTGCATGCTATATTTACGATTAATATTATTGATTTAATTGGTGACATCTAATATCGTTCCGTGTGTTTGTTTTGTGACAACATATGTTGAATGTCAGTTGAGTTCTCATCCTTCAAATCACACTCCAAACCATATTCTTATTTAGGACCCATGCCCAACTGAAGCAGATTGAAGCATGTGTCATTGAATTTAGTGCATATACAGTATAGCATCCCTACATTGCGGTTTTTCACTTATAGCGAGTGGTCCTGGAACATAACCCCACGATAAGTGAGGGAACACTGTAATGTACTCTTTCGCCATGGAACAAAATATTTGAATTGAACTGTCTCAGAAAGTTCAGCTTATACAAGGAAGGTACAAACCGAAGTCTCTCAAGAACACAGCTCTCATAAGAATTCAGCCTTTTGATACCATAATCATAACAGTATATGCAAAATCTGTAATTTCAGTAACTGAGTTGAACAAATTTGTTGTTGGAGGGAGTTACACTGCACCTTCCAACCCCATGGGGATGCATCACTACCTTTTCCAATGAAATTGGATAGCTACAGAATGAAAGGAAAAATTGCGAGGAGTTTATAAGACAGGATGGTGCAAGAACATCTGAATCACAGACATCTGCATCACAGTGCCTCACAAGTTATAGATGTATACATTTATTGAAGTGTTTATGATTGTAATGTATAAAGTAGCTTGCATCTCACTATTGAGAAAGGCGGGATATAAATAGATACAATGACAGCAACATCTTTAAGCCAAACACTGTGCATTTAATATAATGAATTGATTAACTGTGATTCATTTCCTTTACTTTTATCTACTGTAGTAGATTGAATGATTGATATCCCACTTTTCTCTGTAATAGAACCCATAGAGGCTTACAACAAGAATAAAATAATATAATGTTAAAATCTGATTATTAAAACTCTTAACAAAAGCGAACAGTCATTTATTAAAATGTCTTTATAAGTTCATGTCAAGTTTAATCCCATTTTGTGGAGAGGCAGGCACCTCTCCCCAAAAGTCAATATTGACACTGAAATACAACACTGCCTGAGCTCTGTGAGTGCAGCATTTTTCCAAATGAAGCACAGAGTGTTTGAGGATTGGGACATTCATAGGGATACCAATGTACTTGTGTATAAAGCTATTGTCCTCCCAACCTCGGTGTATGCTTGTGAAATATGAACCACCTACAGATGTCACACTCAACTCCTAGAACAATTCCATCAGTGTTGCCTCTGAAAAATCCTGAAAATCTCTTGGAAAGGCAGGTGGAAAAATGCCAGCATGCTGGAAGAACCAAAAATCACCAGCATTGAAGCAATGGTCCTACACCATCAACTCCGCTGGACTGGCCAGGTTGTCTGAATGGCCAATCATCGTCTCCCAAAACAGTTACTATACTTCCAACTCAAGAATGGAAAACAGAATGTTAGTAGACAGGAAAATAGATTTAAAGATGCTCTTAAAACTAATCTTAAAAATGTGGCATAGACACCAAGAACTGGGAGGCCCTGGTCCTTGAGCATTCTAACTGGGGGTCAGCTGTGACCAACAGTGCTGCAGAATTTGAAGAGGCACAAAAGGAGGGTGAAAGAGATAAACATGCCAAGAGGAAAGCGTGTCAAGACAACCCAGACCAGGACCACTTTCCACTTGGAAACCAATGCCCTCACTGTGGAAGAACATGCAGATCAGGAATAGGGTTCCACAGTAATCTACGTATCCACTGCCAAGACACTACACTTGGAAGGCAACGTACAACAAGGGATCACCTAAGTAAGTAATCCCCTTGTTCTCAGGTCTCACAATGAAGAGCTGACATCAAACATAAGTTGGAAAGTCAAACATAAGTTAGAATTTTTCAGCAGTTAAGATTAACTACATTCAGATGTGTGTTTTTGCCAAACAAAATGGAGAAAATGAAGGTCAATAATAGGTTTGAACTAATTAGGAAAAGAATGGGAATGTGCTATTTAAATTCTAAACACATGTGCCTACCTGCTCTATCAAAAGATGCATAGACGTTTGGACTTTGTGACACAAACAGGTAGCTAAAGTAACAACTGTATTTCTATGCTTTCATTTATTATTACTTCTCCAGTTAAAAATTGAGGCCTAGTAGTCCTGCTTGCAATCCTTCAGATATTAATTGGTTTTCTTCTACCTAATTTATTTATTTATTTATTTATTTATTTATTTATTCGGGTTTTCTTCTCACCAGGGGCAAAACAATGTCCATTTATTACATAAAAATGCAATATAAAACAAGATAAAAATGCACAGTAAAACAGCGTTAAAACAGAATTAAAATAGTTTAGGACTACATGACCTGGCTGAAAAGGTGAATTTTCCATTTATTAATAATGTACAAAAATTGGCCAAGCACTTTAGGACTACATGTGGCTGACTGATAAAAGGAACAGGAGATTTTCACTTGATGTTGGAATACTTAATTATTTAAAAGGCAAATGGGCAGGGAGCTTGGAGCGCAGCAATAATCATTTGGTAATAACTAATAAATCCTAGAAAATGTGTGAGCAATATGAACCAGGGTGATTTATAATTGGCATTCTGGTAGTGGAAATGCTTTTCCTCAGCACTGCTTGAGCGTAAGGAGGAAATGAGTAGATGAGTGTAGGAGGAGTATTTTGTGTTTCTTCGGATGACTGATGCACTAGACTATGAGTACAATAATGACAAAACTTGAAGATGATATCCTGCTATCTTACTGCCCACATATTCACTGCCTATTCTCTGTAGCTCCTCAGTCCTTTTCCATCTGCTGTTCTCACTTCCATCGTTTTTATACATCCTTCCTGTAGCTAAGTCTGTATAAAGGAGTCCTTCTTCGGAGTAAGGTACTGTGTGAAGCCCACCTGTGCTAATGTGACACAAGTTATCTTCGCAGACTCTCTGTCCAAAATACCTTCCTTTATTCTTCAGAGTTAAGCATTTGCAGCTCAAAGGGCTCAGTAAAAACACACTGAGAGTTTGACAGGAGGTTGGACTGGATGGCCATTGTGGTCTCTTCCAAGTCTATGATTCTATGAGGTTTTTGGGGGGATCACGCTGTCATAGTTATGTGCCTTCATTTCTTACTTTTGGCAATTATCAAAATGGTAAAATCTCTCACCTACCTACTTCGGAGAGCTAGGTTGTCTCTACCATTACACTTTCTGGATCAGAAGAGGAATTTGCCAGGATTCTATGAAAAACTCACCTAGCTTCTTCTCAGTGGTAGTATTTGGCACAAAGTAGACAGCAAAGCTCTCTAAAGGAGTTGTGCACATTCTCTTCTTCCTCTCCCCTCTCTCCCCCTCTCCCTCTCTCCCTCCCCCCCTCTCCCCCCCCCCCCTCTCTGTGCGAGATAATTACTTGTCACCTTTACACATAACCACTTGAGGTGGATGATCCACCCTGTCTGATAGCTGACTTTAAAGTAGTGAATAAAGAATCAGCATCTGAATTTCACAAAATAGCCAGCAGAGGGAGATGTCTACTTTCAAATAGATATATTCATTTTGCATTTCAGCTTTTTTAAAACCCCTCTTATCTGAAGAGTGAAATGGGATTGCAAACCCCCTTACCAGCTGAATTTAGAAAAATCTACCATAATTATTTCATTTTTAAAAAATACAAAAGCGTCACCTGTTCTTTTCTTGTGTATCCACTCTTTTGCCTCATATGTGTTTTGTAGAACATACTTCTTGCTCTACGCATATCAAAATAAGTGCATATCAAAATAGTGATATTGTTAATACACTATGATTAAATAATCATTTTTCTTCATAACATTTAGCTATTTTTAGAATCTTCAATGTTCTATCAATGCCTCAAAATAGTTGCTTCTTCAAAGATATTGATAGCAAAAATAATAAAAATAAATAAAAATAAATAAAATATTAAATGAAACAGATTATGCCTGAGGCTCTGACTTGCGGTCAGTCTTACAGTCATCCTAGAGGTGGAGGCCCCATCTATACTGTCTTGATGGTCAGTGTAAACTCATGCAATGCAGATTGGTCGACCTACACTGCCGTATAATCCAGTTTGATGCTGTTAATCTGCATTCTTCTTCCCATATCATTTTTATTGCAAAGATATGATGAACGGGGAAGGGGTAAAAGAGTTGATATAGAACAAGGGCGTTTTTAACATCTTACATCTTCATTTCCTTCCATTGATATCTAATACAGAAAAGGTTTCTGTGATGCTAAAAAAGAAAAAAGGAGAACATTTTAAATCTAAAACAGAAGGATAGAAAAGTGGGTGTACATTGTTTTTAAATAAAGGAGACAGAAAAGGTGAACAGAAAGCCCCAACTAAGACTTCATACGCTGTCTCTGCTGTCTTCTTCATAATTAAAAAACCCTGTCTTTTTTGGCATAAATCTTCCTAGTTCTAGTACAGGGCTGTCCAACTGGCAGCCCGGGGGCCATATACGCCCCCCCCCAGCCCCTTCCCTACGGCCCCCTAACCTTTTTAATACAAAATAAAAATTGAAAAATAAAATAAATAATAAAAATAAAAAATACCTACTTCCGGGTTCGGAGCAAGTATCGCGAGAATACGCAATCCACACGGGATTTCGCTGTCAACACGAGATCACGCCAGCGTTGACAGCGAAATCCCGTGTGGATTGCGTATTCTTGCAATACTCTTCAGCTACTCTACTACTGGATCGCTGAGGCCCACAGGCGCGATTAGGACGTTCTTCGACTCAGTCGGTCGTCACCTCTCTCGTCGTCCAGGTACTCCTGGATCCTGCGCGTTTGGAAAAGGTAAGCCGAAGCAGGGGGCTCCTCAGGGGGCTCCTCATTTCCTCCCCCCATCTTCCCTCAGGTATTAAATATAAAATTAAATATATTTAAAGATGAAATAAGGGGAGATGGGATACATTAAAATAAAGGGGGAGGGGAGGATGGAATTAAATATATTTAATATTAAATAAAAATAAGGGGAGAGGAGAGGATGGAATTAAATATATTTAATATTAAATAAAAATAAGGGGAGAGGGGAGGATGGAATTAAATATATTTAATATTAAATAAAAATAAGGGGAGAGGGGAGGATGGAATTAAATATATTTAATATTAAATTAAAATAAGGGGAGAGGGTGCCAGGGGAGAGGGCGGAGCTGGGGGTGGGGAGGGGTGGAGCTGGGGGCGGGGAGGGGCAGAGCCAGGGGCAGGGCAGAGCCAAAGGCGGGGGCAGACCCTACGGCCCCCAGGTCATCAGTGACTGGAATTCAGGCCCCTGGGCCGGTTGAAGTTGAACAGCCCTGTTCTAGTAGATTAACTTCCAGAATCCTTTAGATATCCATGGGTTTTCTGTAATTCTTGCCACCAACTTCTCTATTTTTTCTTGTTATTCCTATATTCCTGTTCTACTAAATTTCCCTCAATGCTGTAAAAAAAACCCACAATATTTTCATTTTCTCTTCTTCTTTTAAATATTCAATAAAAGACTGCCATTCTTCAGATTTGGAAGGATCTGGTAATTGTATAAGCTTAGTCAGTTTGCCCATCTCTGCCATATCCAACATTTTTGTAATCCGTAAGTCATGGGTGGGAATTTCTTCTTATTTCCAACAGTAAACATAAACAATCCTTGCTGCAATTAACATGTATAAAAAGACTATCAAAATATTTTTGGTAGTGTTGAATTAGTAAGTCACAACAGAAAGGCTTCTTACTCTAGCAGTACTTTAATTTTTAAGATATTTTCAATGTTCTTATGAAATATAGCCTTTTTTTCTTTTGATTTAAGACATGTCAACCACATATGGTAAAAAGTTCCTTCTTTTTGATGACATTTCCAACAAACTTTTTTTAAAAAAATTGTTTCCATCTTTGCTAGTCTTTCCAGAATCATGTACCATCTATATGTCATCTTTTAGAAATTTTCTCTTAGTTCATAATATCTTGTGAATTTAGTCTTTGTTTTTCACTCCTGTTCCCATTTCTCTAGATAGATATTATGGCCCACATTCTTTGAGCATTAAATCATACAGGCACAAACTGGAAACAACCAGGAGCACAATTTCAAAAATATATTATTACAATATCAAAAATCTCATGCATATACTGTGGAGAAAATTATCATACAAACACATATGAATGACACATATCAAAACATACAAACAGGTCATACACTATGATGATGAGATTTTCAGTCTCTATTACTCAGAGAGATACACAACGTGTGCCTAGGATTGAATATCTCGTTATAATGTCCTGAAGTTCTTTTTAGGTTAGATATCAGTTTGTTTGTGAGTTGTCCATACGTAATAATTAACAGCTTAGAAAATAAAGAGGGAATACGAACTGTTGGTAAATTATCTCTGGTTGGAGAATTCCAAGATAAACCAATCTAGGCTGCATCCGATGGAAAAAGCAGACCTGTAGCATGTTCTAAAGACGGGATGCTGGGGGGCTGCTAATGGAAGGAAATGCAGGCCTGAGCCGTTTTGCCTCTGTGGAGGCTTTTTCAAAGCAGATTATCCTTGCTTTGTAGCTCGCATCCAAGTAGGTCTAGAAATAGGTTAAAAAGACTCTAAATGGTACACGTTCCATAAACTTTAGCCAACACAATAATAATTCACAGTATTGAGATATACATACCATGCAGTATGATTCGCAAATACACAGCGCATGCTTCATTATGGGTGAACCAAAGGTGAAAGACATGAAGATTGGATGCTATATATATAGGGAGGGTAACGACGCTTAGGATCAACACAGGTGAATTCACACAAGCAACGCAGAGACCGACAAAGATTCATTTAACCCTTCTGGGTATTCTGAGGAAAACATAGAGATCCAGTGGGATTCTGCTCTTAATAAGGCATCGTGTATATTTTGATGGGGTCGTGGGATGATCTGTTCTAATGCTGTAAACTGGAAAGACTCTGGGGAATGATTTTTATCCATGAAATGAGCATATAGAATGGAATTGTCCCATTTGTTTTAATTCATGATTTGTGTTCGCTCATTCTAATTTTAAGGGGCGTGACGATTCTCCAATGTAAACTAGGCCACACCCACAAATCAGGGCGTAGACACAATTCTTACTAGCGCAGGTGGAAAAATGTTTTATCTTAAAGGACCTACATTTATGTGGGCTATAAATGTCTTTGCCCCTATATACTTGCGGGCAACAAATGTAATGTCCACAGGGATGACAGCATGGAGTGAAGCTCCTTTTGGGTTGTTTTATTGAGTGATCCGAATGGATCAGGACGTCCTTTAAATTTTGGGAGTGTTTATACACTATGGCTGGAAGGTGCTGAAGGCCAGGAATATGAGATACAAGGCCCCAATACTTTTTCATAATGTTTTTGATATGGCCAATGTGTGGGGTAAGGGTTAGAGGCCAAATGAGATGGTCTAAAGATGGTATTGGTTTGTGATGAAACAGTGGGTCTCTGTTGAATTAAATCATACAGTCTTTAATTAGATATATTTATGTGTCTAATTTTAATAATATTTTAATATATAACAGGCTTTTTGCAATTTTATTTTCCTTGGACTTGAAAAAAAATCTATTTCAATATATTTTTGATTCTGAAATGGCATTCTGAAACTGGATTATATGACAGTGTACATGGAGCCTGAAAGAGAAAACTGCATTATATTAAGCATCAGCACAATAGAGCATGAGAAAGTATGTTCATACAACAATGTAGTGTGATGTACATGGGAAATCCTGGATGTTGAGTAATAATCAACTATCACAACATGTTGGTACTTCTCAACTAATGAGATGTCTTTAGGTAGTTCTGCACCTTGTTAGCTGAGGGGTACCACCATGTTGTGATAGTTGATTAGTCAACACCCAGGATTTTTTATTTGGGTTGTCATATAATTCTAGTCTGTTTTTCTTTTTTGTCCATATTAGACCTTGGGTTAAATGATTTGAAAATATTACAACTGTTGGCTATGACAAAGATTATTAGAAAGACTGATTGCCAATGGGCCAATTGAATAGTTCATGCTTTCTCATTGGGACTTCACTTTAACACCTTTTTTTCTTGAGTGTTAGAAATCAGAGTTTTCAGAGTATGATTCCAATCACACATATGCTGATATAAAGTGTGTGCACGAATGCACAAAAAAGCGGGCTGCTTTGAGGCAGAGATGAATGAGGGTTAGGTGAAAGCTGGAAGCAGCTGAAAACAGAGAACAGCCTGGATCCTATTAGATGCTAGTGAAGCATAAAGTGCCAGCAGTGTACTTATCCTGGAAGTCTGGAAATTCAACAGCTATAACTTGAATGATGATGCAGTGGAGCTGTTCTCGTGAAGCTCCATAGCCCATCAGTGGCTATTTGAATCCAGGGTGTGAAGTGTTGGGCAAGGATGTTATGAATAACTTTCCCACACTAGAAAAGAATATCCCTCTTTTGACATCAATTATGTCATGAATGACTTTTCAATAACTTTAAAGCATAGGTTCTTTTTTATTGCAATTTCTAATGTGAGATGGTACATCAGATTACAAAAAAACATTTAGACAAAGAGTGACATTGGACATACAGACATACAGACTCTATGCAACTACATTGGATTCACAGTTACATTGGTTAACAAACAAGCAAAGAGGAATTACATTTTCACTCAACATTTACACCAGATGTACATGCATCCATCCTCAGGCATTCAAATATTATTATAACTTTTTCTTCCGCCTTGGAGAAGCACTTGTTAGGCCAGACACTGCTTTCCTGCAGACTGCCAACATATACTTCCAAAACTTCAAAACGACAAAATGCATCCTTTCCCTAAGCACAATGCCAAGGACCAGATCTCTGTTTTCCATACAGCAGAACCTGACTCCCTGCATAAAATCTAAGACTCCAAAGGCACACTTCTTCCTCTTCCTTTGAGAAAGAAGCCCCAAAGTGACCAGAATCATGCTTTCCCATAGCATATCTGCCATTCTCTGAATACACCATCTCTGTCCTTCCCATGAAGCAGAGAGATGGGTGAACCAGACTCCTCAGGTCGGTCACACTTTGAGCATTATTAGACTGAGTCTTTTATAGGAATATTCTGTTGATGTTGCCCCAAAGTTGTAAATGAATGGTAGACGTCTTCCATCCTGGATCCATCTCAGTTTCCTGGCCAGATGTTGATCTTCTTGATTGGTGTTGACAAACACAAGGCTTATGTTGATTTCCTTCTTAACATAAGGAATGTTGCAAACATTTATGTTATCACTGTCACAATTCTTATCACAGGTTACTTTGAATTACAGTCCAGCAAGCAGGTAGTTAGTCATTGCAGGCCTTAATATTATACTGGTGCTTCCAAAATTATTAACTCCAGCCACACATCCTTCCATTCTTCCATTCATACCCACACATCATTTTAAATTCACATTTGTCAAATCTGCACATTGGATTTCTTGTGACAAGGAGATACTGGCAGGCTCCTTGCATATTTATGATGTTATACCATTGTGAAATTTAAACCCATGTAAACCACCATCAGGATTCTGGACTACAACTGAAAGTGTGTATATGCCTTCAAGCTGACTGTTGACTTATAATGACCCAATGAATGTCATGGCATTTTCTTAAGGCAGGGAATACTCAGAGGTGGTTTTGTTACTACCTCTGAAATACAGGCTCCAATATATAGTATTTGGGGTGGTCTCCTATCCAAATACTAATGAGAATTGGTCCTACTTAGCTTCCAAGATCAGACAAGCCTTGGTGCCTTTAGAGTATACATGAAGTGAAACTCCTTTCTCCCTGCCAGAAAAAAATAAGATTGTTAATAATAATAGGCTCTTTCTCATGACTGCTTCTTAAGTCTGGAAGCTGATGTGTGGTAGCACCATAGAATTTTAGAATTTAAAGAGACTACAGGGGCCCTTCAGTCCAACCCCCTGCCACGCACACCCAGGAGATGATCTTTGCTTAAGAACCTCCTTTTTTGGGCACATACATATTCTACATGAGTTTACTATGCATGAAACTGATAAATGGGTAGAGAGGTAGAGGGATTGATAATAGAAACAGTGATTGTGACGTGCTACCCCCTTAATATAATTATGTTTGTAATTAGAAGGTACACCCCCCACCCCCTTACCAAAAATAGTGACACTTGTTTCATGTCTCAAAACTCTTGTAGTGTAATGGCATGTGGTTTAGATCTTTATAGAGATAAAGTCTTGAAGTAACAATATAGTAGCATATCTACAGCAGGCAAGTTAACCTGATGCAAATCTGCCCTAGAGAAGCCTGATATCCAGCATATATATTGAATTTGGAGCCATTGTCCAGACAACTTGGGAATGCATCTGCCTTGATGAGTTGTCACCTCCTTTGTGTTCCCACCATCAACTCTCAGCTGACCACTGACCTCTATCCAAGCACCTGGTTACCATGTTCATATCTTGTCAGAATGGGGCACCCACATGACGTCATCAGAGTTGACTGAGGAACTCTGTGGCCATAGGCAAAATTCCTTCCTCATCCCTTTGTTGGACAGCAAATCAGGCTGAATTAGACCCAATCTAGCTATCCACACTTTCCTGAAATCCCAGGATAGTCCAGAGTTCCAAGCAAACTCTAGAATATCACCTGACTTTGCCTGAAGTATAGCTGAAAAACCAGGAATACTTACTAGAAGCTACTGTGCATTGTGAAAACTGTCACTGATCAATTCATGGTGAGTATAGGTTTCTGGCTCTTCCTAAATGGCCACATACTGCAAACCCCATCCTGGAACCCATCCACTCTCTATAGAAAAGTTTCAATAGGATCCACCAGTGAACAGGAAGATTTTATGAAGGATTTATCTAGCTTATTCAAATGCAGTTGGAAAGCTTTACTTGTAGAAAAGGCCATGTATTTAAAAAACCACGGGTCAGATACAGCACCTTATGGCTTACTTAACACTGGACTGTTTTGACATCAGATACCTCTTGGTTCTGACATGAGAACCCTGAATCTTGTTTGAAGTTGAGAGCAGAACATTTGTATCACCTGCTTTAACTGTATTCGCTGGTTGGAATTTTGAATTTTTCCCAGCAGTCTCGGATAGCCCATCATGTCTTGCTCAGGGGTTTTATGATCCCACATTGGTACTAATTTAAAGTCTTGCTCTGTCCACTTTTTCTCAGCCACTGCTTCACTGTAGTGGTGACAATAATAATAAAAACCCAGTATGGGTGATAACAGGAGTTGCCATCGCATATAGAGATTGCCACAGAATGTTCTAGTTGATGCTGGTGCCCCTGTGGAGGATATTTCCCACCTTCTATAATTGCCAACTTTGAACACATATTGATAGAGCATGTCCAAATGCTATTATACAACACCATCTATTTTCCATGCCAACCTCTAGATATATAGTCTCTTCATTGTTACAGGTGAAGATTAAATTCATAATTCTTTCTTTGGCTAAAGTTCTCCATTTCCATTTTTTTACTTTTTTGTAAAAGAGAGTTACATTAACATTGAAACCCTGGGGTGACCTACCTGAAGCTTATGGGAGATGAGTAAGAAACCCAGCTGCTCATTGCCATGGGATTAATTCAATCATCCTCATATTCTCCTCATGAAAGCTCCTTCAAGGCACTCCTTGGCAATAAGATAAAAATGAAATTCACTTCGTTACACTTTAGCTACAAAGGCACACTTATTTTCCTGAAGCAGGAGTTTGTCTTGAATTCAGATGTAGCATTCCAGGAGAACACATATGCTAGCTTCATACTGAATCAGTCCAATCAGTTAATAATAATTTTAATAAGAATAAGTGCAGCAAAAGACAGCTTCATTTGCATGTCAATACTCCAGCTAGGAGTGCAATTACAGAGAGCGATCATGATCACAGATACCAAATAAACAAGCTGGAAAACAATTATACAGTTATTGTTTCAATGTCAACAGAATTCAACCATAGTCACAGGTGAATGGTAAAGCTGAAAAGTCCCCACCCACCCTGCTTCAAAAGATAATATCTGCCATTTTTTCAGTGTGAAAAGGAGCCCTCAATGGCACAATGAGTTAAACCCTTGTGCCAGCAGGATTGCTAACTGACAGATTGGTGGTTGGAATCTGGGGAGCGGGGTGACCTCTTGTCTCAGCTTTAGTTCCGCTTGCAGGAACATGAAAGAAGTCTCCCACAGGATGGTAAAAAAACATCCCCCGGGCAATGTCCTTGCAGATGGCAAATTGTCTCACCAGTAGCAACTTGCAGTTTCTCAAGTCGCTCCTGACATGAAAAAAAAGTGTGAAATTGAGAGAGAGAAAATAAAAAAGAAGGTATAGAGCAGGCCTATTTCATCCCCAAAGCCATCAAATGGCAACTATAAGAGAGAGCAGCCTAAATAGTAGGCATGGTTAGGCTTGGTCGGAATCTTCGTAATTCGGAATAAATTTGGAAAAATTTGCTTTTTGAAGCAATTTCGAAGTTTTAAGGAAACTGGAAGTTCCTTTGCCCTTCTGAAGCTTTTTCTGCCATTTCTATTTCGAAACAGTGAGTCGGAAATGATTCAGAGTTTCCCCACTTTTCTTCCCTGGCCTCGGCTCAAGCCTGGGAAGCTGTGTTAAAGCAGAGTAGATGAGTTTTCCCCCTTTCTTTCCCCTCCAATTCTGTCTGGATCCTGGAAAGCCATGTAAAAGCAACCTGGATGAATTCCCCTCCTTCTTTCCCCTCCCATTTTGCCTGGGTCCTGGAAAGCCATGTTAAAGCAGCCTGGATGAAACTGCATTTTGTATATACTCAGTGATGTAGACTTCTATCATGTAGTTTAGCTGCCTTCTATGAGTCTCCATAATGCATAATACAGTAGGTCTGCAGTTTGAATCCGGTTTAGCAGTTTGAATCCGGTTTTGCAGTTTGACGCGCCAGTGGGAAGGTAATTGCTGTCTATACAGTCATGCTGGTGACATGACCTTGGAAGGTGTCTATCGACAACATGTCTCTTTGGCTTAGAAAGGGAGATGAGCATCACTCCCCAGACTAGACTGAATGTCAAGGGGAAACCTTTACCTCTACTTTGATAATCTGAATTACTTGACAGGAGGAGGAGGAGGAGGAGAATTCCCTCCTCCGTCCTCCTCCGCATTGACAGCCGAGGCAGGCCTGGAGTGTTAAGAGTCCCTCAGTCAGGAGTGGAAGAGCCCCTGAAGTTTCCCGAGTGCCAGTGCTATTTTTTTCCAACTGCGCATATGTGTCTGTCGTTAATGATGCTATTCCGAAGTTTCTGAAATTTGGGAAAGTTATGGATTGGGGGGATCAGAATTCAATTCCGAATCGAACCTCCAGCATCCCCTACATCCAAAGCAAGTTTTGAACCATTTTTTAATCAACCAAGCCTACAAAATAGCATCAGATAACACTGGTCTAAAAAGCTACACAGAGTTTTTTTTTTTAAAAAAAAAAGCTACACAGAGTCAGGTCTGGTTTGTCCTAGGATGCAAAAGTGCCAATGAATACCAAGTGCTTTAGGATACATTTCAAAGTAAGTACTGGCAGAGTCTTCCTTGCCTATGAAAGCACTATGATTTCCCTGAATTTGAGCAGCTATTCCTTCTCCCTAAATAGGTGCCAAGGGTGAAAGATGGATTAGCATATGATAAAAGATGCTATTTTGCATCTTCATTTGGGTACGTTTTTAATGAGTACTGTAATGTAAATGTTGATCAATGCCCTTGGATGTCTTCTTTTTGTTGCAGAATAAATAAAAATAAGAGTCATTTCAAAAAGGTTTTCTTATAAACATAACAGTGTCTTTTTATCATTATTAAATTTCCCATCCCAGGCAATTCCTTAAAATCTCAAATAAAGAACAACAGACAGCTTAGAACATTGTCTGAACACATCCTATTTCATAATCCAAAGAAGGCATTTTCTCAGATCTATCAGATTTTGATGCATGTTAAAAAAGATAATTCTCCATACCTAGTAATATGGGTAATCAATTTACATTCTGCAACCTCTATGGAAGAATGAAGCTTATTACACATACTAATTTGTAAATATGCTATAATGTCCACTTTGCAGGGAAACCATTTCCATATCACATTCTAATGGCCCCTTATAATACTATCTAAAAACAACCTCATGATATGTATACTCCTAGTATGATTGGTGGCTTTTTACTATAGTCAGGTAATACTGTAAATGTATATAATTCTGCCCTTAAAGAAAGATGGAAGTTGAATTCTGACATTACTGATCATTACACCCCCCTCCCAACCCCCCCCCCCCCAACAAAACACCAAAGAGGTGATATTACCGTGCATACCTGGGGTATATTGGATAATATGACAAATACTAGCTTTTGGACAACTTCTCAAATTTTACAGCTAAGAAAGTAGAATATAAAGTTATGGGGGAGATAGTATTCACTAAATTAACATGAGCTTCTCCAATACTCCATTAGAATGCAAGACAGGATATGGCCACTGGCAGCCCTTTCCCAGTCTGATAAGGATATCACTTGAATATAGTCTGTGAATGTTTTTGTATTTCCTCTCTGCAGTTTTTAAAATCTTTTTTCTTATATGTTTGGAATTTTTTGCACACTGTGAAATAGCTATGATTATCTCTTGTTTTGAAAAATGTTAATAAACTTATTTTTAAGATAAGCAACATATACTCACATACACACACTGAGAGAAATACATCTGAGTAAGAACCAAAATAAATTATAATAACCTAGATCTGACGTACTAACACATTGGGTGGAGCTGCAACCTCCAAAAGTGTCTTTATCGCAGAGTCTTTCTGGATGTTCTCATCAACAGTTTGAAGTGAAGTGTTGTCAGACACACATTTCTCCCTTCCTTCCCTCTCCTCCTGCCTCGATTTCTGTTTTTTTATTCAGATGCCACCGAGGCTTATCATTCCCAGACTTCTGCTTCTGCTATCTCAAAAGCTCTTGAGAAGCGTGGATAACATTTTGAGCATAAGGGGGTCATGATGGGAAGCATAATGGCTTTTGGAAATAGACCCTTTTCCTCTTGCTCTCCACGTTTACTGGCAACTCCCCCCCCCCCTCCCCAGTTTCTTCAGAATTGCATTTCCTGTTCAGGGGGTCCTCTTCAGTTACTAGCATTGCAGTTAGAATATAATAGGAAGATTTCAATATCAGTATATTACTTCTCAACATACTCATGCCATATTATTAGTTCTACTTGCAAAGCGAGGAAAAGGTTTAAATGTATCTCTCATCTGATCCTGTGTTAGTCGCATTGAGAGTCATGAAGAGATCTTCCTGGGATGAATGATTTGCTTCCTGAGATTAAAAAAATGTACTGAATCCAGCTAGAACAAGTAAGGGCAAACTTCAGCCCTCCAGATGCTTTGAACATCAACTCCCGCAGTTCCTAACAGCCGGTAAGCTGACTGGGATTTCTGGGAGTTGAAGTCCAAAACAACCAGACAGCAGAAGTTTGCCCATGGCTGAGTTAAATTGTATGTTGAATTACACTTCTGCTACTTTTATCATGTTATAGGATTACAGGCTAGTTTAGGGGGTACAATGAAGGTATTACTGTATTCATATGGCACCAGTATTCCACCCCATGCCCCATCCTGTATTATCCATTATATTAGAGCCAACTTCCTTCCCTAGGGATTGAGCTGGGTTAATTTGATGCCTTAAGCTATGAAATGACTGAGAAGAGAAAAGCAGGTATTTCATACCTCACTCATATTGATTCATTGAATTTAAATGGAGGACAGCAGGGTATTGGTAGAAAGAGGTCTTGGCGGTGGCCAGGAGAGCTTTTGCACAATTAAAACTTGTGTGCCAGCTGCGCCCGTACCTTGGGAAGTCTGATCTGGCTATGGTCATCCATGCTCTAGTCGCATCCCAAATGAATTACTGCAACACACTCTACATGGGGCTGCCTTTGAAGACAGTTCGGAAACTGCAATTAGTCCAACGGGCGGCATCCAGATTTCTAACTGGAGCTACATACAGGGAGCACACCATCCCCTTGTTGTGTCAGCTCCACTGGCTGCTGGTCCATTTCCGAGCTCAATTCAAAGTGCTGGTTTTGACCTACAAAGCTCTATATGGTTCTGGCCCAGCTTACTTGTCCGAACACATCTGCCTCTATGTCCCACCTTGCTCCTTAAGATCATCCGGGAGGCCTTGCTCTCACTTCCGCCAGCAAATGCGGCTGGCGGGGACGAGAGACAGGGCCTTCTCAGTTGTGGCCCCGCACCTGTGGAATGCACTGCCAAGCGAGATACGATCGACTCCATCCCTCCTAGCATTTCGGAAAAAGGTAAAGTCATGATTGTGGGACCAGGCCTTTGCACAGTCACATAGACGCACTTTAACTGGAATGGACTGGCTTGATGACAGAGATGAGGCCATGGTTTTATTGTTTTAGCAATTGGATGTGTGGATTGAATATTGTTTTAACTGTTATTTTAATTGATTGTTGGTTTTTGTTTTAATTAATGATTTTGTCTTAATTTTGTATCTTTTTTTAAATAATGATTTTATTGATTTCACAAAAATAAACACAAGAATCAAAAACACATACTATTAAAACCAAAGGATAGGTTGAAAGAGCGAAAAAAGCAGAGGGTCAGGGATAGGGATAAGAAATAGAAAGACCTCACGGAGATATTCTCCGTGAGGTAAGAAAAGTAAAGAGCAAAGAAGGAAAGAGAAAGAAAGTATCTTGACATGAGCATATATCGATTACAGGGGTCGACCCCCTTCTTTCCGTCTTCCCTTAGAATCTCCCCTTAAGCAGGACCATATTGGATGTCTTGGTATCTTCGGATAGTATTGATTATTACCTTATGCTATATTTTAAAGTCCAGCATATCTAGCTATAGCTTTAGTTTTTTGCAACCCCACCACATGTGATAGAAACTCCACACCTCCTTTTTACATTTCCAACACCTGTGAGGGCACTTCAGGGGTAAGATACCATCTGTGCTGGATTTTCAACAAATTCTCTTTAGATCCTCCTTTGAGTCCTCCACGTCTTCTCCCAGGTTTCTCATGATGTTGTGGCCAAAGTTATTGGCCCACTTAATCATACTATTTTTCACCAGCTCCATACTAAGAGCTTTTGTATATTATAGATAATCTTCCTTTTTTGCAGATTTACTTCTGATTAAACCTCTCTGTTTACATTTTTTCCAGGCTTCCAGCCGAAAGAAGGAGCGAGTTTAGGGCTTGCCTTGCCATAATACTTATTGGCAAGGGAGGCGGGAGGGTGGTTAGAGAGAAGGAGGGTGCCCCTTGAATAAATCACGACCTAATAAAGGACACTTAAGAAAATCCTGGCCCCCCAAATTTGTTCTATAAAGAAAGTCCACTTCCTGGTTGCTTTAGATCCTCGCAGCGGGAAGCCTGGAAAAATGTAAACAGAGAGGTCCAGGTGCCATGGAAATACTCAAAAGTAGCATTTCTTCCTGGTTGGCGTTCCAGGTGCGGAAATTTCTTTCTTACACTTACGAATCATTTCATTTTCATAACTTTTTTCTCATGCCTAGTAACCATGCCAGCCGGCTCTGAGGTCGAAACCTTCCAGGGCCAGCAGGCTTTCATTGGATAAAGAGATCCATTCTGTTAACCATACTAAAGCAACCGCTTCATAGTATAGTTCTACGTCAGGGGCGCCAAAGCCCCCTCGACTCCTATCCTCGACCATAATCTTCCATTTAATTCGACGGTTTTTCCCCTGCCATATAAAGTTTGCTAACTCTTTTTTCCATGAGTTGAGCAGTCTTTTTTTCTTAAAATTGGGAGGTTTCGAAAGAGAAACAGTAGTTTAGGGATTATATTCATTTTGATTAGCGATATTCTCCCTAGTAGTGAGAGATTAAGATATTTCCACTTCTCCAGATTCTTTTTTATCCCTTTCCACTTCTCTTCATAATTATCTCTTATCAAATTTAGGTTGTTTGTGGAGAGGGTCACTCCCAAATATTTAACCTTATTGGTCACTTCTATATTGGTTTTTTGTTTCAGGCTTTCTTTTTCTTTCGTACACAAGTTCTTTGTCAAAATCTTGGTTTTTTGTCTATTTAATCTAAACCCCGATACCTCACCAAATGCCTCTATTGTTTCCACCCATTTCTCTATATTGCTTACTGGGTCCTCTATAACGCAGACTAAATCATCCGCAAAAGCTCTTAATTTTAGTGAGCAGTTTTTCATTGTTAGTCCCCTTAGACCTTTGTCTGATCTTATGTTGGACATTAAGAGCTCAAGGACCATTATAAATAACAGAGGGGAGAGCCTTGTCTGGTACCTTTATGTATTGGGACTTCTTTGGATAACTCTCCGTTAATACATATGTTTGCTTTTTGTTTTTTATATATTGCGGAGACACTATTGATGAAATTATGGCCTAGATCCAGTTTTTTCATGAGTATTATTATCATGTCCCAGTTAACGCGATCAAAGGCCTTTTCAGCGTCAACAAATAAGAAGGGCACCTTGCTTTGAATATTAGACCTATAGTATTCCATTGCGTCTATAACAAGTCTCACATTTTCCTTGGCCTGCCTACCCGGGAGAAACCCCGCTTGATCGGGCTTTATCCATTCTAACAGAAAATTTTTAAGTCTATTTGCAATTATATTTGAAAAGATTTTATAATCCTGGTTAAGAAGTGAAATGGACCTATAGTTCTTCATATCTTTGGTGTCTGTTCCCTCTTTATGGATTACGGTGATTGTTGCTTCTGACCATGTGTCTGGGATTATAGCCTTTTGTAAGGCATTGTTCATAATTTTTTGTAGCTGGGGTGTTAGTTCCTCTACAAATGTTTTATAATACTTCGCCGTTAGTCCATCCGGACCAGGGGATTTATTATTTTTCATACTTTTAATGGCGGTTTTTATTTCAATTGGGGATATTGAGGTGTTTAGCCAGCGACGAACAGATCTTGGCCAGCGACGAAGAATGAACAACCAGGTGGGAAAGATGAAATGGAGGACAGGGCAGAGGAGGAGGAAGAGGAAGGAGAGGCCTCAGAAGACTCGGATGAGGTGGAGAGAATCTCTAAGAAACAGAAAATGAAAGGGAGCAGAGATGCTGCCTGGACTATGGAAACTAGAGCAAAGAGAGGAAAGCAAACGGGTGTAGCTGAGTATGAATATTAACTTATTTTCAAACAATATTAATGGTTTAAATATTCCAACAAAACGGAAAAGAGTGTTTAATTTCCTTTATGCAAAAAAATTTGATGTAATTGCTCTCCAGGAAGTCCATATTAAGAGTAGAGACGAGGCCCTTCTGAGACAAGGAAACTTAGGGAACTTATTTTCCTCTTTGGATAGCCAAAAAAGGAAAAAGGGGGTGGTGACTTTTGTGAAGGAATCTCTCGATCCAAAGCTGGCCTTCAAAGATACTGAGGGGAGAATTCTAGGGGTGGAGTTTAAGTGGGACTCGAAGAAAATTCTGCTGTGTAACTTATACGCACCAAATGGGCCCAAGATGAAATTCCTCAAAGAAGTGAAAAAAATAATACAAGAAGCAACATTTGATGATCTTATTATAATGGGGGATTTCAATGGGGTTGTAGATAAGAGGGTAGATAGATCCCGGGGCAATAAGAACAAAGATAATAAGGCGGGACAACTTCCAAAAGAAGGGATAGAGATCCTGGGAGACCTTAATACCATTGATGTTTGGAGGGAGCAAAACCAAGGGGCTAGAGATTACACCTTCTTCTCCAACAGGTTTTTAAGCTGGTCAAGAATTGACACGGTGTGGGCGCCAAAAAGTACATGACTTAATATAAGAGATTTCAGAATTCTACCAAAAAGTCACTCTGACCATTGTGCATTGACATTTAAACTAGGTCTGAAAAGAACTCAAAAGAAGTGGAGGCTGAATGAAGGTCTACTCAGGAAGGAAGAAGAGATCAAGAGGTATAGAATAATCTTAACAGAGTATTTCCAATTAAATTCGGGGAAAGAGACAGCAGAGGAGGTGGTCTGGGACGCAAGCAAGGCGGTCATTAGGGGACATTTTATCCAGCAAAATAGTATTTTGTATAGGAAAAAACATAGACAGGAAGAGGAGATCAATAAAAAGCTAGAAAATCTAGAAGCAAAATTGGAAAAAACACCAAAAGATAGAGAAGTAAAATTACAATTAGATGTTATGTTAAAGCAGAAAGAAATTCTGGAAGTGGAAAAATTCGAAAAGAACCTCAGGTATTTGAAGTAACAACATTTCCAAAACGCTAACAAACCGGGGAAATGGTTGATGGCAAAAATCAGGAAAAGAAAACAAAAAAAAATTATCACCCATATAGTACACAATGGGAAACCTATCTACGAAGCCAACCAGATTAGGGAACAATTTAGAAAATTCTATAAACTACTTTATGCCTCAGATAATATAAAGAAAGAAAAAGTCCAAGCATACATAGGCAATCTGAAGCTGGTTAATTTTGTATCTTTTATGGCGATTTTATGTATAAAATAAAATACTATATACATACTGTAGATAAATAAATAAATAAAAGAAAGAAAGAAAGAATAATGCCCTGCTGCTACTCCTATACTGTTGCCTTGGACAAATACCAGAGGATACATTTTTGGACTTTTTAAAAAGGAGATTTTATTTGTAAAAATTTTCTAAAAATCAGTGGATGATCCAAACATTCTGAAACTTTGAAGGCTTGTAGTGATAAGTGTGTCCTCCAAGTGTGGCCATTTTTGTCCTGATCGTCCTAAAATGCTGGAAAGTGGAGCCTCAGAAGTCCCCTCCCCATTGCCACCAATGAGCCAGATCTTACTGAAGTGAAAATGACAGATCAAAGAAACAGTTTCCCCCTGTTCCTCAAAATAATGGAACAGGGGGAAACTGAAAAACAGGACTGAATAAGGGATAGGTTTTTGATGAACTGCACACCCTTATTAAATATTAACTACAGCAATATCTGAAGAGTCCCAGGGACAATTCAAGTTTAACATATCAACAGCAATTACAGATAGGGGTTTTGTTCATGCTGAGAGTCAGAAAACTGGACCTCCCCAACCTTTGTACTCACAACCTGTTTGTGTGGATCTAGACATTTTTATATAACAGAAAATATCTATTGGTTGTATTTCAGAACTTTAAGACAGATCTAATTTGGCTATAATGGGCTGGATTTTGGTAGCTTGCATTTGATCTGTACCCTGAACAGATGATACAAATGTGACTTGGTTTCAGTTTTCATAATTTCCAGTATTTAGATTTTAGCAAGAACAATTTGGAACATCTTGCTCACACAAGTTAACTAATTCTCTGCCTTTTATCCAATAGCAATCTGTCACAGCTTTTCTGCATTTTCCATTTTTATTCATTAATTTCATCACCAATTTCATTTCCAAAGAATGAGTGAAAATTTACATTTTCTTCAAAACCCATTGCTCCCTCAAGCATTATACTAAAATTATCAAACTCATGGAAGATAAAAATGGATAAAAGCATTTTCTTTTAAGGGACAGCCCAAGAACCCCAATATAGCTGGAGAAATGTTTTTATATTCCTGATTTCCTAAATAAATAAAATAAATAAATAAATAAATTTTAGACAACAGATAGAACAGGAATTTCTGTCAGCCATATCTAATCAGGAAAAAATACTTTGAGGGTCAATTGCAATGTGTACAGGTTGGAGCCAAATAACTACAATCTTTCTGTAATAAATATACTTGGGTAAGTGGTGAGGCTATATATTTGTAAGTTGTGACAGTGTTATATGCATCTTGTGTCTTTTTGTCATGGCCTTGATCTTGTACAGTAAAACTATTTGGTTGGAGAAATAGTTGGGTAGTTTTCAAGATTTGTTAGCAACTGGAATAGATTTCTGCACTGTGAAAACAGGAGCCAGAAATGTCAACTGACGTAAAACATGTTGACTAATACAGGTCATGTGCAACACTGCCTTGTTTACTTTGATTTGATTAACAAAATACCAATAATATTTCACTATTGTATTGATTCACTCTTTTGTGGGCTGCATATTAGAGAATAAAACTTTCATTGATTTCACATTGACTAGAGTGTGCATTCCTTGCATTAGTTGCATATAAGGCAATAAATGCCAATTTGTTGAAACATGAGATTTCAGGACAATACTCTTCCCGCACCTAATTTTTTAAAAACACCTTACAGAAAACCTTTATATAATGATCACATCCATTAATTTGTCACTCTAATTGGTATAAAGTTACGAGGATTCTGGTAATTAATTGCTCAGTGTCATAAATGGAAATAATGAAGTCATTATGTTTTATAAGTACAAGAAACCAGGGTTTAATAAACTTCAGGACTCAGTGGAAGGAGTAAATTTATCATTTGCCAAAGCTTAACTGAAAATTATTTTTGCTTCTTTGTCCCCTGAGCTGTTTGGAACCTCTAAATGAATAGGATTTACCAGCTGTTATAGCATTCAGTTAATTACACTTTATTTTTCATAGAAATCTGTTTATGTGAGAGAATTTTGAATTTTGTTTCCATTCAGATGCAAAGGTATAATGAAACAGTTAACATGTCCCATCTGATCTTTGATATGCAAACTTTTGAATATTAAGCACACTTAAGATTCAGAAAACAAGCCAAATCATTAAAGCATTGACCAACATACATTTTTGTGCTTCAAATGCTAACCCTGTTTTTGCATATATTTGACCTGCTTATTCCAAAAACAGCACAGTTTTCCCCTATTGGCTCTAGTACAAGTACCAAGCAATGAGATGGCAATAATCTTAAATAAACAGCTAAAGGGGTGTCCCACAGGCTTAGATGTCTTTTACACTAATGTCCAGAGCACGGAAAATAAAAAGATGAACTCAAACTCTTAGCACAATAAAAGAATTACAATGTAGTAGGCATAACTGAAACCTACTGGAATGTAGCAATGGAAGGGTATAACGTATTTCAGATTTTATATGTCAAAAATATTTACAACTGTGAAGAGATGCAAAATTTCAATCCTGGAAACCAGGTTGAGAGCATCTGGATAAGAATTAAGGGAACAAGGACTGAAAAAGATGTAGTAGTGAGGGTCTACTACAAACTTCCAAACCAGACAGAAGTACTCAATATGCAAGAAGAAGAGATATAGTAGTAATGGAGGATTTCAACTACTCTGATATTTCTTGGAAAATAAAGTTTGTGAAGAGTACAAAGTCCAACAAATTCCTCACTTGCCTTGCTGACAAATTTATTGTCCAGAAAGTAGAAGAAGCAACAAGGGGGCTAGTTTTTCTGGATCTGATTCAATCCAACACTGAGGGCCTGGTCAATGGAGTGGAAGTGGTGTGATCTTTAGGTGGGAATGACCACGTGCTCATGGAGTTTGTGATACAAATTACAGCAAAGGAGATTCCACATGAACATTAGGAAGAACTTCCTGACAGTAAGAGCTGTTCAACAGTGGAACTCTTTGCCTCAGAGTGTGGTGGAGGCTACTTCCTTGAGACATTTAAACAGTGGTTAGCTGGCCATCTGTCAGGGATACTTTGCACTTTTCTTGCATGACAGGGGGTCAGACTAGATGACCCATGTGGTTTCTTCCTACCTATTTTATATGCCCTATACTAGTCACCATCTGTTTGCCCATAGGAAATCATGATATGTCTAAGAAACTAGAGCTGATGCGGTTTATCCAATGCAATTTTCTGAATCAGCTCCCCCAAATAACCCAAAGAACAGGCCTAAAAGCCAAGGCACCAATACAAATAATATGGCAAATTAGTTCTTTCCCCTGGTATATAGTAACTTTGTTGAATTTCAGCAGCATAATTTAATCTGTGCTTGCATACAAGATGTTGAAAGGATAGTTTCTTTCAAATGAGAAATGTGCAATTTACCATTTCATCACCTTGAGTTTTTCTCATATAATTCCCCTGCCTTGTTCATGGGATTTTATAGTGTGTTGCTCTAAACAATACTTTTTCCCATGTGTAACATCCAGGTGTTTCTGGGCAATTTATTTTGCAACTGTTCTGGCTCCTTCATAGAATCCAGACAGTAGTATTCTCCCACAGCTCCTAGTTTTGCCACAGTTCTGTCATCAGTTTTCCTTTCATAAATAATTAAATACATAAAAAGAGTGAAATATAGAATAAAGTTTGATTGCCAGGACTGTGAGCCATCATCCACTTTGAACAAAGAGAAACACTACTGTTACTCTTTTCATATTTTCCTCATATGTTGCCCACTTCTATGTTATAAGATCCTTTTGAAATAAATGATATTTAGCTCCATTTTAAAATACAAAAAGTCGCAATATTGAAGTCAACTGTCATTTTGACTTCAAATTAGGGTGTCCCTATGAATAAGAAACAACCAAGTCACCCTATCATCAATTACCCTGTTCAGGTCTTGCAGATTCAGGCTTCTCTATCCATCTGTAATGCACTCTTGCTAGAACAGAATAGAAAACTTTGTTGTCATTGTATATTGTACAAAAAAATTAAATGTCATCCCCAATCATTATATATGTACACATTACAAAACAAGCACCCATCCTTCCACATTCTAATCTCTACTGCACAACCTCTAATACAGTCGATTATTATCTTTTGACGTACCACCTTGCCGTGGCTGGAGTGAGGGGGACAGCTCTAAACTGGCTGTCCTCATTTCTCCACAATCGGAAGCAGCGAGTGCAAAGGGGCGGGCTGACTTCCGAGGTATCCCCCTTGCCTTGTGGGGTCCCCCAGGGAGCCATTCTCTCCTCTTTGTTATTTAACATCTGCATGCAACTACTAGCTCAACTGGTACGTAGCTTTGGGCTTGAGTGTCACCAGTATGCTCATGACACTCAGCTCATTCTGAGGATGGAGGGCCGGCCAGAATCCATACCCAATAATTTCCATCTGTGCCTTGAAGCAGTTACTGGATGGCTGCGAGCCAGCAGGTTGAAGGTGAATCTGGCGAAGATGGATATCCTCTGGCTGGGCCGGCCAGGCAATAGGGAAATCCAACTGCCGCCCCTAGATGGCAAGGTACTACGCCCGTCATCGCTAGTAAAAAAACCTGGGTGTCCATTTGGACCCTCTACTGTCAATGGAGACTCAAATCTCCAATGTCAGCAGAACCACATTTTTCCATTTGCGACACGCGAAGTGTCTGACTCCCTATCTGTCATGGAATGGCCTAGCCTTGGTAATCCAAGCCACGGTCATCTCAAGACTTGATTACTGTAATGCTCTTTACATTGGCCTACCCTTGACCATGATCTGGAAACTCAAGCTAGTGCAGTATGCTGCAGCCCGGCTACTCACGGGGCAACCCGCGAGTTGCCATATAACACCAATATTGCAGAACCTGCACTGGCTGCCAATTGAATACTGGATCACTTTCAAGGTGTTAGTTCTTACTTTCAAGGCCTTGTATGGTCTGGGGCCAGTGTTCCTACAGGATTGCCTGATTCCATATAACCCTCCAAGATCATTACGTTCAGAAGACCAGAATCTTCTAGACATTCCCAGTGTGAAGTTTTCCATCTGACCTCAACCAGGCGCAGGGCATTTTCCATCATCGCCCGGTATTGTGGAATGCGCTGCCACCGGAGACGCGGGCTCTGCAAACTCTGGTCACCTTCCGCAGAGCCTGCAAGACACACTTGTTTAGTCAGGCTTTTGAATGCTTGTGATTTTATTCTGTGTTTTACTGTGTTTTTTACTTATTACATGTACCTATTGCATTATGTTGTAAACCACCCGAGCCTCTGGGAGTGGCGGTGTACAAGTCCAATAAATAAATAAATAAATAAATAAATAATGCCACGTACTTCTTTCTTACTTTATTCTACATTACCTAGCTTTTTATGAGTCATGCCTTCTCATGATGAGGCCAAACCATGACAGTCTCAGTTTAGTTACCTTGGCTCCTAGGAATAGCTTGAGATTGTTTTGCTCTTGGACCTATTTATTTGTCTTTTTAGCAGTCCATGGTATCCACGGAACTCTTCTCCAGAATAACATTTCAAATGAGTTCATTTGCTTCCTATCAGCTTTCTTCACTGTCCAGCTTTGACAATAGTATATAGATGGCCCTTCAGATTCATGGATTCTGTATCTACAAATTCCACTATCCCTAGTTGGAAAATATATTTTTTAAAATATCCAGAAAGCAAACTCTTATTTTGATACAATTTACTACATTATTGTGTATAATCGGACATGAGCATTCATACATAATTTGGATTGCATTCTATTATTTTTATTTCTGAAACAGAGAGTGAAGACAGAGACAGTAATTCGCCAGAAGCTACTTTTTCCACCTATTTGTAAAATATCTGAATTTGCATACATTTTCTTGAACTGCAGCTGAGATGGTTGTGTATGTGACATGTCAACCTCTATACCCAAGCAGCCAAATGTAAGATAGACCTTCACACAATGTCTTTAGTTGAATTGTATTGAGGGAGATCTTAATATTTCTTACAAATCTCCCATTGGTGTGGGAACCCAACCTTAACAGAATTCACATTCACTGATACTTTGCACGTGTACAGCCAAATCCAGTTGCAGGTGCACTCACTCTCCAGTCATTTGTACAAAGGTCTCATTTCTTTCCCTGCTTGAGGAGATAAAGTGAATTCTGTTTCATGTCTCCAGCATATTTTGGTGAATGGCCAAACAGATCATGTACCTTTAACAAATGAAATATTGTTTTGTGGTAGTATACAAGGAGTTCCCCATAGCTGCGGATCCCACTTATCAACTGCAAAATGTTGTCTGAAAATAGCCCCTATTGTAAATTAATGAAAATAAAGTTGAAATAAAGATTTAAAAATGCAAACACCTTAGAATGGAACATATATATTCAGTGGAAATGGAAGACCACCGAAACTAGGGAAATGAGGTGCAGAGCTCTCTCATTGTCTCATGCGCTGGAGATTGTTTTAATGTTTTTGCTCTGTTTGAGGGGCATACTGTGTATCTTACTTTACATATTGTGATAATAATAATAATAATAATAAATTTATTACTTATGAGTCGCCCTCCACGGAAAGTGCTCCGGGCGACTTACAGGTGACATATAAACAATACAGCAGTGACAAACAATAACAACAAATACAATAGACATGGGTAAGAACACAAGGGTGGGGGCAAGGGACGAGGGGGGGGAGAAAGGGAGTCAACAGCGATACCTACTGGGACCCTACCCCGCCGTCAAAAGAAGGCAGGCGGGGAGGGCCCAAAAGGATCGCTGGTACTAAGGCGCGAGCGGAGGGCATCGTGGGCAGGCTGCTGGCAAATCGCCTGCCCTGGGTGGTCGTAGGCCTCCGCCAGCTGTCTGAGACAGCAGTCCTTGCTGGATTAGCCACTCTGGGTTCCGGCCGTCGGTAGCTGGAGCTCCAGAAAGTCCTTGGTCGGAAGGTCCGAAGGGTCCTCCTGGCCCAGCCAACCTTGGTACTGGATGCCTCCTCCACTCCTCCAACCGGTCCGGTGGGTTGGCGGAGGATCTGGACCCCGCGCCCGATCCTCTCGCGAAGAGCTCCACCTGAGACCCGCTCGTCTCGATGCTTCCTCCTCCGGCGGCGCCGCCTCCTTCTCTGGGTGGCTTGCTTCCGGTCAGGGGCTGTGCTGTCGTCGGGGTCCTCAGAGGCGGGACTTCCGTGTAGGTATCCTCCAGAGGCGGGGCTTCCGGAAGGCGATCATTTCCGGGTCCTGCTTCCTCCTCGGGGTCCGGCACATGGCTGAGTGGAGCGTCCTCAAGGCCGGTCGCCATATTGGGACGCTCCATCTCCAGCTGACTCCCCCAGCTCTTCGCGTAGCGGCGCCGGCGGACCCGGGAGTTTCGGGGGAACGCCAGGCTGGCCGTGATGTCGAGGTCCTCCAGCGAGTCCTCTGCATGCGGCTGATGAGTCTCGGGAACATCCTGTGCTTCCTCGTTGTGGGCCAGGCAGGTAGACGGCTCACCCTGGTCATCGGGGCTCGGGCTTGACACTCGTGAGTCGGCCTGGCCCCTGGGGGTTAGGTTCTGCGCCGCCACTAGCTCCTCGGCAGGGATTAGTCCGCCTACGGAGCTAGTGGGGAAGTCCCAAGAGTGGTCCCAGGCGAAGTCTGGGTCGCCGCGGGGTCCGGCTGAGGCTCATGGGGAGGTCCACCTGCATGGGGGTCCACCAGGCACGTCATCCGGGACTGGGATCCGGGAAGTTGGGGCATGGCATGCCCGTCAACTCCAGAATGCCGCCAAACCTCTCCCGAAACTTCTCCATCTGGGCCGCGAGCTCGTTGTATTCTACAATGAGCTCTGCATACAGGCCAGGGTCGAGTTGGCCAGGGTCCCGCTGGTCTGGGGGTTCAGGGAATTCAGGGGCACCGGCAAGCTGTTTCCCGTGCGTAGGCCTTTCGGTCAAGTTGGTCGGTGGTAGAGTCCCAGCCCTCCCGTCGTGGCCTCCTTGGGAGCTGCTCCGTGAGGGCCGCATCTCTCAGGGGTTAATTCCCGGGCTGGAGAGAGGCTCAGCCTTCAGGGGTCGTCGGGGTAGTGGGGAGGGCATTTGCCCAACGATCTCCCTACCGAACCTCCTCAGGAATCGTGCACCCGAAGCCGTTACCGGTCGGATGACCCAGCCATTTCAGGCGTTTTTGGTGTCCTCCTTGGAAGTCCAGAAAGTCCAGAAGCTTTCCCCAGCCAGAAGCTTTCCCCAGGTGTCTGTGGGTCACCAAAGTGACCCCCTGAATCTGGCGATCAACTGCCTTCTCCCCAGAGGGGGGGCAGCATGATCGGCCTAATATATCCAGGGAATCAGAGAGGTCATGCCGGAGCTCACCCAGAGGGAGCTCCACAGCAGTCGCCATCTTGAATGGTGTTTACTAACCCACTAGCCCTCATCTGTGTACTTTATCTAAAGGTCTTGTTGTTGTATTTTGTCCAGAGAATGTTTTGGCTCATCTATCTAGCAATCAAAAGATTAATTTGACATTTACACTATACATTTGTTGGATGTGATTATATATCATAACTGCTATGGCAACATGAAATGCAATATTTCTGAAAATGGTAGTCCCAGATGTTTTTGTTTTGACTTTCTACACACATTTTTGACCACATGTTTTTGTGTTAATGTTGATGGTTGTATCCGGTCTGCACTTTTGTACTGCAAACAAAGTCTTTAAAAAGTATCCAATTTTTTTGAAGTTTCTTTTACTTATATCCTTTACTTTTGTCAATCTTAGAACCTTCTCTGTAAGACAACTTCTCTCCTCCTCACCTCATTGTTCATAAAACAACAGTGTCTTCTATTAACTGCAATTTCACTTATCCATGGTAATCCCAGGAATGTATCCCACACAGATACTGGTGTTTTAATGTACAGCTATATACTTAATATTAACAGGTATCCAGCTTTCTCCACCCACATAATGTCCATTCTATGCCTGGTCATTTTGATAATGTTGTTTTAATGAAATGGGGATTCATTCCTTTCTTTATTTTTTAATAAAGCCTTCTTCAAATTGTATACATTTTAGACTTATTAACTATAGCATGTTTAAGTACCATTTTGTGATCATTTGAAATATGTACACTTTCTAAACATACTTTTCCATCACACGTTTTTCCCCAGATACATTCACAGCTGTGCATTAATGCAAGTATTCCAGATCTGAAATTGTCTCCACCTCACAGAGAGTGCAGAAGATGAAGACAGTTCATCCCCAACAAATTTTGGATTAAAACAGATTCGTCATACCTCCTTATCTTGGATGACACTAGAATTTCAAGCTACTGAAACAATCATACCCCATTAGCTTGCAATCGTCTATTGTGGCCTGGACAAAGCTGCTTAGTTGAATCCTATCTCTTCAACACTTCAACTCTTACAGTTTCATAAAAAATGTGATGGGTTTCCTGCAATCACTCTTTTCACTTATATGTGCTTTTTAAGTCACTGACAAAACTATCTCACAGAGTCACTTAAAAATATCTCTGGGATTGCTTTTATGTGGTTTGCTGTCTTATCACAACCACACAATTGCTGTTCTTGTCCCTTTCCCTAGAACTGCAGTTGTAAAATTGCTGACGTTTTTGATACTGCCAAAGCCTTTGAAACTCATTTTTGGATATTAGATACAGTGAAGAAGAGAAAAGGAGAAAGTATTTGTAGGTAAGGAGGAAGTCTGGAGGAAATGCATTGCTTTCTGATTTATTCAATGATGCATAATTAAATTTCATTTTAGTGTTATAAAGGACATCTTTGCTGTTTTTATGCATGGCTTGGACGGGGACTGCCATGTACCATCACACGATGCATGGCAGGCCCCGCCCACAATCCTCTCAAAGTGGCAAAATGCCTTCCACCACTATGGGGAGGAAAATGTTTTCAAATTGAGCTTCCTGCACTTTCCTCCCCTTTTTGCCTCGTGATGGCAAAAAGGGCACTGGGGCAACACATGTTGCTGGGCATTGCCACTTTTTCTGCCATCTGATGAGGGGGGGGGGGAGTGCCAATGCACCCTGTCCTGTCTCCACTGTGTGATGAGGGGAGGAAGGAAGGCGTACAGGGAACCATGAGCCACCCTGTGTACATTCACTTTAGTGGTGCAATGGCATAGTCCAAAAGGGCTATGTGAAGAGGTGCTAAGTGTTTTCTTTTGGGAATCTCCTGTGGTGGATCAAATCTTCAATTTAGTCGGATATTTCAATTAGTTATCCATGATGATCAGTCTGTTTAACAAGGAATTTCATCCTCCAGTAATACCATAAAAAAATTAAAAGGCTATTCTGGTGAAACAATGATTCAATTTCATTGAAAATAACACACTTATTTATTTATTTATTTATTTATTATTTCGACTTGTATACTGCCACTCTCCGAAGGCTCGGAGGGGTTTACAAAACTACCAGAAACAATATACATAAACACAATTTAAAAAATTAAGAACAACAGAACCCCAATCATTAGAAACCGAATGCTTGCCGGAAACAGAATGTTTTACACACCTTCTGGAAGGACGGTAAGCTTCGGATGGCTCGTGTTTCTGCCAGTAAAGCATTCCACAAAATTGGAGCCACAATTGTGAAGGCTCTGCGTCTGGTTGCCAACAAATGAAAAGTCCGAATGTTGGGGACATCAAGCAGGTTTTAGTCTTCTGACCGAAGTGATCTCTGGGGTTGATAGGGGGTGAGGCGGGCCCTCAGGTACACCGACCCCAGACCATATAAGGCCTTAAAGGTCAAAACCAACACCTTGACAGTAATCTGGTTCTCAATCGATAGCCAATGCAATTGCTGCAAGATTGGAATAATGCGACATCTCGCCGGCTCCCCAATGAGAAGTCGGGCGGCAGCATTTTGCACCAGCATAAGCTTCCGGATCACTGACAAAGAAAGACCAATGTAGAGGGTGTTACAGTAGTCCAATCTTGAGATGACCGTTGCCTGGATCACTGTAGCCAGGTCGTTCCTAGATAGATAAGGAGTCAGTCGTCTAGCCTTACGAAGATGGAAAATGTGGAACTGCTCACAGCAGAGAACTGGGCCTCCATTGTCAGCAACTTCTGTCTCACGCTCTGATAGCCAGGCTGTTGTACAAAATGAGAACACTGCACTAGCAGTTTGTATATTCCAATATAGTTTCCAAAAAGTTTGTGAAGCCCTAATATATTGTGCATGTGCTGAGGAAATTTTTCACCAAGTAGTGCAATTAAAATGGATGACTTAGTTATCAATCGGGCTGGTATCTATTAATTTATTCTGAATGAGCAACTTATTCTCTCAGGAAGTCCTTGTATTCATCTTTTCCAGTGAAGAACCAGATGTGCCAGATGTGACTTTCCATTGCTAGCCCATTACATATATTATTATGTTGAGCCTATCTCATCTTAAGCCGAAGATAAGCAAATCCTCTACAGATGCCACACCTAAGATGTTTACAACAAATTCTGGAACTGATTCATTGCCTTATTTTTGGATGAAAAACTGAGGTTACTAAGCAGTGTTGGGAGAAGGTCAGCTGCAGTTGAACTCTGCTTGTTGTCGAGAATGTGAGCCCGCTCCCCTAAACAATAGGGTCCCAAAGTTGAGATCTGCAGTTCACAAAGGACAAGGGCAGGTAGACGATGGCGGTACCCCTCTGTCCTCACATATTCACTCACCAGCAGCAACAACAATTTGCTACCGAGCACATTTCAAAGTGCTGGCTTTAGCCTATAAAGCCCTAAATGATTCTGGCCCAGCTTTCCTATCTGAACATATCTCCTCCTATGAACCAACTAGGAGCTTAAGATCGTTTAGGGAAGTCCTTCTCTCAATCCTGCCTGCCTCGCAAACGCGATTGGCGGAGATGAAAGACAGGGCCTTCTTGGTAGTCCCCCCCCCCGACTATGGAACTCCCTCCCCAGGGGTATTAGATAGGCCCCCTCCCTCTTGACTTTTTGGAAAAAAGTAAAGACCTGCCTCTATGAGCAAACTTTTGAGAATGCAGCAGAACAGATAACACGGAACTATGAATGATGAACATGGAATAGTCAGACGAAGTTATTGGATAACGTTTTTAACAGAATGACACTGATGATTAAATTTTTAATGGTTTTTATATATGTTTTATATTATGTTGATTGTTTTTAATTGCACTTTTATGAATGTGTGGTAAGGAATTATGCCAATCTGTAGCCTGCCTTGAGTCGCGATATGGCTGAGAAAGGTGGGCTATAAATATTGCAAATAAATAAATAAATTATTGACACAAGAATATCCAGCAGCCATTGTATGTTGAAGATTTCAATGAATGCAATATGTCTTTAAAAGACAACTACAAAACACTGGCTAACTAAAAAAAGCATTAGTCCAATAGACTCTTCAACAGCTTTGAAGACAAAACTTTAAATGTAACTATTTCCTGCATATTAATGTTTGTACCTTACTGACTGATTTCCTGCATATTAATGTTTGTACCTTATATGCAGACCAATGCATATAAGGTTTCCTTTCCCATTTGTGATAGCAGGAGTCGAAGAGCAAATCCATTGGGTCCTCACTGATACCTACCAAAGGTTTGCCTATAAATAACCAAGAAAAAGGCTTAAAAAGCCAATTAAATACCTGAGACAATTAAATTAACAACATCCCTTTCCCTAACACACCTAGTTTAACAAAGCTAATTGCACCAATTAGGGTAAAGCACCAATTGGTTATGAGCCAATAGTCTCATATTGTGGTGAGCCACTACAAGGTACAAAATAAGTAAAACACTTTCTTCTCTGTGAAGACCAAAAAGGATGCAAAAATTTTACCTCGCTCTGGAGCCAGATTATTCACAGGATGGTTTAGATCAGTTGTTCCCAAAGTTTTTTGGCCAACCGCCCCCTTTCCAGAAAAAAAATTACTCAGTGCCCCCCCCTAAAAATTATTTTTTTAAAAAAATATTAGCAATTAAAAAGAAAGATATATGTATTAATATTTCTACCTTTTTTGTAAAATTAAATGTTTTAATGTGTTTTAATTTTAATTTTAATGTTATTTTAATTGCATGTTCTTTTTATAGCTTTGAAAAAAGAAGGGGTCGGTACTGGACAAGCGAGGCCCACCTTGAAAAGTGCTTCCTGCTCCCCCTGCCCCGTGCCGGGCCCAGCAAGGTGCGCTTGCGAGGACGTCCCAATTGGAAGAAAGAGGCAATACACAGGACTGCACCATGGGCAGGGTTGACAAGAAGACGGAGGCGCGCGCTGCGGTTTCCACGGCAACGCCTGCCCGGGGGTCGCGTGCTTGCGACTGTGTCTCTGTGTAGCAACCCAGTTCCCTTTCGTGCCTGGGGGGCAGGGGGCAGCACCGGGGGTCCCACTTGCATTAGGGCCAGCTGCAGTTGATCAGGACATGGAGGAAGGGGCTGATGAGTTAGCTGGGCTTTCCTCTCCCACAGAGAGCTTGGCCTGGGATGATGAATGGCCTGATGGCTATGACAGCTGGGAAGTTCAGGCTGACCCTGAGAGTGATGATTAAAAACATAAGAACATAAGAAGAGCCATGCTGAATCGGACCTCAGCCCATCTAGTCCAGCATTCTGTATCACACAGTGGCCCACCAGTTGTACACGGGGATCTCGAGCAGAAGGGAGGGCAAAACCCTGACCTGCTCCCGACCCCCCACAACCAGTACCCAGGGAAATCCTGCCTACCTCAACCAACTCTGAGGTGGCACTTGAATGTCCTTTTCAGTAACTACCGATACACTTTGGTATCCATGAATCTGTCTAATCCTGCCTTGAAGTTGTTCAGGCTGACAGCTGTCACAACCTCTTCTGGAAGTGAGTTCCATAACCCAATGACCCTCTGGGTGAAGAAATATTTCCCTTTATTAGTCCTAATTTTTCTACCTTGGAGCTTCAGGGAGTGCCCTCTAGTCCTAGTGTTTTGTGACAAAGAAAATAATTTTTCTTTATTCACCTTTTCTATCCCATGCATGATTTTATACACTTCGATCAAGTCACCTCTTAAACGCCGTCTTTCAAGGCTGAAAAGACCAAGGCGTTGCAACCTGATTTCATAAAAGAGCCGCTCCATCCCTTGGATCATTCTTGTTGCCCTTTTCTGTACCTTTTCCAGTTCTGTTATATCCTTCTTAAGGTGCGGAGACCAGAATTGTACACAGTACTCCAAATGTGGCCTTACCATAGATTTGTAGAGAGGTAATACAACATTTGCTGACCTATTTTCGATTCCCTTTCTGATCATGCCTAGTATAGAATTTGCTTTTTTCACTGCTGCTGCGCACTGGGTTGACATCTTCATTGAGCTGTCCACCAAGACCCCAAGATCCCTTTCCTGGTTTGTCTCGAAAGCTTTGACCCCATCAATTTGTAGGTGTAGTTGGGGTTCTTTGCCCCGATGTGCATGACTTTACACTTGTTTAGGTTAAAATGCATTTGCCACTTTGTTGCCCATTCACTCAATTTCGAGAGATCTTTCTGGAGCTCTTTACAATCAGTTTCATTTTTAACTACCCTGAACAATTTAGTGTCGTCTGCAAACTTTGCTACCTCAGAATTCACTCCTACATCCAGATCATTAATGAATAAATTAAAAAGTAACGGACCCAAAACTGAACCTTGGGGTACGCCACTTCTCACCTCTTTCCACCCAGAGAAATGTCCATTTATTACCACCCTTTGTTTCCTACAGTTTAGCCAGGTTTCAATCCAGGACAAGACCTGTCCTCTGATTCCATGGCTGAAGAGCTTGTTTAGGAGCCTTTGGTGAGGGACTTTGTCAAAAGCCTTTTGAAAGTCAAGGTAAACAATATCAATTGGGTCCCCTTTATCTATGTGTTCATTTACACTCTCAAAGAATTCTAACAAGTTAGTAGGACATGATTTGCCTTTGCAGAAACCATGTTGATTTTCTTTCAGCAATGCCTGTTCTTCTATGTGCCTAGTTGAGCCGATCAGTATGAGAAACCAGGTGGTTTCGGGTCGCAGGAAAGGATCAGGGAAACAGTGGAGGAAGCTGAAAGGGAGTTCGGCTCTCATGAAGATAGTGACCCAGGTGCTGGGAGGCAAGGACGGAGCTTTGATAGGAAACGGAGCATTGAGTCCAGCAGGAGAGATTGGCACCGTAGCCTAGAGCGCCAGAGAAGCGCTAGATCCCGTAGCACAGATTGGCACAGAAGCCTAGAGCGTCAGGGGCCTCACCAAGGGGATTAAGTATAGGATCCGTGGGAAAGGATCCTCAGTAGCTCGGCCACTTCTGTTCTAAGGGGAGTGAAGCGAGCGAAGTTCCACGGAGCCAGGTTGCCGGCTCGGGTCTTGCCAAGAAGTTTCTTGGGCTGGTTTATGAACTTTGCCTTGTTCCTTGCGACGGACCAAGTACTTGATCTGCATTGTTTTTGCGGAGTCTTTGCTACGTTTGCCTTTGGATTTTACTTACGGACTCTTTACCTTTTTTGATTGAACTTTTATTTATTTATTTATTTATTTATTTATTATTGAGGCTTCTATGCCGCCGACTCTCGGAGGCTCGCGGCGACTCACAAGAGCCATAGGCATAAAACAAAGATTAAAAACATAAAACAAGTGAACAATTAAAACAGTAGCAGAACAATAGCAAAGCAGGCAGTAAAACAGCAAGCAGCAAACAGTTGCCACTACACAATACCCAGAGTACGCGGGCCTACTCTCCAAAGGCCTGCCTATACAGATGGGTTTTGCAGGCCCGCCTAAATGGAAGTAAATCCCTCAGGGCTCTGGTTTCGGCCGGGAGGGCGTTCCACAGCGTGGGGGCTATGACGAAGAATGCCCTCCGGCGGGTAGATGTCAGGTGAGCCGACTTTGCAGATGGTATTTCCAGGAAGTTGGCATCCTCAGACCGTAGTGATCTCGATGGGCAGTAGGGGGTGAGGCGGTCCCTCAGATACGCTGGCCCCAGACCGTATAAAGCCTTGAAGGTAAGAACCAACACTTTGAAGGCGATCCGGTGCTCAATAGGTAGCCAGTGCAGATCCTGCAAAACAGGTGTTATACGGCTACCTGCTGGCGTACCAGACAGGAGCCGGGCGGCAGTGTTCTGCACTAGCTTGAGCTTCCGGATCGACGACAGAGGAAGGCCAACGTGAGCGCGTTACAGTAATCGAGCCCCGCGATGACCGTGGCTTGGATCACCGTGGCCAGGTCGTTCCGGGAGAGGTAGGGGGGGAGCCTCCTTGCCTTGTGGATGTGGAAAAAAGCAGCCTTGCTGACCACAGAGACCTGGGCCTCCATGGTCAGCTGGGAGTCCAAATGTACCCCCAGGCTCTTCACAGACGGCGCTGGGCACAGCACCGCACCGTCCAGGGTCGGAAGCCGGGCTCCCACCCCACCAGGGCGACCCAGCCACAAGATCTCCGTCTTCGCCGGATTCACCCTCAACCTACTGGCTCGCAGCCATCCAGTAACGGCTTCGAGGCAGTGCTGGAAATATCGGGGACAGACTCCGGCCTGCCCCCATCCTCAGAATGAGCAGGGTGTCATCAGCGTACTGGTGACAAACCAGCCCATAACTCCGCACCAGCTGTGCAAGCGGCTGCATGTAGATGTTAAATAACAGAGGGGAGAGAATGGCCCCCTGAGGAACTCCGCAAACTAATGGGGAGCTCTTGGAGACCACCTTGCCCCTCCTCACATGCTGAGACCGCTGGCGGAGGAAGGAGGTCAGCCATTTAAGGGCAGTCCCCCTCACTCCAGCCATGGCCAGGCGGTGGATCAATAGATTGTGGTCGACCATGTCAAACGCTGCCGTGAGGTCCAATAACACGAGCAGCGCAGACCCGCCTTGGTCGAGCTGGCAGCGGAGTTGGTCTGTGATGGAGACCAGGACCGTCTCTGTCCCGTGCCCTGAACGGAAGCCGGACTGGAAGGGGTCTAGCCACGTTGCATCATCTAAGAAGGACTGCAATTGCTCCATTACTGCCCTCTCAACTACCTTGCCCAGGTACGAAAGATTCAACACTGGGCGGTAGTTGGAGGGAACCACAGGGTCCAATGACGGTTTCTTCAGTAATGGAGCTACCACCGCCTCTTTCAAGCACTCTGGAAAGACTCCTTGCTCAAGGGAGCTGTTTATGATATTCAACAGAGGCCCACGTAACCCCTCCAGGCAAGATCTAACAAGCCAGGAGGGGCACGGATCGAGGGAGCAGGTGGTGGGACGGGCTGCAGCCACTATCTTATCAACAGCGTTTGCGTCCAGTGGCCGAAACCGGTCGAGGGTGGGCCCGGCGGAGAGCCACGGAGTCTCGAGCTCTGTATCAACTGTGGCCGGAAGGTCCCGGCAGAGGCTCAGTATCTTGTCTGTGAAGAAACTCTGAAAAGCACCGGCAGTGAGGGCCTGATCACTATTTTTTGGGACGGTAGGGACCGTCGTCAAAGACCGAATTACCTTAAACAATTGGGCCGGGCGTGAGTTAGCAGACGCTATCAGGGCGGAAAAGTACACATTTTTGGCCGCCTTGACAGCATGCTCATAAGACTCTTTAATTAGCTTATAAGCTGATACTGAGGCTCCATCACGGAGTTTCCTCCACTCGCGCTCTAGCCGTCTCCTCTCCCGCTTCATGGCCCTCAGATCCCCTGTATACCAGGGGGACCGATGATTGCGGGGTCGGAGAGGACGCCTAGGGGCAATCTCGTCGAGAGCTCTAGCTAACGAGCTGTTCCAGGCCTGGACTAGCTCATCGACTGAGACGCTGATAGACTCCAGATCTCTCAGAGCATTCAGGAACCTTTCGGGTTCCATAAGTCTCTTTGGGCGAACGAAAATCTGTTCGCCGCCCTTGCATGGGGGGGGGGGCGGTTGCTCAACCCGGATCCTTAGAGCCCAGTGGTCCGACCATGGACCCTCTATTACGGAGGCTAGGTCCACTTGAACCCCGCGCTGAACACCAAGTCGAGTGTGTGCCCGGCCGAGGGTGTGGGTCCCGAGCTACAAAGGGAGAGGCCTAATGTCGCCAGGGTCGGGAGTAGGTCCCCAGCTGCAGATGGAACAGAGGCTGCGTCGGCGTGACATTGAAGTCACCCAGAACAATAAGTCTGGGAAACCTCAATGCCCACTCCGACACAGTCTCAGCAACAGCGCCAGGCTCTCTGCTGGTGCGCTAGGCGCACGGTACACCAGCAGAATCGCCAGGCTCTCCGGGGACTCCCACACCAGGCCGACTCTCTCTAATCCCGAGGTGACCAGCGCAGGGATCGCTCTAAGGTGTAATCCGTCATGGGAGAGTATTGCCACCCCCCCGTCCCTCGTTCCTATTCTGGTGCGTGGCAACATAACCGGGGGACCACTTCCTGGAGGCAGATGGAATCGCTCTCCAGGAGCCAGGTCTCAGTGATACAGAGTAGGTCCGCTTTGAGGTCTTCACAAAACTCCCTGACGATGGCAGTCTTGTTCCGGATGGAACAAGATGATACTTTTATGGACAATTTACCTTTTCACCTGTTTTTTATTATTCAATAAATAGTTAACTGATTACCGTCTCTGTGTGTGTGATTAAGGGGCTGGGCCGAGACCCTGCATCGTGACACTCTGCAAGTTGGAATCCCCGGGTAGGCGTTGCCGTGGAAACCGCAGCATGTGCCTTCTTCCTCTCATCAACCCCACCCATGGTGCAGTCCTGTGTATCACCTCTTTCTTCCAATGGGGACGTCCTTGCAAGCATGTGACCCTGCAAGTGGCAAGCAAGCCTGGCTCACACCGCTAATCCCCTTACAGGGGTTCAGTGCCCCACAAATTCTCCTGAGCATCCCAGCATCCCCTTGGATTGCCCCACCGCCCACCAGGGGGCGGTATCACCCACTTTGGGAACCACTGGTTTAGATCATCATCCTCGGCCTTGGTGGCAGTGGGAGGCAATCCCAGCCTGGGGAACACAGATGGCTGTGTTAACAGCTGCATACAGTTCCATCTGAGAACCAGACCAACTATTTGAGAGTTACAGTTTGTTCCAGTTTCTTCGAGAGAAGTCAGAGTAACCTGCTACTTTGACTAATGTCATTGTTCAAGGCTGAGTTAAGCAGTTTTGGCCTGTACTAACTCGGACCATGGAGCAACAGTGGTTCACGATTGTGAAAGGAGTATGGTAGGGCTGTATACTCTCACCCAACCTGTTCAACCTGTATGCAGAACACATCGTGTGATGTGCGGGGCTTGATGAATCCAAGGCTGGAGTTAAAATTGCTGGAAGAAAAATTAACAACCTTAGATATGCAGATGATACCACTTTGATGGCTGAAATTGAGGAGGAGTTGAAGAGCCTTATAACTAAGGTGAAAGTAGAAAGTGCAAAAGCTGGGTTGCAGTTAAACATTTTTTAAAAACCAGGATTATTGCAACCAGACTGATAACTAACAAATAGAGGGAGAAAATGTGGAGGCAGTTACAGACAGACAGGTGCAAAGACTGCAGTCAGGAAATCGGATTTTTTTTATTTCTTGGGAGGAGAGCAATGGCCAATCTTGATAAAATAGTGAAGAGTAGAGACATCACACTGGCTACGAAGATCCACATAGTTAAAGCAATGGTATTCCCCGTAGTAACCTTTGGACGTGAAAGCTGGACCATAAGGAAGGCTAAGCGAAGGAAGATAGATGCTTTTGAACTGTGATGTTGAAGGAAAATTCTAAGAGTGCCTTGGACTGCAAGAAGATCAAACCAGTCCATCCTCCAGGAAATAATGTCCAACTACTCACTGGAGGATATTAGAGGCAAAATTAAAGTACTTTGGCCACATAATGAGAAGACAGGAAAGCTCGGAGAAGATAATGATGCTGGGGGAAATTGAAGGAAAATGTTAGAGGGGCTAACCAAGCGCAAGATAGATGGATGGTATTCTTGAAGTGACTTGCTTGACCTTGAAGGAGCTGGGGGTGGCCACAGCCGACAGGGAGCTCTGGTGTGGACTGGTCCATGAGGTCACAAAGAGTCGGAAGCAAGTGAACGAATAAACAACAACAAACTCGGATCAGCTCCATATGTCTGCGTAGATATGCCCCAGTTTCTCTGTGTTTTCTCATTCAAAATACTCAGAGAGATTTCTGGCTACTTCAAAACAAGCAGCTTTCATAAAGAGACATCAACTGATCACCCGTCCTGGACTATTAAAAAGATTAACAATATTCTCTCAAATTTGAGATGTTAGGTTTGGCTCCAGTATTACTAAGTCAATGTCATAATGACAGATTGATTGAGAGTTACTAAGCTATTCACAGTAATCAGACAGGAAATCCAAACAGCCCTGTTCATTCAGGTCTAACAAGTGCTTAGCGTGGCTAATGAAAGTATTTGGAACTATATGAGAGATAATAAAATATAAATTAAAGCAGTACTGAGAATAGGTTTTGCATTAAAAAAAATAGCCTTAAAGATGAACACAAGTAATCAAGCTCTTTTTTTACATGCAACTACATAATGGCAATAATTCACAGACTGACACTGGAATCCTTTAAGGACCTCTTCCTTAGATGTTGTACTGATTTTAATTGAACTTGTGGTGAGCACTGAGCAACTATCTAGCTCCCAACATGAAGGAGTTTACATACATTCCTACAAAACTTGGATGAGAGGTCTACCTCTAGAATCTTTATTCAATATAATGTATAGAACTATTGTCAGGAATGAGAGGATAAATAAACATTCAACTGATGGGTCTTTAAATGCAGAATTTAGAATATAAAACGATGCATACAATTTTATAACAAGTGAAAATCAGTATATCATTTTCATATACACAATTTGGAACAAGATTAGCTCAAAAATGAGGGTATTCAAATATGTCAATCAAATCACTACAAATTGCTCATAATATTTCTTTCTGAAATAGTTGTTTTCTTCTTCTGCACTATGTGTGGAAGTGGTGGGGGTGATTGATGGGTGTGTATAAAGGAACAGTTGTTAACACCTACATTGTAAAGATGATCCTATTTTCCCTGTACCTTGTGTTACTTCAACTCCTCTGTAACTTGCTTATTTAACTAATATTTCTTTTAGGATAAGCCCTCAAAGAGAAAATTGCAATAAAAGAATAATTAAAACATAAAATAAATTTGTGAAATCCTCTATCCATTTGTCAGTCCCAGCAAAATAAGAGCACTAAATTGACTGAGAAATGATTTAACACTGGGGCTATATAATGTTCAAATGGATAAATCAACACTTTTTATATAAATACTATGGATTCAATGGATCTTTTCATGTTTTGCATTGACAATTGGGTTTAGACCAACTACATCTAATATTAGTCCCAATTGGAGTAGACAAGACTTGTCATTCACCACTTACACAAGTCCCACTGATTTCTACTTGAGAATAATGTTGGGTTTTATCCCACACAAATGAACAAATATACTTTACTTTCTAGCTAAAAGTGAGAGGGTGAAGAGGATTTCTCATGGAAGAACTTCACAACTGCAAGACTATTTAAGAAAGGATCCTGCTGCCAGTATTTGCTTGCCAAATTAGCCCTAGTGCTAAGGATAGAACAAGACCTCTGAATATGATTTAACATTCCAGGTATCATATATGGATTGAGACGATCCATCAAATGAATTGATGCTCAGTGATTCAGAGTCTTAGTTTAGGGAGTCCTAAACTCTAGTGCAGGGGTGCTCATTAGGTAGCTCGGGAGCTACTAGTAGATCTTCGGCCCTCTTCCAGGTGATCTTCGAGCCTCACCAGCCAAATGGGGCGCTCCTGCCATGTGCGCGCACACCCTGCACACACACACGCTCCTACTGCTGGCTTCCGCTCTCACGGTGCTTCTTTCGCCTGCGGGGCATTGCAGGAAGAAGGAAGCACGAGGTGGGGCCTCTGGAGGGAGCACCCTGCCTCTCTCTTATCCAGAAGCAGCTGTGCAGCCTCCATTGCCAGCGAGACAGGCAGGGCGGAGCGCTCCCTCTGGATGCCCAACCTCGTGCTTACTCCTTCCTGTAATGCCCCACAGGCGGAAGAAGCGCTGCGCGGGCGGAAAATAACAGCAGGAGCACGCGCGGCGGCAAGAGCGTGCAGCGGCAAGAGCATGCGGGAGCGCATGGCAGTGGGGGCAGGTAGATCTTTTGGACTTGGTTGCTTTAAGAGTAGCTCGCATGCTGAAAAAGTGTGAGCACCCCTGCTCTAGTGCATCAACACACAACAAACTCTGGAATTCTGTAGGATGTTACCATGGCAGTTAAAATGGAATAATAGTATAATTGAGCATTGTGTTAAGGCTCCTTGTTGGGCATGCTTTCTGACATTCCTCTTGTAAGACTATTAGCAATTCTATATATTTTATTGTGGGGTAAGTCTCAGTTTCTCCGATGAAACTTGAAAATGCATAGGAGCAGTGTTTCATAATGCACTGCATTTAGTGCACATATCAGTCTTCTTCCCTTGGGGTGGGATGAAGGGGACAATATATCTTTTTATGCAATCAGGAAAAGAAATTGCTACACAATCCCCACAAATGAAGAGGCAACACACATGAATGGGTTAACTAAGGGCAACTTTTATTAATGTTACCTAATTAAAATTTATAATTTCCCCCCCAATGTGGGCCTGGAATGCATAATGAACTTGACCATGAACTTGACCATGAACTTGCCATTGAACTTAGCAATGAACTTGATAAGGGTAATTCTGTTCTTAGAAATGCCCCATTCTTCTTCCTTATTATTGCTCAAAATCCTTGAACTCCAAAATGGCATGAAAAGCATGGATGCATGCAACCCACACTCCTCTGTCAAACTTAATTAATTATCAGACAGAAATCTTGAAGCATTTTTTCATGGAACAAAGAAAAATGAATCACCTATATGACATGTAAATATCAACCTAATACTCTTGCTACAGAATGAGGCCTGAACATCTTCATAAGCATATGCACAGAAAATAACAGTTGGGTGGTTTGATATATTTTGCAAAGCTTTGGCAAAAAGGAAATAAAAATGTCATTTATATTGATACATAACATGTGCATATTGGAGGAATATGCTGATTCAATTTTCTATCTAGCCTAATACCTAACAACATGCAAATTCCATCCCTGTCCTCTCCTGACCTCCGTCTTCGTTTGCAACAAAATATTTCCAGGTATATGAGTATAATGATAAGAGTCTGCCACTTGATTTGTATAACGGCTACATGCTTTTAAGTAAGCTGTTAATGTAAATCCTTTGGAGACTATTAAAAACCTGCACAGAGCATTTCTAATAAAAGAGTACTCTAGTGACGGGTTCTGGCAAAAGAGCCTCATTTGACCTGAATTGAATTAAGGAAAAAAATACACAATTTAATATGTAGAGCTGTATTGCTAATCGAATGGTTGTTCTCATAATGAACAAGGTAAAAATGTCTCTGTTGAGCATTAGGAAATATTTGCAGGCATGTCTTGTTTGTTATTTCCCCTTTCTACTGTTTTTTAATGCTTTGATTTTTTTTTTAGGAGTCTATAATTCTATTGAATTGTTAGATGTATATTCCTTTCAAACTAGCTTTCTTTGAAAGAGCTTCTATTCAAATATAAAAGAGTGTGCATGGGAGAAAAAAACCCATGACTGTCCAGTATTTATTCAGGTAGATAATTTGAATTCATAGGCCAAGATGAATAACTTTCAGCTGATATATGACATTTTAAAATTCAAATATTCACCCCAATATGATCCAAACTAAAAGAGAGAAATACAAACACTGACAAACAACTATTCTGTCCAGAATTCTACTATCAGGTAGCTTGAGTCAAACAAGCTTTATAAACGCAAATGGATGGAACTGAGATCCACAACTCTCACCTTTATACTACTGGATGGAAGATACAGACAAGCTATTTTCAGAGCTTGCAAAAAAATTTAAATAGCTGCAGTCTCAACCTTTAGAAAAGTCATTAGATGCCAGTATAACTACATACATTTAACATTCCCAGTATTTTCCATTACAGACGTCGGAATAATGAAAACTATTACTTTTCTTCCTTACTTAAACAACAACTTTGGAATGCTGCAACACACTATTGTGTAATACTAAACATTCCCTCAACTACCTTACCTTGCCACCTACAAGAAAGCAAAAGACAGTCCTTAATGAAATCTATATTGACTCATTAGGCTGAGGTTGATCCGTCTCTGCTACAGAAGTGGGAGGACATTTCCTTCTCTCCCCCACCCCTCCTTTGATGGATCACCAAGTCATTGTCACTGTAAGTGATGGTTGACTGGGAGAACCCATGTCATGGCTGGAGAATGCTGTGACATGAAGGACATTAAGTGTCATCCCTTGACCTGGGCCACCCAACTCTGAGGAAATGGGATGACATTGAAAACAGTGTTGGCCAGTTCTATCTCAGAACTTTGATTTACCCAGGGCAAAGCCATGCAAGATGCCCTTGCCCCACTTAAACTTGGATCATCTCCGTGCAGCTTATGGCTGCACTAGAGCTCATCTGGACCCATTATTCCAAAGTAAGTAATCAATGTAGATGTGCCCCTGACTCATTTTCCCAGGCAGCAACCAGCTAGGCTTTGCAGTGGCAAGGCCATTAAATGCTGATCAAGGTGCTCAATTGCAGCATTAAAGAAAGAACAACACTCAAAAAAGGAATTCCAAACAAGAATCAATCAGGATCAGCTACCACCTCCCAACAAAAGAGTCCCCCAGGCAGCAACCAGCTAAGCTTTGCAGCTGCAAGGCCATTAAGTGCTAATCAAGGTGCTCAATTGCAGCATTAAATAAAGAACAACACTCAAAAAAGGGAATTCCAGACAAGGAACAATCAGGGCCAGCTAATCACCTCATAAAAGGATTCACCCAGGCAGCAACCAGCTAGGCTTTGCAGTGGCAAGGCTATTAAATGCCAATCAAGGCGCTCAATTGCAGCATTAAAGAAAGAACAACACTCAAAAAAGGGAATTCCAGACAAGAATCAATCAGGACCAGCTACCACCTCCCAACAAAGGAGTCCCCCAGGCAGCAACCAGCTAAGCTTTGCAGCTGCAAGGCCATTCAATCCTGATCAATGCGGCCATTAGGACATTAAAAAATGCACCCAACATACAATAGTTCCTTCTCCTACCCTGGACATTACTCCACAGATATATAATTAGAAAGATTCATGGATACCAAGTGTATCGGTAGTTACTGATAAGGACATTCAAGTGCCACCTCGGAGTTGGTTGAGGTAGGCAGGATTTCCCTGGGTACTGGTTGTGGGGGGTCGGGAGCAGGTTAGGGTTTTGCCCTCCCTTCTGCTCGAGATCCCCGTGTACAACTGGGGGCCACTGTGTGATACAGAATGCTGGACTAGATGGGCTGAGGTCCGATTCAGCATGGCTCTTCTTATGTTCTTATGTTCTTATGTTCTTATAAACATTCAGAATGGAAGCACACAGACCTTGAAGCTGCAAGGCCATTCAATCCTGATCAATGTGGCCAATGGTTCTCCTCGCAGTCTCTGCCAATATCATCTCTGCCAATATCAGAATGGGGCACACATGCCATAAGGAAGGAGTGGGGATTTCTCCCCTTTTCCTTCTTGGCCATGCAAACACTTGGCCATCCAAACACTCCCTCGTGGCTCGTCTTCTCGTGCCCGCCCCCTCCTTCGCTGTGCTTGCCCTCCTTCTCCCTCCCTCCTCAGGCACTGAGGTTGGAGGTGGAGGAGTCGCCTCAGGGAGCAGAATGACAAAGGGGAAGACACGCAATGTGCGGAAGGAGCCCCGGAAGGAGCCCCGCGTGGCGTGTGCAAGGAGCCTGCGCACCGTGCAGAAGGAGCCCCGGAAGGAGCCCGCGCAGCACATGCAAGGAGCCTGTGCAGTGCGCAGAAGGAGCCCCAGAAGGAGCCCTGCGCAACACATTTTTATTTGTTTCAAAAAAAATTGGTCCGTGTTTTGCGCCCTCCTTGGCTTGCGCCCCTAGGCCATGGCCTAGATTGGCCTTATGGGTAATCCAGGCCTGCATACATACATACATACACACATGTTATTTATTTAACAGAAATTTCATAAAGGGGGAAGCTTGGGGGGAAACAGAAAACACAGAACTGTTGATAAGACAAATTAGACAGAAAACAGAATGAACTAACATAAAAGACACATAGTTTTTGGCAGAGAATCCCACTCATGAACGTTGTCCATTTCTGTTTCACAGCACCCAAGTTGGTGCTTGTGGTCCTGACATATAACCATTTAAGAAAGAAGAGGAAATTAAATTGCTACTTATAAATACACATGCAGAAATGTTATACCTTTACTGCTTTATGTTTACAGACATTTTGTCCTAAAGACCCTGTGTTTTGAATTCTCTCCACTCTGGAAAATAATCATTTCAGTTATAATGACAACAAATGGTTCACCTTGTTCAACTAATGGGGTTTATCTTGTCAAAAGTTTCATCTATTCCATGGTTAGATTACAGGTTTAGGATTCTTCCTGTACAGAAAAAAAATACTTAGTACAAGCAAAAAGTGCTAGCTGTTTATAAGTTCAAACAGACTCCATCTGTGTCAATTCACAGGTGCCATTTCTCTTTGCTAATTAGCCATACAATGGAATGTGGACTCACATACTATTACTCTGATTATTTCAGAGTATAGAACCAAGATGGTCATTGCTTTCTGCAAGCTTGGCAAATTCATTATCCCCATTTTTAAATGATAATGAAATTATCTTGGCATTCTTTGGGCAATGCTTCATATGGGAAATATGTATTGAGAAGCATTGGCAAACTGTGGCACCTGCATTTAAAAATGAACTGAGAAATGCCTGAGTATATTTTTTCGATATCATTTTTATTTCTGAAAGTTCTAATCTGAATGTAAAAGCATTAAAACTTTTGGCAAATCAGAGGAGATATATGTATGCCTGTAAGAAATTGGCCCACATTTCAGTCCATTGACCTAGCCAAACTAATTAGTAAAAAAGCTACTTTCTGTTTTTATGAATTGAATCCATAATATAAAATTTCCATGAGCCTTACTGCTGTGGTTTTTGTGTTTTTTATTACCTAATAAAATAAGCATGGATACCTTGCAAGCTCAACTGTTCAGCCTTGATGTTACTAATGGGAATCTTATCCATTAAATTCATTCTTCCCAGTTACCTCATTAGTTTCACGGTAAACTCTCTTTACAAGGGTGTGCTCTCTTTATTCTTTCATGTGAGCCAGTCAGACTTTCTTCCCAATGTAGAAAATGCTTCACAGGGTGCTGATTATTGATTTAACAACAGATCTAAATAGATTTCCAGTCTATCACATAATTTGGAAGTTCTGTTTAAGGATATAGCCCCTGTTATAACCCTTTTCTTTTCAATACATATAGGGAACACTGATCAAACTACAGAAAATATTCACACAATATTCACATGGCCATCCACACAAATTAACAAAAACTCCATTTGAGCTTTTAAAATACTATGATAGAAAATAGAAATTTTATTTGGAAAGAAGTCCCAAAGTCTGGGATCAGAAATGGAGAGAGCTGTTCATTTTATTCTCAATTTCTTCCTACCCTTCACATTGCTTTCCTACATCCACTTATATAACAAGAGCCTGGTAGAAGGGAAGAAAAAGAGATACATTCCCATATTGATAGTGTCTAAGGTTGGTAAAAAATGTATTCCTATTCTTGCCGGGTCGTACTAGCTTTTCAACTAGATTCTGAGTTCCATTGTATTTATAATCACTGAGAGGTGCTGCAGGGTTGAAGAAGAAACAAGTGCAGCATGACACAAGATTAGTGTAACATGATTCAAAGAGCAAGGACTGGGTGCTAGGAGGCATTATGGTCACTGCATTTTGCCCTGTAGTTGCTAGATCATCTTTAAGGAAATACCTATTAATTGTTTTGTTTTATTTCAGTACTCTACTCTGGAAATGAAAAGAGTCATGTTTAAACTCACCCAATCAGTCTGGAATGAACTGCCCAGAGCAGCCCTCATGCAGCTCTCAAGTGTCCCAACTTTTCATTGGTGGAAAACCTGTCAATGAGTTCAATATTGCTCTTCTACCTTGCGTGATAATGTCCTTCCACTGGATTTCCAATATTGCGAAGAACAACTGCAGCTGTGCAATTGTGGCAAAATTAATGGGAAAAATAGTTTTAAAAAATACAGTATTCATGTATTGTGTAAGGCAAACATGGATAGGAAACGAGGCTGTGTGGAAGACTGATCATGGGAATTCCTATCAACCAAGTGTCAACTTTGCACAATTGCAGCAAGGAGTGAAAGTGATCATTCCAATAGCTGTTTGCTTAAATAACACAATTGTGACAAGACAATAGGCTGGTGTGATGAAGACTTAAATCCAAGGTACTTACAGATGTATTGATATTCAGCTTTTCATTGATTCTTGTCTAATTTGACTTGAGAATTGGGTTTAGCTCACTATTAGAGGTTTTCAATATTTGATGTAATGTATGCATTTCAGTATACATTATGCTTTGGGTCTATTATGATAGAAACACATTTCGTGATGCTTATGCATTGCCATTTCCTTTTAAGAACAGAACTTTTTTGAAGATTCTGGCAGTCTTAATCTCAAATGAAAATGAGGCTCCTTTGCCCATATTCATCCTTTGTTACTTTTTCTCATTCCTTCCCATCCTACTTTTATCTTTCCCTACAGTCTTTTGAAGGGAAAAGTAATGAGGACCTGGCTTTTGCTCATAATCTATAAAATACCAGAAACATAAATGATGATAAGGCAGTGAGAACAGGGATAATCGTATTTTAACATGAATAAAGTATGAAAGTTGTTTCCATGGTTCTCCTTAGCCCAGCTACAAGGATGCAAGTACTATTCCTGCCAATGTCACAATTTATGAGATGGCACAGTGTGTTGCAGTGACAAACTCTGATGTGATGTATTCAGAGTCACGCTGATGTACAAATGCCTGCATAGGAAAATAACAATGAATTTTTAGGTTGGAGAAGCTGGCTTGCCTGAATTTGTAAAAGGAGCCAAGTTCTTTTATCTTTGCTAACAATGCACAGATATACAATTTGCATCACTATACATTGGATTAATTAGGAGTGTTTACATCCTCCTTCCAGCTACACAATGCAAAACAAATATGTGTGCCCTTAACAGACTAAGCCTTGAATAAAACTGGAATTAAAAGACTTGCTTATATTCAAATGTTCCTTGTTACAATACAACAACATGGGCTGCTAAGAATGTAACCTGTGTTTCTCTGGATTCTACTAAGCTACTGCAGCCAAATGAAACCTTCCCTGAGGACACTATCTGGGCAGTGCTCCTAAATGACATGCTGTCACATATGTCAAGCTCTCCTGTGGCTTCCTGATCCCTCGGGGACAATAGTAGTGATGGCATTGACTTGCACTGACATAATAATTATTTGGCACAACTGTGGCCCCCCCCCCTTATTCTCAACAGCAACTGCTTGCAGTCAGCCTTAGATTTTTCCCCTTAAAGCTTTAGTGCATACTGACTTTCTGTTATCAACATGAGAACAAATATATAATGTTGAGGGCTACAAAGGCTGTGCTAATTGCAAAGGCTAATAAACTGTAAGGTTGTGGAATCATAGAGTCTTTGATTACCACCATTAAATGCTGTTTATATTGGGTTGGAAATCCTGGATAACTGTCACAGAAAGGCTGGAAAGGCACCTTTAAACCAATCTCACATTCCAGAATTCAGTTTATAAGCAAAGCAGTTTATTAATGAATAAATGTAGCTTCAGCAAAAAAAATTATAAAGAATCAACATCAATGTAAAATATATTCCATGTAAAACAAGGCACTTGAAGAACCTTGATCAGGAAGCAGGCAAGATCTTTAAACTGGAGTCTTTCACAAAACACAGCAACCCAGAAGATCAAAAACACAACTTTTTTTGTTATAATATGAATCCAAAGATACAGAAGACCAGGAAATCACTTGATACTTGAAGCAATACAGGAGACCATGAAATTATTTGATGCTAGAAACATGAGTCCATTAAGAAACACTTAGACAAACCCAAGACATGAGTCCATAATTCCCATACACCTGGGAAAATTTGAAAGAGGAACTGGAAGCTTCTAACTTGAACCCAGATGTTGACTCTAAGGAATAACCCAAATCAAACTTCATTTATACTTAAGAAACTATGGCGCTTCCCTTGGGAACTCTCTGCATGGTCCTTTCTCATTAACAGGCACTGAGAGTGGTGCCTCCCTTCAGCTACTGTCTTTGTTGACAAATTGCTCTTCTCCTATCAAACTCAGGAGAAATAGGGGAGTCATTTGCAGTCACCACTTTCCAATCAGAGACTGGCCTTGGTTCTCTTGAGAAATCTCAGGCCTATCCGCCTCCGAATCTGTCTCCAACTGCAAATCCATTGCTGTTCTAGCATTCCCAGAATCCTCAGCCCCATCAGGAACAGAACCAGATTCCTGTGAGTCCTCAGATGCTGGCACAATGTCCTCTGAAACCTTAGACAGTGGTACAATCACAGTCTGAACCACAACAAAACCCAACATCTAGGTTTCAGTGAACATTGAGTAAACTTGCTGGATCTAGCTTCAAACACACTCTTGATTTTATTTTATTATTTATTTTATTTATTATTCGGTTTTATATTCCGCTCCTCCCTGCAGGCTCGGGGCGGATTACAATAACAATAAAACACACAATGAAACATACAGTAAAATTCGATAAAACACGCAATACATAGCCAGTAGCCAGCAGATTACAGATCTTAGCTCGGACGCTGATATGCATCTACATTCAGGCTAGCCAAACGCTAGTCTGAAGAGGGCAGTCTTGCAGGCCCTTCGAAAAGGGCCGAGTTTGTGGATCGCCCGAGCGTGACTAGGCAATGAGTTCCAAGTCGTAGGAGCCACAACTGAAAAGGCCCGCTGTCTTGTACTGGACAAGTGACAGGAGCGGGGTGATGGAATGACCAACAGGTTCTGCTCTTCCGAGCGCAGTGATCTCGGGGGAATATTCTGGGTTAGGAGGTCCCTTATGTACTCATGCCCTAGACCATGCAAGGCCTTAAAGGTTAAAACCAACACCTTGAAGGCAATCCGGTACTCAATAGGCAGCCAGTGCAGTTGCCGAAGGATGGGCGTGATATGCTCTCTCACCGGTGATCCCACCAGCAAGCGAGCAGCAGCATTCTGCACCAGCTTGAGTTTCCGGACTGTCGACAAGGGAAGGCCCACGTAGAGGGCGTTACAGTAGTCCAGCCTCGAGATGACCGTCACCTGGATCACCATGGCCAGATCATCCCTGGACAGGTAGGGTGCCAGTCGCCTAGCCTGGCGGAGATGGTAAAACGCCGTTTTGCTGACCATGGAGACCTGGGTCTCCATGGTCAGCAAAGGGTCCAATTGGACAACTAAACTCTTTACGAGGGATGACGGGCTGAGCTGCTCACCATCCAGGGTAGGCAACCGGCACTCATCCAGCCCAGGGCGACCAGGCCACAAGATTTCCGTCTTCGACGGGTTCACCTTCAGCCGGCTGGCACGCAGCCAACCAGTCACGGCTTCAAGGCATAGATGGAAACAATCAGGTACGGTATCCTGCCTGCCGTCCATTCTCAGCAGAAGCTGGGTGTCATCCGCATACTGATAACACTCCAGACCAAAGTCGCGAACCAGCTGGGCCAGGGGGCGCATGTAAATGTTAAATAGTAAGGGTGAGAGGATGGCCCCCTGGGGGACCCCACAACTTAATGGGAGCCTCCCGGAGACCTCCTCCCCCCTCTCCACACGTTGTCCCCAATCCTGGAGGAAGGAGGTTACCCATTTAAGGGCAATTCCCCTAACCCCAGTCACGGCTAAACGGTGGGCCAACAATGCATGGTCTACGGCATCAAACACTGCTGTTAGATCTAACAAAACAAGCAGGGCTGACCCGCCCTGGTCCAGCTGGTGGCGAAGTTGGTCTGTAATGGCGACAAGCACGGTCTCCGTCCCATGCCCAATACGGAAGCCGGACTGGAAGGGATCAAGTCCAGCTGTGTCTTCTAAGAACTGCTGCAGCTGATCCGCTGCTGCCCTCTCAATTACCTTGCCTAAAAAAGGCAAGTTTGACACGGGTCGGTAATTGGAGGGAGCTGAAAGATCTAAATTCGGCTTCTTCAGCAGCGGTCTTACCATAGCCTCTTTCAACCCCCTGGGAACACTCCTTGCTCAAGGGAGCTGTTGATAATCTTTCCCAGGGGGTCTCGTAGCCCCTCCCGGCAGGATCTAACAAGCCAGGAGGGGCACGGATCAAGGGAGCAGGTCGTTGGTCTAGCTGCAGCGAGTAGCTTATCGACAGCTGCTACATCCAGCAGTTTTACTGCCACCACTCCCAGTCTTTATTATGCAGGACCTTTCTCAATGCTGGGTCCTATTCCTTTGCAGATTGGATATCTACTTCATTTTTTCAGTTCTTCCTTGGACATCTGGGCAGTTACTCGAATGGTACAATTAATGGGGCTGTGCCTTTTTTCTATAGAAATTCTCCTTTGACTTACATTTCTTCACTGCATGTCCTGGGAGAGGTGGTAACTCCAACAATACCCCCCCCCCAAAGGGGATGATACCCCGTATTCACACACATCTATGCAGCCCTACTATTTTCTACCAGTTATGGATTCTTAATATGGGTTTTGCCCATCCATCAATGAAATAATGAGACCAGACAATTTTGTTGGGATAAATATGGGCAACTTTTATTAAATTGTTACCTATTTAAACTTTCTTCATGAACTGCAACCAGCTAAAAGTGGGGGTTTGAACTTGATGTTGTGCAAGCCAAGGCAGTGGCCATCTCAGACCTACTCCACAGCTGACTTGGGCGAGACACTTGAGTTCCCCACATAACTCACCATGGGTTGTAACCAGGACAACTTCTTAGAAAAGCTACATAGAGTATTCAAACCCCAAGTTGAGAAACTTCAGGGATTAGATTTCCCCCACAGCTGCAAGGCCATTTCTGTTTGTCCCCACCTTGGTTGAGTGGGGGGTTCCCTTTCCTGGCCTTCACCAAAAAGGGGTGCCTTAGGTGCACACTGAGATGTAAATTGTATCCCCCTATTCCATATGACAGCCTATTTTAATGGCTCCACCTAATGCCAATTACCCATTAGCCTCAACAGTGTAGGGTATGCGGAAAAACCCCTGTTAAAGGGGGGGATCCTACCTGGCCTTGAAATGACCCTTTGGTACACTGCTGTAGGATGGGAGGGTGGTCCAGTGTTTGTTGCTTTACTGCTAGGAGCTGAGAGGGGCAGGCACCTATATGTTTTGTTCCATCCCCAGAACTTGCTCTCAATTCATTGGGATGGGCAAATAGCCTTCCCCTTCCAGCATGGCTAGAAGAGAAAACCCAAATGTTTCTGGTTCTGGAAAAGTTGAACCTGAAGAGGCATTATAGCAAGTAAACCTTTTCAGATTTTTTTTACAGCATTGTGATGTGATCACACTATCTTAACTTTAGCTCTGCCCCTTCTTCTGTTGATAGTAATGTGTGCATTTTCACAACTTAGATTCAATGAAACTGATTTGAGTGGGGCTTTAGCAACGCATACTATTGTGCCCCCACGGGGCTTGTTTTGCATCTGTATTATGTATTTGGTTTGCCCTTCACCTGCATGGGCCTTTGTTCTACTTTTCAACCATATGGACAAATGGGAGGGGCTGTGTTTTGGCTCCAAACTTTACATCACCACCTTGACCTCTCCCCTTCTGGAGGTCACATGAGAGGCAGGATTTCCTCTCTGGCCTAATTCCAGAAGAGCACATGGACACAGCAAGGTGAAATCTAAGCCATTGCTGCGACAAAGCATCTTAGTTCACTGCAACTAGCCAACCTACGCTTTCAGCCAATATTTGCAGGGACAGGAAGGTCAGCCTTCACATAAAGCCTGTAGATTTTGGGGAACCAGTGGACCTCGTGAGCCAAGGTACCATTGAAGGCAATAGGAAACCTGGGATCAAAGAAAGTACCATCAGTCTGCAAACAAAGAGGCAAGTGATTGCCCCCTTTTTCAAGGACTGTTCTCAGCAACCAACTACAAGCATTTTGGGCCACCAGCATTTTTACTGGTTGTTATTCAATAAATCTTGGTTTAGTTCACTATTTTGAGTCTAGCACTCATTATTAAAGATATTCCAGGTCGCCCTGTACATGGGATGGCTTTTCTCTACCTTCAGGGCCCATAGCTTGCATTTCCATCCTTTTAAAGCCAATTTTCCAGGCCCTGAAGGCAGAAGACATACAATTTTAGTTTGCTTTGAAACCAATAGTTGTTGTATGCCTTCAAGTGATTTATGACATATGTAAATCCTGAGGCAAATCTATAAAATTTGCTTGGCAACATTTATTTTCTTGGCAATATGTGTTCAGAGGGGATCTGCCTTTGCCTTCATCTGAGACTGAAAGACTTCCCAAGGTGACCTAGTGGTTTCATGGGATTCAAACCTTGATCTATGGAGTCACAGTCCAGCACTCAAATAACTACATCATGGCTCTTGTTGAAACCAATAGCAAACATTTAATGAATTTTAGCAGTACTGGAAGCAAACATTTTCTGCATGGAGTGACAGATGCACACATAATACATTGGCACCCAGAATCAGAATTCATTTGTTCAAAGGATAAGTAACATTGATTAAACTAAGCTCAGTTTTTGGATGAATGCTTAGAATAATAGACTAGGAAAACTTCTTTTAGGGGAAATGGAAAGTTGTTGTGGCAGGCAGAGCTAGGGGCATCTTGATGTCCCCCAAAAACTTGCATTCTGCTATGAACAGTGGTTCACCAGGCACTTTATAAATATCTTCATCTTTTCATGGGACATAACAAAATTACTGAGATTTAAAGCTAATATTTTTTGCTCTCTTTTAATTGTTTTCTGATAAGAACCTGTCAAATGTGCAATTTCTTTTTATATTTTTTTTATAAATTGTCAAAAAGTATTCCGTATTTATTTATTTATTTAAGTCTGAATCTATAAGAAAAGCAAATGTATGGTGTTGCTAAATTAATTCCTTCTTCTAAAATACTCATGATCTGCAATTGATGTATGGCAGGGAGACACAACACAGACCTTTCCATATCATGCGTTCTTGGTGTGTTCATTTTGGAGGAGAACATGCCATATTTTCCAACTTATTTATGAGTTCAATACAGAGAATCTGAAATCACATTTACAAAAACAGAAGGAGTGAAGAGCTATGTTGGCACATTTTTCTATCTCAAGAAAGTGGAAAGCCATATTATCTTCTTCCTGGTTGCATTTAGTTTAGAGTTGTGCGGACTTGTATAGCTACAGTTTTCATGCCCTTCTCACAGTTCCTTCCAAAAATAAAGCAAAAGTGGACAGAAGGTTTAATCATCCATGTGATACATTGCAAGTTGGATTAACCTAATGCTTAGAAAAGCTCAATTCAATATGGATTTCTTATCCAGAAGATTGGCATTGTAACACCACAGATTGTACAATGATAATATTTAGTTTGGTCTTAAACCCACATAAATTAGGATGAGACCCTTTATGTGTGTTGTAAGAATTTTTTATTCCCATGAGAATTCCAATGTTATGGGGTGTCCTTTCTCCAATGCGATTATCATGTTTACAACCCATAATAAGATCTGCTTTGGTTTGTTTCACAGACATACACCAAGTGAAACTAGTTACCGCTTCCCTATAACTACTAGTTCCATCTGATGTGTGCATGTGAAACCTGTTTTGTACCTTTTAATCGGTGAGCAGAAGAAGGGATTGCAACAATGGTAGTTTGTGTGGCAAACTACGCTTCCTGAAATCCATTGTTTTACACAACTATTAGAGGTACAGGAAACCTTTTGCTTCTTACCACTTCCAGGCTGAAAGCCGTAAGTATTAAAACAAGCTTCATACATTTAATTCGTTTCCAGAATCCTTTATAATACATGTTGTGGAGGGGATGGAAATAGTTATGGTCATTACAAAACTGTGAAATGAAGGATTACCGCAGTTTGATTGCAACTTGTGATATAAGAGCAGCCGAAGAAAACAAACAGGTTGTTCACATTTACGAAACATAAAATTTCAGCTTTGACAACCAGCTATGATTTGAAATGGACATCTTGTAAACACCTTAAAATATAGGTGAAAAGCACTGTAAATAATAGTCAGCCTTTAGCTCTTCAGGCATTGCTGAATGCTTTTGCAATAAACTATCAACCAAGCATTCAACTATCTTTCATTTTTCAGAAAAAAACTAGTGATGAAAAAAAATCCTTAATAAAACCCAGTCACTGTTAATTTACTTCATTGATTTCTTCTACTCCAAAAAATATTAGTTGGAAAAGGATATATGTATCTCTCATATGTATGTGTGTATGCATGCACTCAAACACACAGTACAACCTCCTTATCCACAGACTCGGTATCCATGCCCCCCCCCCCCCCTAAAGTGTTTGTGGGTTTCAGGCATCCATAGGGGTGGGCAAGGCTTGGAGGGTGTTGGGCTGGATCTAAACTGTGATATGATGTGGTATCGAACAGTATTATATGATCAATGTAGGTCCATGTAATGCAGTTTAACTGCATTGAATTACATTATATGAGTCTACACTGACTATATAATGCAGTTCCAAACTGAATAATATGGCAGTATAGATTCAGCCATGGAATGCAAATTTCATATCTCCATGCTATTTATTTTATTTACTGCATTTTTATCCCATTCCTCTCAACCCTCGATGGTTGGAGCTGGACATAAGGAGACATACAGCACAATACATTTGGAAGACTTCCATTTTTGGAAATATGATTTGAAGGAGAGTGGAAACGTAAGAACATAAGAAGAGCCATGCTGAATCGGGCCTCAGCCCATCTAGTCCAGCATTCTGTGTCACACAGTGGCCCACCAGTTGTACACGGGGATCTCGAGCAGAAGGGAGGGCAAAACCCTCACCTGCTCCCGACCCCCCACAACCAGTACCCGGGGAAATCCTGCCTGCCTCAATCAACACAGAGGTGGCACTTGGATGTCCATTTCAGTAACTACTGATTCCCTTGGTATCCATGAATCTGTCTAATCCTGCCTTGAAGCTGTCCAGGCTGACAGCTGTCACAACCTCCTCTGGAAGTGAGTTCCATAACCCAATGACCCTCTGGGTGAAGAAATATTTCCCTTTATTAGTCCTAACTTTCCTACCTTGGAGCTTTAGGGAGTGCCCCCTAGTCCTAGTGTTGTGTGACAGAGAAAATATTTTTTCTTTATTCACCTTTTCTATCCCATGCATGATTTTATACACTTCAATCAAGTCACCTCTTAAACGCCGTCTTTCAAGGCTGAAAAGACCAAGGTGTTGCAACCTGATTTCATAAGGGAGCTGCTCCATCCCTTGGATCATTTTTGTTGCCCTTCTTTGTACCTTTTCCAGTTCCGTTATATCCTTCTTGAGGTGCGGTGACCAGAATTGTACACAGTACTCCAAATGTGGCCTCACCATAGATTTGTAGAGAGGCAATACAACATTTGCCGACCTATTTTCGATTCCCTTCCTGATCATGCCAAGCATAGAATTTGCTTTTTTCACTGCTGCTGCGCACTGGGTTGACATCTTCATTGAGCTGTCCACCAAAACCCCAAGATCCCTTTCCTGGTTTGTCTCAGAAAGCTTTGATCCCATCAGTTGATAAGTGTATTTGAGGTTCTTTGCCCCGATGTGCATGACTTTACACTTGTTTAGGTTAAAATGCATTTGCCACTTTGTTGCCCATTCACTCAATTTCGAGAGATCTTTCTGGAGCTCTTTACAGTCAGTTTCATTTTTAACTACCCTGAACAATTTAGTTTCGTCTGCAAACTTTGCTACCTCAGAATTCACTCCTACATCCAGATCATTAATGAATAAATTAAAAAGTAACGGACCCAAAACTGAACCTTGGGGTACGCCACTTCTAACCTCTTTCCACCCAGAGAAATGTCCGTTTATTACCACCCTTTGTTTCCTACAGTTTAGCCAGGTTCCAATCCAGGACAAGACCTGTCCTCTGATTCCATGGCTGAAGAGCTTATTTAGGAGCCTTTGGTGAGGGACTTTGTCAAAAGCCTTTTGAAAGTCAAGGTAAACAATATCGACTGGGTCCCCTTTATCTATGTGTTTATTTACACCCTCAAAGAATTCTAACAAGTTAGTAAGACATGATTTGCCTTTGCAGAAACCATGTTGATTTTCCTTCAGCAATGCCTGTTCTTCTATGTGCTTAGTAATTTTTTTTCTTTAATAATGGTTTCCATCACTTTGCCTGGAACTGAGGTTAGACTAACTGGCCTATAATTTCCTGGATCACCCCTGGATCCTTTCTTGAAGATCGGAGTTACATTTGCCTCCCTCCAGTCCTCGGGTACAGTGCCTGATCTTAGAGAAAGGTTATATATTTTGGCTAGAATTTCAGCAATTTCACACTTGAGTTCCTTAAGAACTCTGGGGTGGATGCCATCTGGCCCTGGTGATTTGTTGACATTTAGTTTAGTAAGGCATGTGAGAACATCTTCCTTGTTTATCTCTATCTGGTTTAATTCATTTAATTCCCTCCCTGAAAAACTGACTCAGCTGCAGGCATATGTTGTCTGTCCTCCTGTGTGAAAACAGAGGCAAAGAAGTCGTTTAGCCGCTCAGCAATCTCCTTGTCTTCACTTATTGTCCCTTTCTTACCATTTTCGTCAAGTGGCCCAACTGCTTTTCTAGTTGGGTTTCTGCTTCTGATGTACTTAAAGAAGTTTTTGCTATTTTTTTAAATATTCTTAGCTATATGTGCCTCAAAATCTCTCTTGGCTTTCCTGACGGTTGCTTTGCATTTAGTTTGCCAGAGCTTGTGTTCCTTTCTGTTCTCCTCAGTAGGAAGAGCCTTCCATTTCTTAAATGAGTTTTTCTTCTTTCCAATCACATCTTTTACTTCATTTGTAAGCCATACCGATGTCCTCTTGGACTTTCCGGCCTCTTTCTTATTTTAGGAATGCATTTTAGTTCGGCTTGTTTTAAAGTATTTTTAAACAGTTTCCAAGCATTCTGGAGGGATTTGATTTTTTTTACTTTTCCTTTTAGTTTGTTCTTTACTATTTTTCTCATTTTGGTGAAATTCCCTTTGTGAAAATTTAAGGTCTCTGTGTTAGTTTTCACTGACAGTTTGCTATCCAAACTTAAGTTGAAGGTTATTGTGTTGTGGTCACTGGTACCTATGGGCTCAGTTACAAGGACATCTTGAATGAGATCTTGTTCATTAGTTAGCACCAAGTCCAGGGTCCCCTTTCCCCTGGTTGGTTCCATGACCATCTGCTCAAGGGAATAATCAGCTAGCATGTCGAGGAACCTTGTCTCTCTTTCATGCGTAGAACAAGAATTTAGCCAATCTATTCGGGGATAGTTGAAGTCCCCCATTATGATAGTTGAAGTCCCCCATAAACTTATTTGTGGCTGGGAGTACTCATGCATTCAATGCACTGAATGAGATGTATAAATGCCGTGATTTCTCCATCTTTGCTCCCTCCTCAATTATTATGTTTCAAGTCTCAGGAAGAGACGTAACACTGCTACATTCCAGTATTTGTGGGGAAACGTCTTTGTGGGTGAACGGTTTGCATGTATTGAATGACATCCCCAGTTGATCACACCGTGAAACATACACTGTCACATGTATTTGTTCTCTCCCCTCTCCAAATCCTTAGGGTTCAATTCTCTGGGAGAAAATTAACATCGCATTGCCACATTCCAGGATTTGTGGGACAAAGCTTTTGAAGAAAATCTCCATTATAGTAAATAATGACATATTCTTCAATATGAATTAATACACAACATTTTGCTCTGGGAAAATTGAAGGGATTCTTGCATTTCAGAAACACAAATCAGTCATCTTAATTGACCAGACTCTACTAATTAACCTAACAATTGGGGAAAAGCTGATAGATCATACATAAGACAGGTATATTGGAAAGTGTAATGACAGAAAGTCAATGTGGAGGCTTGAGCAGCTCTGAAGAACAAAGTTTGAATGCTTGTTCAGTCAGGAAAACCACTTGATGACCTTAGGCAAGCCACAAACTCTCGACCTTAGAGGAGGACAGAGGCACACCCCTTTTAAACAAATCCTGCCAAGAAAACCCTGTGATAGGTTTATCCTAGGAAATGACGTGAAGGCACACAACAACAAAACTGACAGACCTATTGTTAAATATAGTAGGGATCCCATTATAACAATGCAAAAACACAGAGTTTGGGTTCAAGAACAATTCAGAAAAAACACACAAAGCAGGTTGATACAGTATAAAAGTATCAATATTAATATATGTATTCAACAGACTAGAGTGGAAATATAATATTTCAAAATAGACATACCAATCCCATGTAGAAATAGTGGGTTGTGGCAAAACAAACAATATAAACCGGGTTATTTCCAAAGTCGCAATAACACATAGGTAAGGTTTTGCAAAATACACAACATGGTAGTCCAACAAATGTCAGATCGAGTCTCTAGTGTTGAAAAGTCTAGACACACTGAGATTACAGGACAAAGGTAATTCAGGTGAGACAAGTTAAGTGACCAGAGACTGTACACTGATTACTTAGTTTAACCCTTTCGGGTACTCCATATTTAAATGGAGAATCCATAATCTTTCTAGTTTATGTAAGGCATTATATGAGTTGGTATGAGGACGAGGTTCGATTTTCTCCAAAACCCTAATTCGAAGGGATTTGGGATCATGCTTTCGTTGCTGACAATGGGCATAAAAAGGTAGATCCGTGTTACCTGTATTTATTCTACTACGATGTTCAATAAAATGCTGTCTTAATTGTCTAGTGGTCATACCAACATAGACTAGAGAGCAGGAACACGTGACCGCATATGTGACGTAAGAAGTCGCGCACGTAGCGAAGCAACGTACTTCAAAGTTTTTGTCCAAGGAGGGGCTATAGATGCTTTTGCCTGTGCAGATGTTATTACATACAGAACAATGCCCGCAAATTTTCGTGCCTTTACTCGGATTACTGGTTGGTTTCTCATATAAATGATTCAAATGGGTTAAAGTGTTGCCCAAATTACGTGTGTGTTTGTACGCAATAAGGGGAGATTTCCAAACCCTGGATATTTATTCATTTATTTATTTATCATTTCGATTTAATAACCCACCCTTCCCGAGGCTCAGGGCGGTTCACATATATAATAGCATGTAGACACATAAAAACAGCATATAAAACAAAATTAAAAACACACAAATCCCCTTAAAACAGTCATAAAATTCATGACCAGAACTGGTTCATAGAGGATAGTGGTGGAATGGCAGGATCGTGGGCGGCGATCGAGCACTATCAGATTCCGAACGCCTGTCTGAAGAGCCAGGTCTTGCAGGACCTGCGAAATGCCATGAGGTCCTGCAAGGCTCGTGTCTCAGGCGGAAACAAATTCCACAGAACAGGTGCCGCTACTGAAAATGCTCTCTGTCTCGTGGAAGAGAGTCTGCAAGACTTCATGCCCGGGACTTCAAGTAGGTTAAGCGCCTCTGAACGCAGTGATCTTCTGGGTGCGTATGGGGTGAGCCGCTCCTTCAGGTACACTGGCCCCAAACCATATAAGGCCTTAAAAGTCAAGACTAACACCTTGAAGGAGACCCGGAATTCGAAGGGCAACCAGTGCAGTTCGTGCAGGAGTGGCGTTATATGCGCTGTTCAAGGGGCTCCTAGCAGCAAGCGAGCTGCTGCGTTCTGCACTAGTTTAAGTTTCCGGATCGCCGACAAAGGAAGTCCAATGTACAGCGCATTACAGTAGTCGAGCCTCGAGATGACCGTGGCTTGGATCACTGTGGCCAGGTCGCATCGGGGAGAGATAGGGAGCCAGTCGTTTCACTTGCTGCAGATGGTAAAAGGCTGTCTTGCAGGCACAAGCAAGTTGTGCCTCCATAGACAGCTGTGGGTCCAGCCGGACACACAAGCTCTTTACTGAGGACTGCTGGCATAGTGCCATGTCGTCGAACGTCGGCAGCTGGATTCCCCCCCCCCCCCCGGGCGACCCAACCACAAGATCTCCGTCTTCGCCGGGTTCACCTTCAACTTACTGGCTTGCAGCCATCCAGTTACGGCTTCTAGGCAGAGATGGAAATTATCGGGTACAGATTCCGCCCTGGGGTCCATCCTCAGAACGAGCTGGGTGTCATCAGCGTACTGATGGCACTCCAGCCCGAAACTCCGCACCAACTGGGCGAGTGGTCGCATGTAGATGTTAAATAACAGCGGGGAGAGAATGGCCCCCTGAGGGACACCACAGAGTAATGGGGTGCCCTCGGAGACCACTCCTCCCCACTTCACTCGCTGCAGGCGGCTTTGGAGGAAGGAGGACAGCCAGTTTAAGGCTGTCCCCCTCACCCCCGCCACTGCCAGGCGGTGTGTCAAAAGTTGGTAATCGACAGTATCAAACGCTGCCGTGAGGTCCAATAACACGAGCAGCGTCGATCAGCCTCGGTCCAGGTGGCAACGGAGTAGGTCTGTGATGGAGACCAGGACGGTCTCTGACCTATGGCCCGAACGGAAGCCGGACTGGAAGGGGTCTAGCCAGGTTGCATCATCCAAGAAAGCCTGCAGCTGCTCCATTGTTGCCCTCTCAACTACCTTGCCCAGGTACGGCAAATTCGATACTGGGCGGTAATTGGAGGGAGCCGCGGGGTCTAACCCTGGCTTCTTCAGCAATGGAGTTACCACCGCCTCTTTTAACTCCTCTGGTAAAGCTCCTTGCTCAAGGGAGCAGTTGACTATCTTCAACAGCGGGCCTCGTAACTCCTCCACGCAAGCTCGAATCAGCGTGGAGGGGCACGGGTCGAGGGAGCAGGTGGTAGGTCGAAGAGCTGCGACCATCTTGTCAACATCCTCTGCGTCCAGTGGTCGAAACCAGTCGAAGGTGGATCTGGCGGAGGGCCACGGAGTCTCAAGCTCCTGTACTGTATCAATTGTGGCGGGCAGGTCCCAGCAGAGCATCACAATCTTGTCTGCGAAGTGGCTCTGAAAAACCTCGGCTGTAAGGGTCTGATCGTCGTTATTTGGGATGGTAGGGACCATCGTGAGTTGCCGAATTATCTTGAACAATTGAGCCGGGCATGAGTCTGCAGACGCTATCAGGGACTTATAATGGCAGTTTTTCGCCTCCCTGGTAGCATGCTCATAAGCCTCCATAAAGAGCTTATGAGCTGATTCCGAGGGTCCGTCACGGAGCTTCCTCCACACGCTTTAGCCGTCTCTTCTCCCGCTTCATGGATCTGAGATCCTCCGTGAACCATGGAGAGCGACCCTTGCAAGGTTGGAGAGGGTGTTTAGGGGCAATCTTGTTAAGAGCAGTGGATAACTTACTGTTCCAGGTGGTGACTAGCTCTTCGAGCAAGACGCTGACAGACTCCCAGTCCCTCAGGGCATTCAGGAACCTGGTTGGTTCCATAAGTCCCTTTGGGAAAACCGTAATCGGTTCAGCACCCTTGCCGGGGGGGGTGGGGTGACTCAACCCGGACTCTTAGAGCACAGTGATCCGACCATGGCACCTCGATTACGGAGGTGACGGACACTTGGACACCTGCAGAGAAAATCAGATCGAGAGTGTGTCCGGCCCAGTGTGTGAGGCCCGAGTTTGTGAGGGAGAGGCCCAGAGCCGCCATGGTTGACACTAGGTCCCCTGCTGCAGATGGAAGGGAGGCTGTGTCAGCGTGGACTTTGAAGTATGGGAAACAATAGGCCAATAAGTGCGTACCAAATTAATTAAAGTCTTGGAATGGGGTGTTAGGGTAAGTGGCCAGACATACTTAGTGGTAGTCTCCTTGGGTTGTGGCGACAAGAGGGTTTTTCTGTCTAAACGTCTAACTCTAGTAAGGGCATTGGAAACCACTTTGTCCAGATAACCTCGTTGGAGGAAATCAGAGCGCATTCTTTTAGCTTCTATTTCGAAATCAAGGATTAAAGAGGAGTTACGTTTAAGGCAGGCAAATTGGTTATAGGGAAGGTTATGTTTGAGGGGGTGGGAATGAAAACTATTAAAGTGAAGGTACGAGTTGCGCTTCATAGGTTTCTTAAAGTTCTTAGTTTTTAACAACCCTTTGTCCTCAAAAATGGTTAAATCAAGGAAATGATACTTTTATACTGTATCAACCTGCTTTGTGTGTTTTTTCTGAATTGATCCCATTATAACAGCACAATCCCACTCAAGACATAAATCCAACTGCATTTCTTGAGATTTATACTCAGGTAAGTGGTCATATGATTATTGTAAAAGAACATGACCCCTGGACCATTCCTATGCTGTGATAGAATTGTGTAGCTCTCTAGAGATTGTTGGATTACCACTCCACATGATCCCTCATTGGCTATGAGGGCTGATTGCAGCAACATCTGAAGGGCCACATGATGCCCAACCTGTCTTGTATAAATTGCCTTTATTTATTTAGAAAGAGAAAAGTTTTTACTCAAAATTGTGAAGATATATGTAAAATTGTGAGAAGCATATACAGAAGCCAACCTCTTCAAGATTGCCTGCTACTTTACAATATTTCTTATCTTGATGACTTAACTGAGAGTTGAGCAAACCCCCTGAGAGGCACAGTGTAAAAGCTGAGACACTCCAAATTAGTTATACATTAGGACATTTGAAGCACAATTAATATATACCACCCCTTGCTTTTTATTGATGGCAGTAAAAGCCATTTATAATTAGAAGTCATTATTGTGTTCATTTATGCTGTGTTTCTCTTGCACTCAATAACTATGGCTTAATTACAAGGTTAACCTGCTGTTATAAACTATGTTTAAACAATTAGAAGCAAACTAAGACATCTTTTTGTTATTAGCTTTGTTGTCCTAAATATAATGATGCAGTCAAATAACCATAAGATAAAAGCTGCTATCAAATATATAGGGCAATTTATCTATTGGTGAGGTGCGGGTAAAGTTTCCAGAAGAATTGAGGTAGGAGAAAGTGGGAGATTTGTTGGGGTGGTAAAAAAAAAGCAGTATATTAACTTCAAACTGATGACAATGTATCCCAACCACTTGGGTGACTTTTCCGAGAAGGTAAATGTATACATCAAATTATTTGGGAGGCACTATCTACCCTCTGGTGTGATCATTGTCCTTGGACTAAGGCATCAAGCAGGAGTTCTCCACTGCCACCTTCTGTAACTAAGCTTTTGGAAGGGAATGGGTGAGTTAAAATCCCATTACTTGATTCACACTGATTTTAGATTGGGCTAACAGATCATGTGGTTGAGCGCCTATGTAAGCCGATAAAAGCAGTGTGAGATGGATGAGATTGGGGAGAGAGGTCTCAGTGTGAATTTGGCTCTCTGCCGAATGCTCTGTGAAACAGCTAGAGAAGTTGAGCAGATAAAATTACTCAGCTGGCTGCAGAAATTCAAAAGCTTTTAGGACTCAGAAGTCAGCTGAATTGTTGTATTCTCTAATGGCCCCTTTTAGTGAAAAAGCTTGGGGTGATTTATTTACCAGAAACAACATAATTTATTTGGTGGGTGGTGCTAGAAAGAACAACTTTTGGGCTACATGAATAGGCATTCCTTGAGTACTCTTGATGGCAGAACAAAGAATTATATGTGGTAACTGATCTCAGGCTAATTTTTAATTCCCAGTATGTCCTCCCTCTCTCTCTCTCTCTCTCTCTCTCTCTCTCTCTCTCTCTCTCTCTCCCTCCCTCCCTCCCTCTCTCTCTCTCTGTGTGTGTGTGTGTGTGTGTGTCTGTCTGTCTGTCTGTCTATGTACATAAATGAAGAGCTAGAATCTCAAGAATTAGAATTTCAAGAAAATTCAAACTCACCTACAGAAACATTGTGGGTAAAAGTCCCAGGACAAAAAACTAATCTAGCATTAGGGATCTGCTATCGCCCTCCCAACCAAACTCCAGAGGCAGACTGCTATCTGGAAAATGAAATTAAACAGGCCTCAAAAAGCAATAAATTAGTCATAATGGGGGACTTCAACTATCCCCGAATAGATTGGCTAAATTCTTGTTCTACGCATGAAAGAGAGACAAGGTTCCTCGACATGCTAGCTGATTATTCCCTTGAGCAGATGGTCATGGAACCAACCACAATTCCCAGGATTACATAGCATTCATCTATTGGCAATTAAATTACAGAC